>JALHLI010000083.1:0-184884 GCA_023349425.1 Anthopleura sola | reverse complement strand
CTCCTTCCCATTCCTCTTCTTTTAGAGCTCGTTGTTGTACCAGTCCCAGTGCGTTCTCAAGTGACATCACTTTCTCTTCTAGATTCCTCTTGTCGCGGGCAAACTGGTTTCTTTTAATTGAGAAAAAATACAAAAGTTTTACTTTATTTGTTAAGCTGCAAACCAAGTTAGGCCTCACCCTTGATTTGAAAGTTTTCTCCAGGTGGTCTGGTTTTTCCTCCCTCTGCAAAACCTAACACGCTAAATTCCAATGCGACCTGCACTGAGTTAGAGATCAGACGTTGTTTCAGGGCATCGATAAAATTTGAAGATTGAACAACCCACCTCAATGCTTGTACTTTAGCTTGTGTTTTTGTCTTCCTCTCATCATTTTTTCTTTTAAGGTTATCTATTCTATCTGCAGCTCCAATCAGCTCTTGTTTCAACATCTCATTTTCTTGTAAAGCTTCATTCATTCGCTCCGACAAACTTTTGGATTCAGTTTCGCTTTGCTTTTGCTGAAAAACCATCACACTCTTAGTTACTTCATTACGAGAAAAAGTACAACTACATAGGTTACAGCTATTATGAATTTGCCATATTTTTTTATGCATACAGATATTTCAAGGTTGGTGAAAGTTTTGTTGCATGTTGCATACCAAGCCCAAAATGCATTGTCAGTCAGTAGTGCATTGTCAGTCAGTAGTACATTGTCAGTCAGTAGTGCATTGTCAGTCAGTAGTGCATTGTCAGTCAGTAGTGCATTGTCAGTCAGTAGTGCATTGTCAGTCAGTAGTGCATTGTCAGTCAGTAGTGCATTGTCAGTTAGTAGTGAATCCAATAGTCTATCGACTTTTACCAACAGAATTAATGCTCACACTTTTTCATATTGACTATCTGATTCCTATCAAATTTATTAGTTTTATTAGTCCTCGTGATATTCAATTTTAAGTAGTTTAACATTGTAACCACTTGTAACCACACGCCCCTTGTGGAAATCAGCGTTGTTAGTTGATGGGGCAAGCGTGTTAAGATAAAGTTTTACCTACCTACCTACCATATATTAAGTAATATCAGCACAGAAGAAAATATGCTGGAAAAACATGCAGATAAATTTTGGGAAAATCCCAGATGTCCATATTGTTGTAAACTTTCGCTGATTCGTATTGCTCACAGTGCATTTCATGTTTGGTATGCAACAAGCAGCATGCAACAAAACCTTCACAAACCTTTTTTTGAAATAGCTGTATAAAATTTGTCTTCGATCAGAGCAAAAAAACTGAGTACTCCCAACGTACCTTGTCAGTAGTTTTTCTCATTTTTTCCTTCATTTCTGCTATCGTATTTTCCAGTTGTTTTGCTGACTGTTGTAGTTGGTTGTTTCTCTCGTGAAGAACATGGAGTTGATGCTCTAGTTCCTTGACTGTCTGGTTTTGAATATTCCTGAGGTTTGAATAGGAATGGGAAGATAAATGAAAAATGGATGGATGGATAGTTAGCAAGGAAGCAAGCAAGCAAGCAAGCAAGCAAGCAAGCAAGCAAGCAAGCAAGCAAGCAAGCAAGCAAGCAAGCAAGCAAATTAGAAAGGAAGCAAGGAAAAAAGGAAGCAAGCAAGCAACCCAGGAAGAAAGGAAGCAAGCAAGCAAACCAGAAAGGAAGGAAGGAAGTGAGAAACCAAGGAACCAAGCAAGAAAGCAAACAGCAAGCAAGCAAGGAAAGACAGAAGAAAAAAAGCAAGCATGAAAACTTGGCATACTTATTAACTTGTTCTTCCTCCAGATGACCTCGTAGAGCATTATTTTCTTGATGCTTTAGATGAAGCTCCATCAACTGGTCACTCGCGGTCTGAAGATCAGCCTGAGTTTTCTCTAACTGGCAGACCAGACTCTCATACTCTCTACGCAAAGCAGCAAGCTGTAACAAAAAAATGAGGCACACCAGTTATGATGCAGGCCGTCTTTACCATTATGTTATATACCTTACATCATAAAATACTTTGCTTTAGATAAAAACGTGCTGATTGGTTGGCTACATTGTTATATGAGAGGACAGAGAAACAACTCGAGCAAAGCATGTCCTGAGATTGCTTCTCTACTATTCTTTAGCTTCCAGCGATTTTGTATCAAAGTCCAGATGTGCGTACGTGTTTCATACTACTCAACAAGAATCACTTGATTTAACAATTTCTTGTTACCTTGGTTTCCGCCTCTTCTGCTTGTTGTTGTGCCGTATCCTTGGCAACCATGACAGCAGTGTGTTCAGCTTGTCTCTTGTGTAGTGTGCTCTCTGACTGACGTAGCTGCTGGCTTCGCTGTAAAATGCAAGTCAAAACTGTGACCATTAGTCAAAATTTCGCATGACTGCAAAAACGTTACAATATGAACGTGACGTGACGTGACGTGACGTGACGTGACGTGACGTGACGTGACGTGACGTGGTTCATGAGAGGAGTAAAGAATAGATTCAATTTAGCACGGAGACTCGTGTGAGACTACTGAGAAAAGCCTATCTCAGAAGGTACCCCCTTCTCCTGCAGTTTCCTACTCACCCTATCTAACTCGATCTCAAGGTGTCTCTTCGTCGCTTCCAGTCCACTAGCTTTCTCTGTCAGCTCTTTTATCTGACCCCAGGCCTTGGCCAGTTCTGATTCAAGATGATTGGCTCGGGATTCTAAAGTTCCTCGTAGTTTTGATTCGAATTCCAGGGCCGTGGAGGCCTTGGTACCAGTTGTGCTGACACTAGATAGTTCGTTACGTAGAAGATTAAGTTCCTGTGAAAGATATTGTAATATTCATGACTGTTGGCATCTATCGTGTTTTATGGTTCGTCTTCAAGTAAGCATTATAACCATTAACGTCATAGATACGAAACACACAGACAGACAGAGAAACAACCAGACAGGCAGATAGACAGTGGGACACGAGACATACGTCAATCATGCAGTCAATCAGTGAAAACGACAGAAAGACAAACAAACAAATGAACAAGGAGGTAGGCAGACAGAGAGGACTGAATAAAGATAGGCAAACAGTCAGATAGATAGAAAAACAGAAAGCAATGGGATCCGGGTTCCATTCCCAGACTTGGTGTCATGTGATTACATGAAGGGTTTCTAGTTGCATCTCCGGTACTTCGAAGAGTTTTCTCCGGGTTCTCCGATTTTCCTTCCTCCACCAAAAACAACTTCTAAATTCCAATTCGATCATGGAACGAGTGTCACAGGTTTGTTAGCCAGTGGCTATCAAAACCACAGGGAGCCCAATTTAGATAAAATTGTTCCGTGAAAATAAAATCGGAAAAAAATTGCGTTTGATTAATTTTTTAAATTCCAGGTCAAGATAATGTCCTCTATAATACGAACGAGCAAAAATATCCGTAAAAAATGCACCAGAGCCTTTGTTTTCCAAAGTAATTTCCCTATGGTATCCTACGTGTGGATTTGTGTCAATATAATTTAAATTTCGATTTTATTTTCACCTTTTACTTTTATCTAAATTGGGCTCCCTGTGTTAAAACAAGGGGCGATTTATTTACTTATTTCGTTTTATTTGTATACGCCATCAGTCAGCCACATAAGCAGGTAGTCAGAAAGACAACCAAACAAGGTGAGTGGAAGGAAGAGAGGACAGACAGACAGAGTGACTGACTGAAGACAGAAACAGGGACAGACAGACACTATTTACCTCTTCTCGTGCCCTCAGTAAGGTACTCAAGTCTTTACTTTCTCTCATGGCTACCTCCAATTGACTAGCAAGAGAATGACGCTCAGTTGAAAACTTTTCTCTTTCTCGTTCCATTTCGCTTTTCAATTCCATTATCAACTTCTCGTACTTGGACTGAAATCAGACACAACACATATTGGTCATGCAAAACAAATACAGAAAAAAATATCTTTACAATTACGCCGTGGAGAGGGTGGGGCAGGGGACTTTAGCCTATCCACTCTCACCATATATTAGTCTACTATATTAAATCTACCAGTCCCTATCCCCCTGGGGAGGAGTCCCATCTCCATTTTCGAGGGTATACTATCACGGTCCTCAATTTTACTCACCCGGCTATCCAGGGTGGCGTCGTGTTGTCTCAGAAGCTGTGCAGTCAGAGCCTTGACTTCTTCTTTGAGGGTATCAACTTCTTGTCTGGCAGAGCTGCTGCTCTCTGACGTGTAGTGATACCTGGTGCTCAATTCTAGAGGGAAAAGTTTAGGTCAACAACAAAGCAATGACATTGTGTCAGCTTAGGTTAAAATGGTTAAAATCAAAGTGGATGGATGGATATTTCTAACTGACCTGCCGTTTTACTTTGCTCACTGGATAAATGGTGTTCCATAAGAGCACACTTCTGGTCACTCTTCTCAAGCTGTTTGACACGAAAAAATAGTTTAACAATTTACCACGTTTAATACACAGGGAACTACTCTGTATTACATAGAGCAGTTTTCGTATGACTATGAAAAACTTACGGCACGGACCACACCTTGCCGTGCCTTGTATGGAAACATTTGACATTCGGTGTCGCATCTGCACCGCGCCGCAGCCGTGTCCTGTGGCGTGGCTTTTCACATTCATACAAAATCTGCTCTAGTTTGTACAGTAGCTAGACTTTCAAGTATGAAACAAAACGAAATGAAATGATATACGTATGAGTAAAGGCAAGGAAGCAATGCCAAAATCAATCGAAGGGCTTGGTTAGGGTCACCATTGGTAAGAGCGAGGTCAAGGGGTCATGGAAAAGCAAGATTGAGACAACAGGATCAATAAGAATGAAGATTGAAATCAGAATCAATAACAAAATTAAGATCAATAAAGACCTATCATCCAAAGTATGACCAAGAAGAAGAAGAGCAATGGAAAGAAAAAATACCTTTATGATCAGATCAGCCACTTGTTTTTCTTGGGATGAGATCACAGTCTGTAGTGACGTCTTCTGGCTTCCAAAAGACTGCATCTCTAGACGTAGTTCTTCCATACACTTGGTCTGAACAAGGTAAGAATATTCTCAGTTGCACAAGTCAATCTTAACATAATATGTGATCACTAGTAAGGGTATTAAAACTCTTAGGAAAAGTCCTAAATATGAATGAAGACATGTGTGACTTAAACAACTTAAGTAAGTGATGATAAAAATGTTGCTGCTGTTTTCATCGTTGTTGCTGCTACTGCTGTTGTTGCTGCTGCAGTTGCTGCTACTGTTGTTGCTGCTATTGTTGTTGTTGCTGCTGCTGTTGTTGCTATTGTTGCTGCTGGTGGTATGATGTTTTTTTTTTGCTGTCATTTTCCTTGCTGCTGATATTGTTGTTGCTGTTGTTGTTTATGTTATTTTAACTGTTGCTCTTGTTGTTGAGGTCATTGCTGGTATTAACTTTATTAAACTCCTCTCCAGACCTATAAGATTAGATTGGCACTACAGACTCCTAAATCCAAGGAGTTAGTCGAACAAACAGCATTTCTCAGTCTTCCTTCTACCTACCATATCCTTCTCCCTTGATATATAACCAGCTAGTTCTCTCGCTAACTTGTCCTTATCATCCTGCAGAACAGCTATTTGATTCATGGTCTCTTTCTCCCGAGACACACTAGCAGCTAGGGAGGCTTCTAAATCCTGTAAAATACGAAGAAATACAAAACAAACATATCAGGAATTCGTATTTTAGGATTCAATTTTAGTTTAGCACTCAAATGGGCTGCTGTCTGAACCAATCAAAAAACAAACGATGACTCAACATCCAATCACGTTGCTAGAATAGAGAAGCCATTTTAGTGCAAAATCAAAACCAACTTTCTTCCTAATTTAAATTCAAGATTTAAAAAAATAATTATTACTATCAATTTACATCATATTTATACATTTATATAGTAAAATTCGTAGTTAAATTCGCAATAAAATTCCTCACTTTTCTGAGCTCTGTTATCTGTGCTCTCAAAACATCCCTGTCGCTCTCAACGTTCTTGCTCTTCCCACTTTCTTCGTTTAGTTTTTCTCTAAAGGAGCTTGCTTCTTCTTGGCTTTTCATGATAGTCTAAAACCAAAGTTAAATTGAGAACATTTTCATTGACTTTCTTAAAGCAATACTTCAAATAGTTTCGAGTTTCTTCAGGCTACTACAACAAAAGTTTTTTTGTGTGCCTTCAGTGAGCCGTCAAAGAGAGTCAATTTGGCTCTAGAAAATTTTGGGAGACATTTTCCCAATATAAAACTCAAAGTTTGCTGCATGACATTTTCTAGCCGTTGAACTCTGAATCAGTTTAAGTATAGCTGAAGCAAGCAAGAATTTCTTGGCCCAGATTTGATTTTACCGTTTCATAATGCTTCTTGGTTTCTACTATTTCTTCTCTCAAATCAGCTGCTTCTTCGGATGTTTTAGCCAGTCTTGCTTTGAGGTTATTTATCTATTTAAAGGGAAATGTAATTCATTTTTTTTTCCTTCTTGTTTTTACGCACACAATCTTACTTTAATTCTCTCACTGGAAAATAATTGAGAACATGGAAAAAAGGTACTGTAGAAGAAATACAGAACAAATGGGAAAGGGTGAAGATATGAAGAAAACAAGATGAAAAGAGGGAGGCACTTAAAGAAAGACGAAAACAAGCCATGAAGAAGAAATCAAGCAAAGAAGAAAGCAAGCAAGCAGGGAAGAAAGGAAGCAAGCAAGGAAGCAAGGAAGCAAGGAAGCAAGGAAGCAAGGAAGCAAGGAAGCAAGGAAGCAAGGAAGCAAGGAAGCAAGGAAGCAAGGAAGCAAGGAAGCAAGGAAGCAAGGAAGCAAGGAAGCAAGGAAGCAAGGAAGCAAGGAAGCAAGGAAGCAAGGAAGCAAGGAAGCATGCAAGGAAGCAAGGAAGCAAGGAAGCAAAGAAGCAAGCAAGCAAGCAAAGAAGCAAACAAGCAAGCAAGCAAGCAAGGCTGGAGTGCAGAATGGAGGAAAGGAAAGCCACCAACCTCATTTTTTGTACTTTTGTCCAAATCTTCCATATCTTCTTCTTTCTCTCTCAACATCCTTTCTGCCTCACCAAGTTGTACCGTCAGATTTTCTACTTGTTTGGTCTGCCTCGTAATAGTGTCATCTGCAGTCTTTAGTCTTTCTCTTGAGCTTCTGATTTCATCTGATAAAGTCGTGACCTGGATTTGTAGTCTGAAGAACAATGAGAGAACGAGAATAAACTACAACTTACAGTTAGAAACATGTAAAGGTGTGAACTGCTAGGGATGGTTTTGTATAACTGGCATGGCACATTGTAGCATCCATTATGGTTAAGAATCGGTCATATGGACCCTCTTGCAGCATGTTTGAATGCAGCTCAATTTGGGGGACAAATAAGAAAAGGTTCCAATTCTCAGGAGATTGGAATTCTTTTGTTTGTCCTCAAAATTGAGCTGCTTTGACGTCACTGAAAGTGGTCTTTTCTTTGAATTAGTAACAGCTTAAAAGCTTCGTGATCTTGAGCCTTAAAACTTTTATTTCGGATCCATGTTCTGTACATGTATTGTGTAAGTTACAAGTAACATAGTATAAAATACTTATAACTCATTCATTCTTAAACTGTGTAATACACTTACTTTTGAACGTTTGTTTTTCCTTCTGACAAAAGACTTTCCTAAAATACAACAGATTCTTCAATAATAAGTCTCATGAAGCAACTCAGAGAATGGCTACTCCTAGTTGCTTAAAATTAAAATGGGTTGCAAGTTCATCAAAGGGCATGTCTTTCCAGATATTTGCCAACAACTTACTGGTACTATTTATACATCTGCTGTGAATGCACAGCCTCTCACATCAGTGGTCAATTTAGGTTCGATCCCAGACTTGCATATCATCATCAGTGTGTGAGCAGAGTTGCTTGTTGGGTATCTCCCTTGATTCAAGGGTTTTTCTCTGGGTTCTCTGTTTTCCCTCCCTCCACAAAAATCATCTTCTACATTCAATTCGATCATGAAACGAGGGCCACAGGTTTGTGCTACCATCAACACAGCATTATAAGAAAGTCAAGCCTGGTGTTGTATTACATTCATACCTTTTCAGTATTCAGTTGGTTTTCTCTTTGCTTCAAGTTGTTAAGATCAGTTGTGACCATCTTAAGACGTGATTCTAAAGTGTTTCTTTCTTCTTGCACAGTTTTCATCTTGGCCTACAAAACAGTGACATGAATCCAGATATGGATTAGGTAAAAACTTCACATTTTTCCAGCACATTTTCTTCTGTGCTGACATTATTTACATAAGATATGAAATGCTTTTCGGGTTTGGTACCATATGCAACATGCAACAAAACTTTCACCAATATTTTTTGAAATAGCTGTAATCTTCCTTAAAGTTTAATGATAAGTGAAAATATTTACCTCAGTTTCAAGTAATTTTTGTTTTGTTGCAGAGAGCTCACTTCTTAGTTTTTTGATAGTAGTATCCTGGGTTGTCTTGTTCCCATTCAGTTGTTCCTTTTCTTTTCGTATCTCTTCTTCCAATGACTTGACCTTGAAAAAACACCATAAAAACATGTTACCAACACTGCCTATTGCACAGGTGCATTATAGACCCCTTGCAGCACGTCAAAATGCAGCTCAACTTGGAGGACTTGTATAACAACATAGGTTCAAATTCTCAGGGGTTTGAAATTCTTTTAATTTTTTCCTCCAAATTGAGCTGCTTTGACATCATATGAAAGGGCAGGTCTATATACTGTACTACAATTCCTCATGCAACTCGTCTTACACAAAATATTGTTGCAGATCACACATTTATGGGTTTTGCCAAACTTTGCAAGAGTGTAAGTAATACTATTTTTTTTTTTATTCTGAATATGGTATCTTCTTTGATATCCAAGACTAAAATTATACTAAAACAATATTATTAACCTCAGACTCGTTGACTCAACTATGTCTAGGTAAAAATTCATCAATATTTACTTTGCCTTCAAAGGGTGAATAATTGTTAAATATACAGCTGTAGGCTATGATGAAAGTATTGTGAAATATGAAATATCTAGCCTAGCAGATCTAGCACCTGAAATTCATACTGTACAGTTTACAAAGAAAATGATATCACATACAATTATATGTATGAGTAAATGTTTATATCATAATAGATATAATCATTATACATGCATCAAGCATTCCGTGCTACTGCTCTAAGCGCATGCTCAGGGGATCAAAAAGTGGGATAATATTTTGTAAAATATGCAATTTTTTGGTATATTTGATTCAGAATTCGCTTAGTGGTACATGATCTTGAATATTTAATGAAAATTGTGTTTGACAAGAAAAATACAACTAAAATATAACATGTTTTATGAAATATTATCTTACTTTTTAATCCCCTGAGCATGCGCTTAGAGCAGTAGCGCGGAATGCTTGATGTGTGTATGATAATAAATTATTTTGCATTCTACAAATTAAGAGTAAATCAAAAACTAAGAATATAAACTAAAATGTTGATACAGTATACTGTATATGTAATACGACTGTTTCTACCTTGGCATGAAGTAAGAATGCTTCTTTGCATTTTCCTGCAAGATTGATGTGTAGGAAGCGTAACTTGTGATAAGCCGATACAATTCCACAAGCATTTCCCGTGAATCCAACCCATGATAAATGATCGTAGTGAGACATGTTCAAAATGCTCTTCAAATACTCCTTAATTCGCTAAGACAGAGAACTTTATGAAACTAAATCTAAATCTGGTAAAAATTTTCAAGATTTAAGAGTGACTGTCATTCTTTTGGAGCCAATTTTTTCCTCATTGTCACTGTTAACCATACACTTCACAATATCTGCCATCTTGCTAGTATCAGAGATATTTTGCTTCCTGAACACAGCAGTATAAAAGCATCATTTTTATAACTGAAACCAAACACTAAAGTTAATCCATTAAAAACTTTCCTTACATCTACATAAATTAAAATAGGTTTTGAAAGAAAATCTGAATTTGTGAAGCTTATATGAATAAGAAAAATTCAGCTTAACAACACAGAAACTCCTTGATCTAGTTCCTCACATAACAGCTTTCGGTAGGGACTGTTTTCGTTTTCATATAAAGTTTATTATCATTGAAAGGTGTTCCTGTTTAGAACTTCATTTATTATTTAAAGACATAAACAAAACATGTATCAAATAATTAAAACCAATATTCTAAAAAGAAATGATGACTGAATCAAAAAACCAGAAATTATCTGTTCAGTAAGAAATCTAAATGTCATTCAAAATTTTCTTAGTAATCTGAAATATTCTTACTTACTGCTCTTAAAATCAATTTTTAAGAGTACTCAAAAATTCCAAAGAATTAAAATATTTTTTCTTGTGAATCTACATGCAATATTCATGCAAAAGTAAATGAAATTTCATACCAAATATGCAAATAAATAAGGAAGGAAACTGTGAATATTTTCAAATATTTTGACTTGAAATGTTAGATGTTATATGAGTGACAAATCAAAGCCAAGAGAGGAAATAAATTCTAGCTACTTATGTGTGGAAACAATAAGAATAGTGACAGCTGGTTGAGGTAAAAATATTCAAAAAAGAGTCACAAAGCTCAAAACAAACAATATACTATAATAGTGTATACTAAAAAAGAGGTCATTTAACAAAGAGAAATTTCTTCGTGCATATATATTTCTATAGTAAAAGAAATCACGATGACAAGATTTCTTTTATAATTATAAAATCTTTCAAGACAAAATGTATGTCTCTATATAACTGATATAATAAATAAACGTATTTAGGATCTTTGATTCCAATAATTTTAAATGTACAGTATCTGGAGTTATTTTTGTTTTAATGTGAGAATTATAACCTTACAAACTTTTGTCGCCAAAAGAGTGAATCTGTATCTAGCTACTGAATGGTGATCATGAATTAATTCCAGCTGAAGTTTTACAGAGTAAAACAGAGAAACAGTACTAGTACACTTCATTTTGAAGGCAGGAACATCGCTAGCAAATCCCTGCCAAAAAGTTTGACTTCATTAATACAGCTGAGCATGCAACTGAAGAAGAGTATTCTGTTATACATATTCCTGATAGGTTTAAAATAGCTAAAACACATTGATTTAGCGTAGTTTTGACTTCTCTTGTAATAAAAGATTTTTAGCTTGCATGGGCATAAAATTAATATAATGTTGTCCCATTTCAGACCACATGTCATTCTCTTGAGAATAAGATTATTTGTTTGAGTTGTGTCCATATATATTCATGTGTCTTCTCATGTGCAACCGTTAAACAAATAAATGATATTCTAGGGAATGATAATTGGCCTGAAATGGGAAATAATTAGGTTTAGCAAGAGGTATATTATTATTGTTTATTGTCATGATTCAAACTGCAACTTTAATATGCAGCATTCCTTATTTATAGATTAATGTTTTGGAAATAGTCATACACTTACTGTAGAATGTAGTGACATCTTTTCTTGTTCAATGTCTTTCATTTTGACTTTTATCTCTTCCATTTCCTTCATGACTCTGTCTGCTTTGCTCAACTGATGTGTCGTCTTTTCTTGCTCTTCTTCTCTTTCTTCAACCAAGCGCATCTTGTCATCTTTAACGAAACCAGAAACAATTCAATCAAATAGACTGTTAGAGTATGTAAAGATAATGTAATGGGCTCTACTTTAACTGCTTTAAGGTAATTTTTCTCTTTTAAGTGCTCACATACATACTGTACAGTGCAGTACACTGTTGATTAGGGCTGCACATTACCTTCAAATTTTTTCAACATAACTGCCATGTCCTTATTGAACTGATCTTGAGATTCATCAAGTTTTTTCTTCAATCCTTTGTTTTCCCTTGTCAAATCTTCTATCTCTTTTTCATGCATTTTTCTCATTTCCAATTTAACCTGTTTTGTCGTCTCCCTCAAGCGACTCATCTCCTCTTCCATCTCTTTCCTTTCCCGTTCCACAATTTCTATTACTTTTTTGTTTGACTGACTTGACGATCCTTCACTTTTGGAGAACTCAACTTCTCTTTCAAGCCTGTGAATTCTTTCCAAGTTTGTGGTTCTCTCTTTTAACAGATGATTGACTTGATTCTTCACAGTATTTGTCTCTTTACTGATCTCCGTCATCCCAGAATCCCTCAACATATCACATACTTCTTCCGACACCACTGCCCCTGCTTCTCGTTCAACTTTCATCTGCTCCATTTCAGCTTTGAGCTGCTCGTTTTCAGCCTCAAGGTCTTTCGTTAAATCCTCTCGCTCATCAGAAAGTTGACGAATATGAGTGACATAGTTCTCTACTTCAATCATTTCTTCGGCATGTTGCTTGCGCAATTGTTCAAGGCTTTCAAGAGAGGATTTCAGGCTGGTTTCAGCTCTTCCAAACTGGCGCCATATGTAGCGAAGCTTATGCTCCACTGGTATACTGGTATTATAACCATCTTGTAGTAGCCGATCATCTATATCTTTTAGCTCACCTTTGTCCTGAACAAATTAAAAACTAGGAATAAGTATTTTTTTAAATTTATAATTATTGATCGATGCATAAATCATAAATGTAGCTCTGGTATTAAGATCATCAATTCCAATGCTCCCTCCAAAAACAAAAAACGGATATAATTTAAGGACATAACTTTTAATGAAAGAGAAGTGCTGTTGAGATCGATGACAAATCGAAAACAATAGACATCACTTTTGGGCTCTCAAAAAACGTAAACAAACTGGAAAAAAAAGGACTATTTAACATAGTTTTAAGGTGTAAAAATGTACCCGAAATCATCCAAGATATCGTTCTCACGAACCCAGAATAATTGGAGCTCAGATATCTTGAATTCTAAGCCTAAAAAAGCATTTTCATGAACAATAATTATTTCAATTAAATAGCGTATAGTGTTAATCTTCCTTTGATTTCAAGCATATTGTCTTGGACTTAAATAAGAAATACTCACAGATTCTAATATCACCAGGCTTGACATCTTAAAGATAGCTTCTGTGGGGACTTATGTCATTATATTAATAAGTTAAAATGAGATCAGGATGATTAAAATGGTTTAAAAGTTAAAGTAAACATTGAACATCTGGACTCAGCAAAACAAAGCCGCCATCTTGTTTTACTATACATGTACTGGGAACTAACGACGCTATCCAACCTAACGACGTCTGTGATTGGCTAAAACAGAAATAACACAGGGAACCCAACATGTTTATTTTGTTAGTGAAAAAATTTATAAAGTTTTTTGGGTGTATAAATGTTTTCCCACTTTCAGACCATTTTATTCTCTTGAGAATAAAATCTTTTTATCAGTTATATCCGTATTGATGTGTCTTCTCATGTGCAACCGTTTATAAACAAAGAAATGATGCTCTAGGGAATGACACATGGTCTGAAATGGGAAAACATTTAATATAGGATCTATACAAGTTTTGCTTTGGTGCCAAAAGAAGTTCCAAGACAACATCATGTTGGTAAGTTTAATTCATTTTTAGATTACAAACACATTAGCCATTGGTGCTAGTGTGGTCATCTTATAGATTTTCGGGGTGTAAGATTAAAACAAAACTGAAGGTGAATGCTTACAAACTCTTCAAGTCAAATAATGAAAAACTTTTAAGTAGCTCCTTTAGCTTCATTTTAAGTTTTAATAATATTTTGAATAGTGTTTCAGACTTGCTAATGTGATGAGTTAAGACACCAAAGAAGCTATAAGACAAACTTTGAGAGGTGGGAAGTGTGGGAAGGAAAGGCCAGAAGGGGTCCTTGTAAGCTTGTAAGTGAATTTTTTATTTTTTGTGGTCTTCCCTTGGTTCTCTTGTCAAATCCACTGAATAAGGATCAGTATGGAAGCAGATATCTTTTTCTTTCTCTTTCTCTTTCTCTTTCTCTTTCTCTTTCTGGTAGTGGTGATGGGGAGGGGGGGTGGAGGAAAAGGTCTCTGGGAAGGAAAAATAAAAATCATAAAAGGAGGGTCAGGAAAATTTACTTATGACATGCCTTAATATATTGCACTGCCGCCACCCCCCCCCCCTCCCCCCCGGTCACTTAGCAACACTGATGAATGCATTCAAATTTGCAGCCATTTTGATTCTAGTATTGGTCACCCAGACCCTCTCGGTTAAACCCTCAATGATAAAAATATGACGTCACTCGCATGGAAAAACGAATAGATATTCCGGCCGGCCAAAACGAGAAGCAGTTCTACAAAGATTTTTCTTACTTTTTCTTCATGACAGGTTTTGTTGTCCAAAGCTCTAATAGTTTTACGTGGAGGTTAAGTCATTGATGACATTTTTTGCTTTATTTTAGAGGTTTTCGTGAAGCACGGTTGGACCCGGAAATACGTCACAACTTAAAAGCACTTTTCCCACTGTAACTAACTATTAATTACGCAATGAACTATGTGTAATTTCATGTTGAAAACAACGTTTCTTTATTCCATTCACGAGAAGTAATTTCTAATATCAAGCTAGGATAATCGGAAGAACTTTAGACATTTTTATTGCGTTGGACCTTTTGTGGGACTGAGCGATAATGGTGCAATGTGGTCTAGTGTTAGCACACTGAAATATCTTCGTTTAACTGATTTGTTGGTGGTAAAAGTCCTGGGTTCAAATCCCAGTCGCCCCGTGTCAGCTGAGTTAGTTGGTTTTCTTTCTGACTCTGAGGGTTTTTCCGTTTTTTCGTTTTTTCCTCCCTCCTCTCAAAGCAAGGGGAACCTTAACTATTTCAAATTGATCGTTAGAGCTGTGCTCCAGGGTCAAACGTGGACTGTAAAGCTACTACCAGAGGCGCACACATGCTTTCAGTCTAACTCTGTTGCATGAGCTGCGCCATTGCTGTACTTTGCGGTGCATGGTGATTAGCGATGACAAGTTTTCAACGTACTCTGTTTAGAGAACTCCGCAGTATATAAACGAGCAATGGTGGTTGCCTAAGTTTACTGAATTCTGAAAGTAAGTTTTCGTTATATTTGGATCTCAATATGAGCTGTATTTATGATAAATGGATGAACTATTCGATCAGCGTTGAATTGTTCTGAGTTTGGCACTAGAACTGCTGGTTTATGGACAATGTTAGGCTCGTTTCTTAACTGACTGTTATTTTTGACCACATTAGAGCGGATACGAGTGGGTCGTCTCAAATGGCGCCAAATGAATCTTCTGAAGGCTCTTCGTAGATCAGGCATACTGAAAATCATGACAGTGGGGCTGATGGCGGAGTTGGAGTAGGCGAGCATTGCGCTGAGACTCCTTGTGATGATCTCCGTCGTGAAACTGAAGTTGAACTTCAACACAATATTCACCACAGAAAACCCAATGTACAGTAGATATGGAATAATAAAACTGATTATAAGAATGACGAACGTACTCGTCCCATAAAACCTCCACGATTTGTCTTTGGTTTTCGCTGTCTTTCTTTTCCGTCGTAAGAAACAGGCTAAGCGAAGGGTAGTGAAGGTTAAGAAGATACTTGGAATGACATAGACGACAACTGTAAATGCTATAAACATGGTCTTGTATAGGAATACATTTTTGTTATACACGCACGTCCTGGTGTATGTGGTGGGGCCGATGTCTCGAGTTTCTAGGCTAAAAGTGGCCGAGGCAACAACTGATAAAATCCCCCCGGAAATCCACGCCCCTAAGACAAGTCCCTTGATTGAACGACTGGATGGGACGAGGAATGGATAAAATACTGCCAAATATCTTTCTATTCCAATCACAAAGAGATTGTTTGCAGTTACCACTGGAAAGAAGATGTTGCTAAAACGGACGGCCTTGCAGATCATGTCATTGGTTATAACATCAACAAAGTTGACTATGATGGCGACTGGTAGGGTAATAAAACCACAAAAGAAATCAGAGAATGCTAGACTCTGAACGAAAATACTGACCACTGGGAATCGATCGAAAGGTCTTCGATTGTGAACGTTTCTTTTTCGCTTGGTTCGCAGTTTAGTCTTGATGTACAGGATGAAGGCGTTGGCCACAACAGCGTAGATGCAGAGAACACCAACCAAGGAATAGATTACCAGTTTGGTGATAAAGACATCGTAGGGCATAAAAACGTATTCCTTCGGCGAAGAAGGCTTACTGCTATTGTTCATCTTAATCGAACACGCACTGATGCTGATTAACACAAGATAGCAAACGACAGAGCCGGCTTTCCAGCCACACACGACTAGCTACAGATGTGAAAGTAAGAGTCCTACGGCTAACCAGATGATGAGTGGGTCGGTTCCTTAGCCGATTATTTGCAGGAACAAAGTCGTCCAGCACGGCTTTCCTGTTCGTTCTTGTCTATTCAACAAGAACACAATACTCAAATCAGTGCAAGAGCTTTATTCAAGCATAGAAAAAGCCTTCATTTAGGTTGAAACAACGACCGATTTAATGGACTTATTTCACAATTTTGCTGCTTCATTAACTGTAATTCTCAGCGAGGAAGTTCCATGAAAGCTTGTGAAACATGCAATGTGTTAATTTGCCTTCAGATTCAAACTACGTATACTCTTTTGTTTTTTAAAAAAATGTCAATAATTGTACCGTAGGACTTTTTTCAAATGAACATCGAATGAAAAAATTAGGGTTTTCTCACAAGCTCATGGTATGTTTCAGCTCTCTTAAATCTATACACGAGCACTGATTTTTTTCTTCACAAGTAATCTTAACAATTTTCATTGCTTGCTTAGACGATTAGCATTTTTTTTTTGACAATTTCGAGGCTTTTATTTTCCCCCAGATAATAATTAAAGTTATATTTACAAATTATTCTATAACTATAATACTGGGAGGTGCAGATTTTTTCATTGACAAGGTTTCGTTGCTCGTGTAGATGACGTACAAGTTTACCTTGACAAGTTACGATCAGTGAAGTAACAGACTGGGAACAAATCTCAGGGGCGTAGCCAGGGGGTCCGGGCCACCCCCCTCCATCGTATTTGCTGTTTTTTTGGTTGGCCGTTTTTTTGGGGTTTCGGTTGATGTTCTGAAAACGGGTTTTGCCCCCCCCCCCCCCCCCCCCCATTTGCACAACTTGGAAACAAAACGGCGAAAAGATCTGGAATTCTCACACTAAGTAACATATTTAGTTCTCTAAAACCTATCAAGGAAACGAGATTATAGTATTCGTAATTATTAAGTTTACGTTTTCTTGGTGTATGACCTCACAGGGAATAACAGCCATAAACCTCAACACGCATGCAGATGTGAGTATTCCATTCTACTGCTATGAACCTGATGACTTCAGCATTTATCTTGTCTTTCAGTTCATTGGTAGCCACTTGTTCGCTGTGGGTATTGCCAATGAATACCTAAAATAGATTAACAAGTTATTTGTAAAAATACACGACTGACCGACTGACCGACTGACCGACTGACCGACTGACCGACTGACCGACTGACCGACTGACCGACTGACCGACTGACCGACTGACCGACTGACCGACTGACCGACTGACCGACTGACCGACTGACCGACTGACCGACTGACCGACTGACCGACTGACCGACTGACCGACTGACCGACTGACCGACTGACCGACTGACCGACTGACCGACTGACCGACTGACCGACTGACCGACTGACCGACTGACCGACTGACCGACTGACCGACTGACCGACTGACCGACTGACCGACTGACCGACTAAATATCTGACAATAGGTGAATAGTAACTACAAAATATCTTGTTTTCATACCTTAACGACATTGTCTTCTTTGTAATCTATCAAAGCTGTGCCGCCATCTTTCTTATAACCCAGGCGATACTTCGACACATATTGATTCTGCCACCACTTCGGTCTCCCTTGAGTTGCAACCATGGTAACGGTCGTTTTTCGACCAAAATCTATCTGAAGGTACTGACCTTCAAGAGGGGTACCTGCACAACACCAACACGCTGCGTCTTGGTTTTTGTTGTATGGAACCGCTGGTATGTGATTGAGGCGGGCTCTATAGGGTGCGTAGCCAAACCCCAAATGAGTTGATGCAGTGACTGCTGGATCGGGGATTAGATCTGACTCCATCCCAAGCGGCAGGGATTTATCTATCAAATAATTGAATTTAACAATTTTTATTAGAATTATGCGTTGAAAAGGGTACAACTGATACAAGTGTACGATAGACCCTTTTCGAATATGACATCTATGACGTCAAATGAGAAGAATGAGAATGTCCCGGATGTTGAAACCCAATGATTTCCACTAGCAGCATCCGGGACTAGAATGTCCCGGATTTGAAAACACAATCATTATCACTCATAACATCCGGGACATTCTCGAACTCCTCGTTTAACGTCATAGACGCCATATTTATGGAATTGTTGTTCAGTCCCTAAAGCCGGCGCTCGATGATGGTGATGATGGTGATAAATGATGATGGTGATAAATGATGATGTGGATGATGATGGTGATAAATGATGATGGTGATGAATAATGATGATGAATAATGATGATGATGATGGTGATAAATGATGATGGTGATAAATGATGATGGTGATAAATGATGATGTGGATGATGATGGTGATAAATGATGATGGTGATAAATGATGATGGTGATAAATGATGATGGTGATGATGATGGTGATAAATGATGATGGTGATGATGATGATGGTGATAAATGATGATGGTGATAAATGATGATGGTGATAAATGATGATGGTGATGATGATGGTGATAAATGATGATGGTGATAAATGATGATGGTGATGATGATGGTGATAAATGATTATGGTGATAAATGATGATGGTGATAAATGATGATGGTGATGATGATGGTGATAAATGATGATGGTGATGATGATGATGGTGATAAATGATGATGGTGATAAATGATGATGGTGATAAATGATGATGGTGATGATGATGGTGATAAATGATGATGGTGATGATGATGGTGATAAATGATGATGGTGATGATGATGATGGTGATAAATGATGATGGTGATAAATGATGATGGTGATAAATGATGATGGTGATGATGATGGTGATAAATGATGATGGTGATGATGATGATGATGATGATGATGATGGTGATAAATGATGATGGTGATGGTGATGATAATAGTGATAAATGATGATGGTGATGATGATGGTGATAAATGATGATGGTGATGATGATGGTGATAAGTGATGATGGTGATGAATAATGATGATGATGGTGATAATTATGATGATAATGATGGTGATGAATGATGGATCCGGAGATGATGGTTTTGATGGTAGTAATGGCGATGAATGATGGAGATGATGATAATGATGGCGATGAATGATGATGTTGGTGGGTAATGATGATGATGATGGTGGAATGACATCAATTTTAACAACTGTTTACTAAAAACATTAATTCAATCTGGTTCTACTTACTAAACATGCAGTAAGGTGGAATCTTCCCACTCATTTCCAAATAGCTTGCATTTCCAGTAGAAACGATATCATGAGGATGAGTAACATCAGAAGCGTTGTTAAACTCACAAACCATCCCTCCCCAGTAATAATTGACGCTAAAGCACATCTGACTGCCTTCGCACTTATTGTAACAAGCCAAAAACGTCAGCACTTCAAACTGGGTTTCGACTGCATGATTCTGGAGCTTGTAGCCGTTTTTGGAGTGTGTTGGATCAAAATATCCTAATACCACATGTTGCCATGGGAACCAAACCAGTGGGACAACGACGAAAATAAGCGATGCAGTATGCTTGGGTACCATTCTTGTATCTGCCAAGCCTTGATTGTACAAATGTTGACGACTTCGGTGGCCCTGGGGAATATAAGGATTTAATTTTAGGGATAAGATGAAACTGGCGAACTGATAATTCAGTTAGGGAATCATAGAGTCTTTCAGTTCCCATCTTGAAAGGTAGCCAAAAGGTAGCCAAAAGGTAACAAAATGGTGTTACACGGTCACATTTTGTATCATTAATTCAACAAATTTGCCCCCTGAGTTAACTTGAACGAGAGAAAATTTGTATTAGCAAAGTAGTGTATAATGACGATGAAAAAATTAACCCCTAGTGTTTTTGGATAATTATTTATTTATTTGCCCTGCGAAATGACCTATGCAAAGGACGATCAAAATGTTAATCAAAGTATTTGTAATGTACCCTGCTGTGTTCCTTGTTTCCAGATTTATCCAGGGTTAACTAATTTCAGTTTCAAGATATTCACAAATGCAATGTAAGAGTAAATAATGTATGATTAGTAGAGACATCTTGAAATTCCGGGCTGGACCTTCACTGGATCACATGACTGATAGATATGCTCAAGAAAAAATATTTATTGGCCATGTTTTCAACAGAGTTATTTTAAAACTTACAGATCAAATACGTTCTGAGCGGAACGGTTTGAAAAACCTATTTTTCTAGGTTTTTGTTCGACTTTTTCCATTGTTATATGACGTTGACTGTGCACAGAGAAGGAAAGTTGCAGCGTTTGTTCATAGTAACTTAGGAAACATATACGATTTTTTTTCCCTCAAAAATGTTCTAAACTGAATGAATCCTATAATTGAGATTATTTGTTTATTGAAAAGGAAATTACCCTTTTTGTACGTTTTCTTATTTATCGTCTAGAAACTGAACTCTCTCTGTGCAGAAACATTTATCCTTTTCTTTGTAATCTTAGAATGAAAATTGGACACCTGCTTCAATTACAACTAAACTGACAACCCGGGAGACAGGTTGATCTAAGTCAGGACATGGCTAACTCACAGATCGAACCCTGAAACAACCTCTGGGCTGATCTATGTCAGGGCACGGCTAACTCACAGATCGAACCCTGAAACAACCTCTGGGCTGATCTAAGTCAGGGCATGGCTAACTCACACATCGAACCCTGAAACAACCTCTGGGCTGATCTATGTCAGGGCACGGCTAACTCACAGATCGAACCCTGAAACAACCTCTGGGCTGATCTAAGTCAGGGCACGGCTAACGTCACAGATCGAACCCGAAAACAACCTCTGGGCTGATCTAAGTCAGGACATGGCTAACTCACAGATCGAACCCTGAAACAACCTCTGGACTGATCTAAATCAGGGCACGGCTAACTCACAGATCAAACCCTGAAACAACCTCTGGACTGATCTAAATCAGGGCACGGCTAACTCACAGATCGAACCCTGAAACAACCTCTGGGATGATCTAAGTCAGGGCATGGGCAACTCGTAGTCTAAATTCCAATTCGATCATGAAACGAGGACCACAGGTTTGTTAGCCACCGGCTATTAAGCGCTACCCTCGTAAAACAAGGACGTTTTTTTAAAAAAAAAGATTTATTCAATATTTTTTTAATGTGATGGCAAGGAGTGCGCTACGCAATTAATGCATACACCCTCGAAAACTTTGTTGGTGAGACTTAAAAATCAAAGTTTTACAGCATGAAAAGTAGCTAGAACTTTTTTACTTTTTACTCGTACCATTGACTGAAATTAGTAATGAAATCTTTAGGTAAGTCTCAGAAAAACGTTCCTTTGCGATTGCGCAAAGCCTGCTAGGGCCTTTAGTTTTGAGCTTAGATTAATTCCAATTTAAGCCCTAAGCTTGATGTGTGGGAAGGATTCCTAAAAACTAGCATCAGACTTACCTTATTCGAGTATTCTGCGGATTATCTCTGCTCTTCTTTAACTTGGTCAGTTGTCTTCGTAGCTCTCCAAAAGAAATATACTGCAAAATAATTTGTGAGCCGTTTATGAGTCGAAATCCTTCTCAATTACCTTTAATATTTAATCATCGGAAATAATGCTGAGCCAGAGCAGCTGAATATTAGTGCAAGTTATAATAATTATTTCTTAATCAGAAGTCTGGGAGAAATATTTTCTCTTAAAAGAAGAATAGGAAGTTTATAAGAAGTTCCCGCATGAAGCTCGGATTTTTTTTCCGAGAAAAACAAATTTCTTTCTTTCTTTTTTCCCTCGTTCCTTTCTTTCTTTCTTTCTTTAATTCTTTAATTCTTTCTTTCTTTCTTTCTTTCTTTCTTTCTTTCTTTCTTTCTTTCTTTCTTTCTTTCTTTCTTTCTTTCTTTCTTTCTTTCTTTCTTTCTTTCTTTCTTTCTTTCTTTCTTTCTTTCTTTCTTTCTTTCTTTCTTTCTTTCTTTCTTTCTTTCTTTCTTTCTTTCTTTCTTTCTTTCTTTCTTTCTTTCTTTCTTTCTTTCTTTCTTTCTTTCTTTCTTTCTTTCTTTCTTTCTTTCTTTCTTTCTTTCTTTCTTTCTTTCTTTCTTTCTTTCTTTCTTTCTTTCTTTCTTTCTTTCTTTCTTTCTTTCTTTCTTTCTTTCTTTCTTTCTTTCTTTCTTTCTTTCAGTTTTTTTCTTTCTTTCTATCCTTAATCTTTCCTTTAGTTTTTCCTTAACAAAACCACATCAGCTGAACTATAGCGCAAATTTAATTATTTCTTCGAATTCATAATCAGAAATCTTGAAGGAATATTTACTCATAAAAGAATAGGAAGTTTATTAAGATGTTCTACAGTACTGGAGCTACGATTTTTTTCCGAGAAAAACAAAAATTTACATCTTTCTTTCTTTCAGTTTCTTTCTTTCTTTCTTTTTGTCTTTCTTTCTTTCTTATTTTTTTTTTTCTTCCTTCTTTTTTTCCTTCCTTCCTTTCTATCTTTCTTTCTGTCACATGCGTTATCCCTATCATTGCGTGACCCACATATCTACCATTCTTCTCTAGGGCGTGACATCACGCAGCATCCCTCAAATACCCACAATGCTAATCCAGCGTCTTGTTTTCGGCGTCCAAAAAATCCTTCGCTTCGAAGACCCAAAGATTCCTCGGTGTTTTTGCTAAAAAATCCGCCGAAATCATGATCAAAATCATCACAACTGTAGTGTGTGCCATCGCGGCGATCCTAATGCTTATTGTATCGCTTGCTACAACTTATTGGCTCCAGTGGATCGTTGTTTCTGATGGCCATAATATCACACACTTTCAAGGTCTTTTTAGACATTGTTATGAATCCAGACACAACGAAACCGGGTTGCTACTCGAAGAAGATTGCACTCACTGGTTTGAAGGAGCACTCCCAGGTATATATACAGCTCTATTTTATACCATTCTCATAGATATAATATTTTTTCGATCACAATCGATATAGATTATTTTTATTTGGACTCCAACTGTCGTCTGTCAATGCTTCACCGTTTGGAATGTCCAACATTTTTCTCAACCTTTGAAACTAAGAAACCTTTGCGAGGGATGAGTAGAACATTTGAATTTTGAACCATTTGAAATCCTTGACTATTAAAGCGTATCCTTCGCTCGGTTCACGAATGATAAATGGGGTGTCGGCCATTGCCTTTCAAAGGCATTCTTGACTCTTCTCGCTTGGTTGACGCGCCTAAAAAGTTCACATTCTAGATCTAGTTCGTCAGAGAAGCTTAATACTCGAAGAAGAGGGTTATAAGAAGCAGCACACGAAAGATCGTGAACCTGATTTCATCATGATCAAAATCCTAACAACTTTTCAATGTGCCTTGGTGGCCATATTAATGGCAGTTTTGGGTCTCGCGACTGACTACTGGAAGGTTTGGTGGACAGTAGAGAACGCGACGGGTATCAAACGAATGCATAACCAAGGATTGTTTTACCAATGTTCTAAGGCTACAAACGTTTCTGAACTCGTTATTAATCATGACTGCACTTCGTTTGCAAGAGAAGGTAACACATAGTTCCATAAAACTTCATAAGTATATACAATTTTAATACCAAATTTAAAGTCTTATTCAAGACTTAATTCAAGTTATGAGTTTATGCTCAAAAATTATCTCTTTATTGTCGTCGATTTTACATTAACATCCAGTAATTATAAGCTTATGCTTTCGCTTACTGGAGAAAAATATTTCAGTATAGTGTAAATACAGTTTTACTTTTCTTTTACAAATCACAACATCAACTGGTGTTCAATAGTTGTTTTGAAAATATTCGGTTAATCAAGACTTTTAATGCTCCATTTGTATAATCATTTAAATATTTTATTTCAAATAAGTTTGGATTTAAATTTAATTTAAGAAGACAATTAAGATTTTAAAACAAAAATACTATTTCATTTATGGGAAATTTTGGAAATTCGAGTTTCATCTTGATAATGCTGAAGTAGAAATCTTTGGAATGTTCAATTGAATTAATAATTACTATTTATTTACGTACGTAGATGTAATTTATATTAATGACTGTCATTTACGAAATACGTATACCTAGAAGCTTCGTTTTGTTGAAAATTTTAAGCATTAAAATTATCCAAAAGTCCAAGATATTTTTTCATATTTTTTCATATTTTTTAGATAATTTGATTTAGAAAATTATTGTTTATAAAAGTAAAAATATTCGCTTTTTCTATATATGTTGGATTTTTTTAAAAATTCCTTTTATTTTTTTGTATTTTTTTGTGTGTACATGTATTTCTGATGGCACGTACTAAAGTCATGTTAAAAGATAGTTTCTTTCTCTAGAACTTTGAATTCATGAAATATCCTGATAAAATTTCAATAATTTGTACTAGATTCAAAATAACTTAAATCTAATCAACCATGTTCTTGATACAGATTTTATGTCTGATTTTAATTAAGTTTTCTTGAAACTCAATATATATTTATTCTATTTTTACAGGAGTTTTATACTCTCAATTCTATTCTCAAAGATTCAAGTCTTATTGGATCATCATACTTTTTTCTCACCATGAATATTCCAGAAACAATATACTTAGGTCATACTCTATTCAAAATTACCCAGGCATAAGATTTCCACTCACGAATCAATACATGACATCCAATAATTGATTAATTATAATAAATTGTCATGGAAACACTAACGTTAATTGCTCAGCGTTAAGAAGGTTAATGAATCTAGTTGAAATTACAAGTACGTATTTATGGACTACACCAGAACTTTTCTGTACAAAACTTAGCTAGTAATTTGTTCATTGGAATTGGAATACAAAGCATTTGTTGATTGGGGATGCCAATATATTTTGAAAGCTCTTGTCAAGAAAATTTATTGAGTACTGGGATACAAACAGATTTTTTTCAAGGACCTTTCTGTGTAAAACTGCCATAATTCTGCCTTAATTTATAATTGCTATATCTTTAAGATATAAGAATATTGGATAGTATGTACATCACTGATTGTTATTATTGCTCCTTCGTCAGTGAATAATCTGTCATTAATCAAAGAAAGAAGAACTGTCACAGCAGTTAATCCCAAATGGGGATATGGGATCTAATGAGCATTATCAAATCAATCACAAACCTTTGAAAAACCTTCCTATTTATTGAACCCTGAAATTACCTCTGGGCTGATCTAAGTCAGGGCATGGCTAACTCACAGATCGAACCCTGAAACAACCTTTGGGATGATCTAAGTCAGGGCACACCTAACTCACAGATAGAACCCTGAAAAAACCTCTTGACTCAGATCTAAGTCAGGGCATGGCTAACTCACAGATCAAACCCTGAAACAACCTCTGGGCTGATCTAAATCAGGGCATGGCTAACTCACAGATTGAACCCTGAAACAACCTCTGGGCTGATCTAAATCAGGGCATGGCTAACTCATGATTTGAACCCTGAAATAATCTTTAGACTGATCTAACTAATTATGGCAACTTTTTATTTGTTTTCCAGATTGGACTGGTGCCGTAGTTGCATTCATTATTCTTGCAATGATTTGCCACTTGATTGCTTTCATCATTGCCTTGGTCAATGCCTGCCGTAAAGGAGAACCATTCCCAGTTTTCTGGGTGTGTGGCCTCTTCCTCTTTGCTGGTATGTAATATACATTTACCTTCACTTCACTTACAAATGAAGCAATGAAAGTATGTGTTGCTAATGCACCACCACTCAACAATGTGACCTGGGTTCGATTCCGAAGCTCTGAGTGTCATATGTGATTAGAGTGGTTTTCTAACTGTTTTTCCCCTGTGTTTCAAGAGTTTTTCTCTAAGTTCTAAAGTTTTTCTCACTCCATCAAAATCAACTACTAAATTCCAATTCAATGTCGGCATCAAAAGCCTTTCATGATCCTCATGCTTGGGAGACTTAACAATCACTACATGTACATGTGTAATTAATGTAAAATATATTTTTTGTTTACATTTTTGAAAATTGATATTGCATTTTTGAGAAGGGAAACTGGAGAACCAAGAAAAAACCCCTAAAAACACGGGAGAAGGCCAACTAGAAACTCTAGTAGGAAAAAAAAACCAAAAATAAAAAATAGAAACTCTACTCACATATGACACCAAGTCCAGGAATCAAACCCATGCAGTTTTTTTTTGAACATGGCTACTGCCCACCTATGCTTCTCGTAAGGTCTGTTGTAATTATTCTGACAAAGCCTGTTTTATATTTCCAGCTATCTTTGTCATTATTGGCTTGTTGGTATACACATTCTCTAACTGGAAGAGTGACGTCTACTTCAGTTGGTCATATGGAGGTGGTTGGTCAACTGTAGCGCTATCGATTATAGCGCTAGTCCTGATCATGGCAGATCGTTGATCCTGGCTCAAAATATAGCACTTCATTCTCTTTACAAACATAATCCAAATAAATCATGATCATATTTTAAATTCTCATTACAAAATTCATATGTGATAGAGTATTATGTTTTGAGAATTTTAAATTTGATCAATATGGTTTTAAGTAAAGGGAATATAGTGGTATAAATTGCAAAAGTTCGGCATGCAAAAATATGGCTTTTGACATGTTATACATAATATTAAGATAATAAGAAATTTGTACATTTGCGGGCAAAATTCAACTTTGGTTCCTCTGTGAATGGAAGCCATTATCGATGGCTGTTCTGTTTTTGATGTGAAAACTTTCATGTTAATTGGTTAGTGATGTTGCTTTCTTGTCTAGTTTCTACCTATAGACCACTTCTAGCACATTGAAATGCAGCTCAACTTGGAGTACAAAACAATAGGTTTCCAATTGAGAGTAAATGGTTTGAACCCAGGAGTAGTAGTTGAGTGAGTAATGTGATCGTCCGGATGAGTGTAGTCTTGAGAAAGACTGTTGTTGGTAGAGACTGATGTTTCAAAAACCTGAGTGGAAGTCATCTTCAGGGTACAGTGGGGAATGAAAGACAGATGGTATTTATAGCTCTGGTGCTGCGGTCATAAGGTTTCCAATTCTTAGGATATTGAAAACCTTTTGTTTTGTCCTCTATGTGCTGCTTTGAGGTTGTGTGCCAGGGGTGTATCAATCCTTTGATTATACCCTGACCATAGTAAAACTTGGGTATTTCCATTGTCAAATTGAGCCATATTTTTGCATGTCATAGTTCTCAATCAGTCTGCATAACTATTTATAGTTAAACTGTTTTTCTATAAGCCTATGAGCATTAAGTTTAAATAGCAATTTTCCCCATAGTCAAGGAGTTATGCATAGCAAAAAGTTATAAATAATTTGTTCTTCAAAACCTGTTTGCCCAGAACTAGATGTATTTTAAAACTGCTATTATAATATAAGATGTCCTAGTTCAGTATGTTCTATGTTGTATCGTAGTTGCCTGTACAGTATACAGTATTTTGGTCATATTTACATTTTCTTAGTCCCCTTGCATGTGACGTCAAGCAGCCCAATTTGAAGGACAAAACAAAAGAATGTCAATCCCCTGAGAATTGGAAACTATTGTTTTGTCCTTCAAATTGAGCTGCATTCCGACATGTTGCAAGGGGGCTATACTTGGCATTCAAGTTGTTGCCGTTTTTATTTTCTATAGTTGAGTAAGAAACAATGGTAGATATGGATATGCTGGAGTATTATTTTGGTTTTTGCATCTAGAATCTACTTTTTTGGTTATTTATGTACAGCTTGTCATTTATTGATCTTATGAGCTAAATTTAGTTGTTTATTTCAATATCATAAGTTAACCACAAGATAGAAGGATAACTATAAAAACTTCCGCAAAGCTAAAAAAAGTCACCATTATTTCCATGATAAAACGCTTTTATCTAAAGTAGTGCTTGACAACAATTTCTATGTTATTCTGTTTATTGTAGTATTATTAGGGATCAGTTTTTCTGTTCTGAAAATTCTAGATGCTGCAATAATATTTTAGAATTATTTTCCTTTTGTTCGTCAAATTTGTAAGAAGACCCTTGAAGTACGTTGGAACTCAGCTCAATTTGGAGGACAAAATAATAGGTTCAATTCTAAGGAGATTGAAATAATTTTGTGTTGTTCTCCAAATTGAGCGCCTGCTTCTAGGTCATGTGAAAGGGCTCTTAGGCCAGCGATTTGTGATAGACTGAAGTCAAAAGCTCTAGAGTTTCAAAGGATGCAGAAAAGTTACAACAGCCTCTAAATAGTTCTTAAACTAGTGTAGAAGAAGTCCAAGATAACAAGTAACTTTGTACCATAATGGAATAAAAATAAACTCTTCGGAGTTTTATAGAGAGTTTATGTCTTAAGACAACGTTTGCCATATTATTTTCGCATGTTGTTTGTTCGGTTTTTGTTTGTTTTATTTAAGTTGGATTTTGATGTTAAATTTTCATGAATACCACAACAATAAGATTGCACTTTAGATAACTAAAATATAACCTTAGCTTATAAATCTATTAAACTCATAATAATATTGATAATATAGTTAATCATGCATAACTGGAAAACACCAAAACAAACCAACAATTGTACAACGGTATTTTCAGGATATAAAAAGATAACTCTAGCTGTTTGCTTAAAAGTAAATTAGAGAATTAGGAAAATAAGTTCAAGAACAATAGATCTCTGCAATTGAAAAGTTACAGAGTGAGCTCCTTAGAACTATTTTGTAGGATGATAAATTCACTTCCAGTTCTAGAATTTAATTATTTTATGTAGCTATTTAGTTTTCTATGTATGTTTATGGCTTAACCAAAACTCTTTACTGCCAATTAAGTTGAAAGTCGTTTCTTTGTAAGTCATGTTAAGAATGCAAATTATTGGAGACATTGTATTCCAATATTCAATTTGTAAATGGTTTCATGTATTAAAATACTGGCTTTAGATTTTGTAATAAAACTTATTAACTGTTGAATCCTGTGATTGATTATTAGCAATCCATTGTTATCACTAACATGACATCACCACCATTATTATCATCAAAATCACCATCATTCTCACCATGATACTAGACCTTGTATCATCATGTACCGTACCACTACAACTTAACAACATCACCACTAAATTCATCAGCTTCACTGTCATTCATTCATATAATCATGTCATCATCACCAGCAACATCACATTGATTATGTTCATCACCATCATCATCATCACCATCATCATTGGCACCATCATCATTACCATCACCATCATCATCACCATCACCATCATCATCATCATCATCATCATCATCATCATCATCATCATCATCATCATCATCATCATCATCATCATCATCATCATCATCATCATTACCATCACCACCACCATCATCATCATCATCATCATTGCCACCATCATCATTACCATCACCATCATCATTACCATCACCATCATCATCATCATTACCATCACCATCACCACCATCATTACCATCACCATCATCATCATCATCATTACCATCACCATCATCATTACCATCACCATCATCATTGCCACCATCATCATCATCAATACCATCACCATCATCATTGCCACCATCATCATCATCAATACCATCACCATCATCATCATCATCTGATCCAGGGGTGTTCATTGCTTGACACCCCTCAAGCCGCCTGTTTTTTTTTTTTGGTACATATATCTATACCACCACCACTACTGTCATATCACTAATCATCATCACATCATGATCACCATCATCATGCACCTCAGGACCATAGCAAACCTTGAAAAAACTAAGGGAGGGGGGGGCACAAAGCAACATGTGACCATGAGAAAATGAAAATTTAATTCCATACTCACTTTAATTTTCTGGGGAAAACTGGGGGGAGAGGAGCTCAAGCCCCCCTGCCCCTCCCCTTGCTACAGCCCTGCACATCAAACGTGTTTGCTCAATAGTTTTCTTTTATTAATATTTTCAAAATCGTATTGTTTTAAGATTCCAATTACAAGATTTTTAAGGTAAACTGATCTCCATTTCCAAGCTTAGTAAATTGTGAATAACCACCTCCTCCCCTCCCCTCCACTTTCCCCACCCTCTATTGACCAATGAGTCTTGGGCTTCCTGTGGATACGGTCAAAGGTTTCCTTCAAAGGCAGCCATTTCAAGACTGAGTGCCAACATTTGTAACTGAGTCTGTTTTGGAATTTTTTGCAAAAACTCTTCCAAAAAATAAATCATTCTGACCACCTAAACATCTTTAAAAGCTGAGAAATCCTATACCAAGAGAAAACGGTGAGTAAACCGAATAATTTGCGAGAATTTCGATATTATTATTGTACGAAATGTACAGCCAAGCTCGTGCACAGATGATATCAATAATTTTAAATTTAACATTCTGCGTTCCCAAGGCTATAATTTTTATTAAACTTAGAACTGTTAGGGCACTATTACTATATTTCCAGTAGAAGTAGGGATTCTGATTTGATTCAAAATCAAAAACCAATAAAGTTTTTCCTGAAGCTCATTGCTTGCACCTAAAGAGAAATTTCGTTTTGACGGCGGATGTCCGGCTGATCCCTAAGCTTATATAGAGAATTACAGCATTTTCCTTCTTGATTTTCGATCTCAAGGGTTTGATTTATTTGATATATTTCACATTTGATATTTTTTAGAACACGTTTGGCGTTATATTTGAGATTAAGCAATTTTTTAGGAAAGTTCTGGAAACTTGTATTCTTCACGTACAATGTTGACCTTTTGGCTTTTAATGTTATCGTATGTCCCCAGGGGACCCCGGAAAGGGTACATCAATGTTTAAGAGAATGGATGCTAATCAGTGCAAAGTATTTTAATTTTGCAGCTATTTTTAGATATTTTTACTCTATTAAATTTTTACACTCTAAAAGCTACAATGTATAGTGTCTGTCCATCCATCCATCCATCCATCCATCCATCCATCCATCCATCCATCCATCCATCCATCCATCCATCCATCCATCCATCCATCCATCCATCCATCCATCCATCCATCCATCCATCCATCCATCCATCCATCCATCCATCCATCCATCCATCCATCCATCCATCCATCCATCCATCCATCCATCCATCCATCCATCCATCCATCCATCCATCCATCCATCCATCCATCCATCCATCCATCCATCCATCCATCCATCCATCCATCCATCCATCCATCCATCCATCCATCCATCCATCCATCCATCCATCCATCCATCCATCCATCCATCCATCCATCCATCCATCCATCCATCCATCCATCCATCCATCCATCCATCCATCCATCCATCCATCCATCCATCCATCCATCCATCCATCCATCCATCCATCCATCCATCCATCCATCCATCCATCCATCCATCCATCCATCCATCCATCCATCCATCCATCCATCCATCCATCCATTTGTGTATAGAAATAGTCACTACGGACATCCAGTATTGAGTCTATCCACAGGTCTCTCAGGGGTGAGGGGGTATTTACCGGTACCCACCACCCAAATCAATAAAATCAGGTCCCTATTTTAGACAACTGTTTTGATCTTGTCCTTAACCAGGACCACTTTTCTATTTTATCTTAATACAGCTAGACTAGTGATTTTGAGAGTACTTATCGTATGGAAACCAATATGGAAACCATCACTAGACCAATACTAGCCAAGTTCAACAGAGAGGAGTGGCCTATTATCTTCTGGTTTTATGTCAAAAGCCTTGGTCTTTTTCACTCTGGTAAGTATTGTCATTATTGATTTATTTTAATCATGGGCAGATTTAGGGGAAGCTGATAAGATGGTATTTTAAAAATCCCCCTGGTTTTGTTTTGCTTAGCCAGCAGTGAGATAGATAGATGGATAAATTTTATTTATACAGGCAGGGGCAGATCCAAGATTTTACAAAGGGGGGTGGCTAACTCTAAAAAAATATTAAAAGGATAGGTCTAGGGTTGCGGACGACTCTTTAGGTCCAGGCAATGCAAAATTCATATCATACATTTATTATTTGTAAAAATAACTCAATATTTCTGACACCTGTAGTATATTATGGACTTTCCCCCAGCCCTTGTACACTGTATGTGCACCTATTTTTCCTGTTTTAAGCCCTGCAAAGAGGGGGGTGGCTAGCCACCCAATCCACTCCCTGGATCTGCCCCTGAGGGTAACCCATCCAGCACCAAGCTAGTATCCATAGGTGCCCATTTATGTGCATGCATGAATATACTACATCTGGATAAATGTACTATTGATCTGCTGATGATAAGGGTAATCACTTGCATCCTAAAGGCGCAGAAACATTAGCAACAAAATTATGTAACTTGTTGCACAACATGTTGCTCGTATTACCACCCTGAGCGCAACAATATTTGGTTATGTGACTTTGTTGCAGAAATAGAAGCTCTTTCTACTCTCTGTAACAAAGAAAGATTGTTGCGCAGGGGGTGGTAATATGAGCAGCATTTGCTCTGTAACTTGCAACATAACAATGTTGTGCTACAAGTTGCATGCATTTGTTGCTTGTGTCTCTGTACCTTAAAAACCCTTGGATTTGCCACAACCTTTACATCTCTTCTTATGGGTGGTATGCACTGTTACAGTGCTGTCTTTATCAAGCCTGCCTGGGTGGATAACTATTTCTGTCTGTCTGTCTGTCTGTCTGTCTATCTGTTAGTCTGTTTGTCTGTCTGTCTTTCTGTCCATTTGTCTGTCTGTCTGTTTGTCTGTCTATCAGTCTATCTGTTTGTCTGTCTGTCTTTCTGTCCATTTGTCTGTCTGTTTGTCTGTCTGTCTGTCTGTCTGTCTGTTTTGTCTGTCTGTCTGTTTGTAATTCCGTTTGTTTGTTTGTCTGTTTGTCTGTCTGTCTGTCTTTCTGTCCATTTGTCTGTCTGTCTGTTTGTCTGTCTATCAGTCTATCTGTTTGTCTGTCTGTCTTTCTGTCCATTTGTCTGTCTGTTTGTCTGTCTGTCTGTCTGTTTTGTCTGTCTGTCTGTTTGTAATTCCGTTTGTTTGTTTGTCTGTTTGTCTGTCTGTCTTTCTGTCCATTTGTCTGTCTGTCTGTCTGTCTGTCAGTTTCCATGGTTTCTTATCTTCACCCTCGTTTTTCCAGGTGCTCTTGTACAACCCATCCGATGCTGCAAATGTCGTAATTATCGAACGCACAGCAACTACCGCACCATCAACGAAGACGAGGTTTGTAAGATTTGTGATAGTTTTAGATGGAACTACCTCGGTATATCAACCGAGCTCCGTGACCGTGACATCGGCTCGTCATGTTTTAACCACTGCGGTAGCGGAATCTTATCCTGGATGTGGTTAATAACCATCACAGTAGCAACAATAGCAAACATAGCTATAATATCTAACCGCTTCCTCGACACCGAGGTAGACATCGTCCACACCTTATCATGGATTGGTACCAATCTGTTACTATATATAGCCCCTATGACGTGTTTAGTAGCAGTCCTCCATCGAAGCTGGCCTAACACTCTCCCCGGCCGATGGGCCCATGCTGTTGATGTCGAGTTCCTGATTGGTCGATTAAGGCTCATTAATATGAGAAAGAAGCAATATGCTGGTTATGTAGCGTTTGTGATTGGCGTGGTGTTGATGACTGTTGAGTGTGTTCGTCTCTCATCTCCTTTCTTTGACAAGGAACTAGTCACATCTATAGCTGTGAACCATACTTACGTTGGTATCAAATCTACTTTCATTCTCGATGTCTTCCTCACGATCCAAGGATACATTAATTTCTGCGGGCTTTGCTTTGTCGTGTATCTCCTCCGATGCAGCTACGAATCCGAAGTCCGATTAGTCACGAAGTTCCTCCGAGATAATATCGATGATGTCGATCTCTGTCGTGCACGACTCGCCGAATCATTCGACGCTTTTCATATTTTCCGAGAATTTTCGTCCGGTTGGATTGCAATGAATTTAATCATCTGTACCGTGTGCGTTCTCCTCGAGCTACACGTTTGGATAACAACTACCGTCTCTCTCGCGCCTTTCCAATACGAACACACATTCGTTCTACTCATTTTTCTTCTTTTTCCAATAATGTCTATTGGTAACGTCGACTGTGATTATATTTGGAATCGGTTGCTAAGGAGCGTTAGTCGAGAGAGGACGACGAAAGACGAGGAGTCCTGGAACAGATTAATGCAGTTTCTCCAGGAGCAGAAAGCTGGTCAGCGACCATGGCAGGCAGTGTTGGCATTCATATTGTCAACCATTGCAATATTCGCAGCCATTCAGTTCCGACTTTGGACCAATAATCAGCGAGTTGTGAACATCGTCATCAACAAGAATGGAACCCTTTATAGGCTTCATCAGTTGGTGGAAAATATAGATTAAAAAACCAAGGCAGAATAAAAAAAATAAATTTTCTATAAGAATGAAACAAATTTCAAACCTCTTTATCTTGGACGTAATTTTTTCACATTTCAGACCACGTGTCATTCTCTTGAGAATAAGATTCTTTGTTTGCGTTGTATCCATATTCATGTGTCTTCTCATGCACAACCATTAAACAAAGAAATGTTACTCTAGGGAATGACACGTGGTCTGAAATGGGAAAACATTATACACAAGCTAGAGGTATATTAGATTGAAACTAAAAATTAGAATTTTCTCGTAACACTGCGTCACTAATTATATTTTTAGAATTAAAAGAATGATTACTACAAATTTTTAAGGAATGGTAAAGATATTTTAAGCCTGGTGTTATATTTTTGCGGCATAGACCCCTTGCATGTGACGTCAAAGCAGCTCAGTTTGGAGGACAAAACATAAGAATTTCAATCTCCTAAGAATTGGAAACCTATTGTTTTGTCCTTCAAATTGAGCTGTTTTCCGACATGCTGCAAGGAGTCTATTGTCTTTCATTGATATACATTAATAATCACAATTATTATAAATGAGACTGCTGGAAATATTCTTTCGTTTCTGACGTCATACAAGCGGGGATCTATCTGCCGTTGCTATGGGGATATTAGTGGTTGCCGTGTTCATTTCCGTGGTTACGAGAGCTTGATATTGAATAACAATAATGTTGCTATGGCGATAGCGTATGGTTGGATGTCTTTATTAAAATGTTTATAATGGTTCTTATAGTGACATTGAGCGTAATGGTTACTATAGTAACATTGGTTGCTGTGGTGTTGTCATAGTGACTACCATAGCTTGGTTACCAAGGTCACTAGTAACTACCAAAAAGACGTCATTTGTTAGCATAGCAACGGTTGCCACGGGTAACATGCTTCTCTAGGGGAACCAGAAAAAAATTCCCCCAAATTCATTCTTTTTATAAGTTAGTTTAAGACGAACAAATTATTTTTTCGATTACATATTGTAATTAGTAATACATTTATAATAGAAAAAATAAAGATAAAAATTATGATCGAATTTGTCTGGGATAATGTTGCAAAATTTTATTTATATTTTCAAAATGCTTCTGTGCATAGCTTTCTTAAATGACATTTTTATTAATAAATGTACATGTGTATTGTAATAATGCTTTTTAAGTGTAAATAGCGTACGATAATCTTTCTATAAATATGTCCAGTTGGATCGCTAAGTGGAGTTCTATCAAAATTGTCTTGAAAGACATTGGTCATTAGACCCAACAGCTTGTCAATATTTCCTAAAAAGTAACAATTTATTTTAAATGCTTGGAAAATAATTCTCCCTAGCGTCTACGTCTAGGTCCCTAGTGCATCTTGGGATATATTGGGAAAATCAGTGTAAATTTTATTGCGCATATTGCAATGTTTCTTGGGACCTTTCCTCCTGCTGATAATCAATTGGGTGCTACGATATGCTCAAATTTTATCAAACCCTGAAACAACCTCTGGGCTAGTCTAAGTCGGGGCTGGGGTAACTCAAAGATTGAACCCTGAAAACAACCTCTGTGCTGATCTAAGTCAGAGAAGAGAATATATTGAGCTGCAACCTGTTATAGAACCCTTGCAGCACGTCAGAATGCAGCCAAATTTGGAGGACAAAACTATAGGTTCAAATTCTGATTGAAATTCTTTTGTGCTGTCCTCCCAAATAGACCCCTTTCACGTGACGTCAAAGCAGCTCAATTTGGTGGACAAAAAAATATTAAAGAATTTCAATCTCTATGATTTTGATTAAAAATACAAATTATCTTTGTTTTCTGTTATAACCGGGTTCTCCATCATTTTTATAATTTCTCCTTCCTCCATACCTATTATTCCTATAACTATTTCTACCATCCCTTGTCGTATCTGAGTACTCCTCACTATAACCTACATCTCTATCACGCCTCCTTCCATCTCTGTCCTTCGGTGATCTTGCTCTTCGGTAGCCATTTTGTTTTGGTTTTATTGTTCTTCTTGGAGTAACATCATCATCGCTGTCCTCCTCCATCGATACATCATCTTCTGCATATCTCTTAGCTCTCCCTCGCCCTCGTAGTATTCTATCTTTCCTTTCGTCGCTTGTGTCATCTCGATCTTGGTACATATCCTCTTCAAAAGAATGTCGCTTGTTAGACGGACGCCCTCGTCTTCCACGAAGATTTTTCACTTCCTTCCCTAGTGGTCTTCGGTCCTCGTGTTGTCGTTTATAATCCTCAGAAGAATATTCTTCGCTTGTTTGTTCTTGTGCTTCATCTGAGACCTCGGAGTCTGGCTTTTTATTTCGTCCGCTAATTGAATTAGATTCTGCCTTAGTTTTAGTACTTCTTTCGCTGTTGTTGAAGTCTTTATTGATTCTTTGGTGACGACCTTTACGATTTCTGCCCGTTCGCCCATCTTCGTGGTCATCATCGAACGCATCCGCCAACTCATTTCGAGACCTTTCGCTCTCTTCTTTCGATAAATAGTCTTCTCCTTCGTCGATATCTGATTGGCCGTCAGAATTTGATATCACGACTTTTAAATTCTCAGATTTAGGCTTCTTGGTTTTCATGGTCAGCGGATCCACCATTCCTTCCATGCTCCATTGCAGGACCGCGCAATCTTGACCAGCGGTGCTTAGTAGGAATGTATCGGATGAGAGGAACATTACTCGTAGGACGGTGGAGCTATGCGCGCGTACTTGATGGTATTTAACCTAGGGACGAACAAATAGAACAATATTTGAAAAATATTCTAAGGTCGTGTCTATTGGCCACCGGAGAACCCGGAGAACCCGGAGAACACTGAGAACCCGGAGAACCAGGAGAACTCGGAGAACCCGGAGAACCTGGAGAACCCAGAGCACCCGGGGAAAAACCCTCGAATTAAGTACAGGAGAAAACCAACAATAACTTTACTCACATACGACACCGAGCCAGGCGGAACTCGAACTGGGGCGCATTGGTGAGAGGTGATGAATTAGAAGCGCACGCCAAGCGTTCTCCCACCCCACCCCCCTCTCCAAAAAAATGACACGACGCGCGAGTGAATTTGCCTCGCTCTGCGCAAACTCACCCCTTCATAGCTACACGGGTATCGGAAGATTCGCATATATCCCAGTTCGTCTCCAATAGCTAACAAATTATGCGACCAGGCCAGATCAGAACTAGTCACCAGGTTTCCATCTGTTGGTGTTGACTGCCAGACACCTGGAACGATCAAAGATTTTCTTACTAAATGAAACTTTAAAAAAGAAATGTCAATGAAATTTTGTTTTCAAAATATTTACACCCGTCTTGACTGCCATGACAACGTAGACACCAGAGTCCTAGACGTCTTAGTTTTTGGCTTTCATCTATCAAGAAAATATTACTAGCTCAGACCGTTGGAAATAGACCTTGGGCGTAATGTTTTTCCCATTTTAGACCACATGTCATTCTCTTGAGAATAAGATGAGTTGTATACATATTAATGTGACTGTCTTCTCATGTGCAACCATGAAAGGGGCACTTGACTGTGAAGAAAGTATGTTGCTTAGCTACTATTTGGGCCATATAGATAAGTTTAACCAAGTTTCAAGGCATTTCCAATTTTCATCGATTTTAATCCAAGTGCCCCTTTAAACAATGAAATGATACTCTAAAGAATGACACGTGGTCTGAAATGGGAAAACATTACGCACAAGGTATAGAGGTCTATTTGATTGACGGAAGCCAATAACCCAGACGACTCGAATCATAGCTAGTTGTCTGGGTCACGTAATTATAAGAATTGTTTTAAATGATGATAAGTTCAGAATTTGACTTGCCTACTACGTCATATCCCAGTACTACGTTACGAGTGTTCCATTCTGTGTCCCGGATGATATTCTGTGATTCTTCTTTTTCAAATGCTCCGATCTCCCCTTTTGAAAATAATGAAAGAAAAATTAAGCGGGTTAGATCGAGGACTATCCATCTCAGATATAGCGTTTAAAGGCAAGTCAATGTTGTTACATGACAAGAGAATCTTTATTTCCAAGATCAAAACATTTGGGTTTTGTCCTGCAACATTAAGGACGCACGGATAGTATGCGCTGCGCGCGCCTCAATGAGATCATGGGTTTGATCCCTAGACCCGCCATCATATGTGAGTAGAGTTGCTTGTTGGTTCTCTTCTGTCCTTCAAGGGTTTTTTTCCGGTTTTACTCCCTTCACAAAAATCAACTTCTAAATTCCAATTCGATCATGGAACAATTAAGGACCACAGGTTTGTTAGCCAGTGGTTGTTACTAAAGTGCTATCCTGTAAAACAAGGATTTTTAATTTATATATTCGTATTCATAACATGGCTGACTTGATGCTCTTGATTTCGCGCCAAATTTCCGCGCGCGCGTCTTCACTGATATGATAATGAACTTACATGTGATGATGTCATACTCGGTCGACATGCTCTGTATGAAACAACCATCCACCGACCAGTCAAGAAACATAACAGAAGCGGTGTGGTTCTACAAGAAAATGATGTTGTCATGGTTACTGAACGACAGAACATAATCACGTGACAGTTGAGGTTTTCTATTCCCGAACCAAATTTTGACCAAAGTAATATTTTGTCAAGTGCATTCTTACCGAACAACAACCTACTCTTCTGTACGTCATCCCATCATCGTAAACAGCGTGGACATAAATGTTACCATCCTTTGATCCTACAGCAATATGTTCACCATCTGGAAGAAAAGTTCCAACACAAATTATTGAGAAACGTTTATTTGTTGGGTTTCAAAACAATTTCGGTCAAACACTGACCACTATGTACTGTCAGCCAGAAAGATTTGCAATTAAGCTGATGAAATCATAGAAAAAAGCTATTTGTTGTTAAAAACGTGCGGAATCAGACACCAAGTCTGGGTTCCCTGTGGTGTTACCTGGAGAATATTCGAGGTCTGTGATTGGTTCGCTGCCATCTTGGAATGAAGCCTGGTGCATCCCTGACTCAGCATTCAATACGATCCATCTGGAAAAAATGGTTTACGAAGTTTTTAAAGTGGAAAAATTAAGATAAACTAAAAACGGATAAACAGTTATTTGCGGCAATAGACCTTTCTCGAATTCATAAAATAGCCTAGATTTTACATAGAATATTCATGTGTTCCAGTGAGGGTGTGTGGAATTTCGAACTGTTTGTATCGTTGAAGTCAGGGGCGTAGCTTCCTTTACGCAAGTGCGCAATTCTTCAGATTTGCTTATGTATGGAAGTCAAAAACTTTACTTTTGGGATGGGAGTGTTTCATGAGGCCATGCGGATCCGTGCGTACTCAGTCAAAACGTTCTAGCTATGCCATTGAAAGTTGTGCATTCTTTACTTTACCGTTGGTATTTGTGAATATTTAGATTCTGAAATGAGGCTATTCCAGTGTTCTTACAAGACCGCGGCATTGCGGCGTGGCCGCGCTTTTTTACCGCGCTTTTTAAAAAAAAGTGACGCAGGAGAAAGCTAGAGCTCGAGGGGTCAAAAGGGAGCAAAGATTTTTCTTATGCAATTAAATGCTTCTTGTGTTTTTCTTCTTGACATTTTCCATACGTACCTTCCTTGTGTTGTACCAAATGTTATCACACTACCAGTGGGATAGAACGCTGCAACTCTGAGAGGAAACTGGAAACACAAACATTTATCAACACAAATGATAACGAGGAAATGTCTTACTGTTGTAACCATGACAACCGCTGCTGTGCAGAGCTCCCTTTTGCACTCATTAATACATACGTTTAGGAACCAAGCTAAACGGTTGTGTAGCAGTAGTGCACTTGCCTCTCACCTCTGGGGTCTCAGGTTCGATTCCTGGACTTTACATCACATGTGAGTAGAGTTTGCTTTATAACTTTCCCTTGATTCAAAGGGTTTTTCTCCGGGTTCTCCGGCTTTCCTCCATCCGCAAAACCCAACACGCTAAATTCTAATTCGATCTGTGAGTTATTAGCCGTGTCCTGACTTAAATCAGCCCAGAGAAAATTTGAACTTTGAAATTGTTTAAGGCAATTATCGACCAATCAAAAGTTAAATATTTTGTATCGCATAGAATAATGTATCGAAGACTTGAACCCTACCTCAACATCAACTCTCCAGATAGTTTCGTGATTAACCGCTGACCATAATGTCGCAGTCTTGTCTAAAGATGCAGTGACAAAAAGATCCCTTGAGGGGTGAACAGCGAACGATAGCACATCCAATTTGTTACCCTGTAAGATTAATGGCAAGAAAGGAGACGTTTAGATCAGATTTCGTATAAATGTGAAAAATCTGGGCATCCGGCACGGTTACGGCGCAGCGTGGACACAGCACCGAATGTCGAATGTTTTCATACACGGCACGGTACTGACACGGTCACGGAAAGGCGCGGTTTGTAAGATTTTTATAATCATACGAAAACTGCTCTAACTAGACTTCAATGGTAAAAAAGTTATTGGCAAAATTATCGGGACCATTTTTTAAAGTTTTGATATTTTTGTTAGCGTCGATATAAGTGGTTTTGACGACGGATAGTGACCATGACGTTACCGTGTAACATTCTGATTGGATGAACAGTGATCTCACGTACTGTGATTGGTTCAAAGAATGTTGTCAATCTGTACCGTGACCGTGCCGTTACTGTGTAACATTCTGATTGGATGAACAGTGATCTCGCGTACTGTGATTGGTTCAAAGGATTCGTTAATTTCAATTCCGTACCGTCTTACTTACCTTAACGATAGTAGTAAACGGCTTAGTAAATGAACCTTCTAGGACACTATTGGCTGTTGTTCCCGCCAGTAGAGTGACGTCAGTCTCGCCAGTTTGTAGCGGCTGAAGAGCACTTACACCAGTCAATTCTGGAAGCTGTGCATAAATCAGAATTGTCAGTTCAGGGCGCCCGAGTAAAAGAATTTTTTTTTTTTGAGGAGCCCGGGTAAGTGACAGATTTGGCATTTTAAGAAGCCCGAGTATACGATAGATTGGTCTCTTTAAGAAGGCCGAGTAAATGATTTGTCACTTTAAGAAGCCCTAGTAAATGTTGGAATGGCCACTTTGGGAGCTTGAGTAAATGGAAGAAAGGCCACTTCAAGAAGCCCACATAAATGATGGAATGGTCACTTCCGGGAGCCCGAGTAAATGACAATGGTTGCATCAAATTACGAACCTGTATTTCTCTTAGAGGCAGGTTGAAGAACTTGTTGGCGTCCCATGCACACACCCGACCATCCTTTCCACCAGCTGTTAACAGAAGACCGCTGTCCAAAACATGCAGGCTCAGGATACTCTTCTAGATTGGTGAAAATCACAATATTTTGATACATAACATAAGTCGCGTGTCATATCATAGCAGAATGCATACCAGGCAAAACCATCCGATATTCACCGATGCACAGAGGAGTTTTACGGTGGCTATGTTGTAGGACATGGAAAAAAACCTATTGTCTTCCCCTCCAATACCTAGATACGTTTTCCGCGAAATCACATTTTTTGGTAAACTTTAATACAACAACAAGACTTACAAATAAATTATACATGCGTCATATACACATACCTCATGAGCGTTCCTGACAATAAACTTCACCTTTTTCGACACTAAAATCGAATCGAACCAAATTAATAATAATTTATTCATTTACAGTGCGCAAATATCAACTAGCTGTTTTCAAATGCAAACAACAAAGTAGAAATCGAAATTGAAAATGAAGACAAAGATAATTTTTAAAGTCGAGAAGCCGGCTTCCATTTTATCAAATCTTTTAAAAGCTGGCTGTAAAATACTAAAAAGAGTTTATTATTTATTATGGAGAAGGTTTCGTTACCTTTGCTCCAGGATGTGATGGATCCATTAGAATCTCCTGTGAATAGATCTCCATTGGGCGCAAAGTCCAGGCACGTCACACAAAGTGGAAGTGGATTGTTCTAGAATATAGTTTTATCAGGAGAAGGATGAGTAAAAAACAATATGGTCATACTTGAATCAAGCTGGATAAAGTATAGGAATAAGAATGTACACGAGATGGATTGGATGAACGAACCAGGATAATAATGTACCCGAAATGGATGGATGAACGCACTGGAATAAGAATGTATCCGAGATGGATGGATGAAGGCTTAAAAATTATGAACGTATAGGAATAAGGATGTATCTGAATCGGATTGGAAAACATATCTGAAAAAGAAAAAGTGGTTGAAAAGTATAAGATGAAAAATAGACGATTGAAGAAATTTACCTCGAAAAAGCCATTTTTTCTTTCCAGTTTTCCATTGTGCCATCTCCAGAAGAAGATATGTTCCTTGCCACATGACACGATTGTTTTATTGTCATCTGGATCAAACATGACGGCCAGCGCGATGCTTGTAAACTCCTAGTCATACAAAATGTATATGTAAGCTAGCGCACACTTGTAACGGAGATATACTCGGTGCACCTACTTGTTTTACCATTCGAAATTACGCATTTCAGCCAATCTTGTTTGCGAAGTAATTGGTAATAAATCATTTCGTCTGCTCTTTTTTATTTACAATAATGCGCGCACAGAGAAAAATTGAGATAGCAAAAGCGTGCACGCCTATTTAACCCGTTTAACGCTAGAATACTACACGAAAACACTTGCGCATCAGATACACAGGTTAAAATAGTATTAGCGATGCTGCGCGCACAGAGAAAATCGTTACAACAAACGCGCGCACGCCTTTTTATTCCATTTCACGCTAGAATACTACACGAAAACACTTGCGCATCAGATACACAGGTTAAAATAGTATTAGCGATGCTGCGCGCACAGAGAAAGTCGCAACAACAAACGCGCGCACGCCTTTTTACCTCATTTGACGCTAGAATACCACAAGAATATACTTGCGTATCTGATTGACAAGTTCAAATAGTATTAGTGATTGTCAAGGGCAATTGTCTTGTAAAGTATTATACTTCTTACCTTGCTCTGCGCCAAACACTTCTTGTCTTTCCATTCCCAAAGACTGAGTCGAAAACTGTCTCCACTGCTGTCTATACATGATAATATGTCGCCATTGTCCTTAAAAAACAAGGCGTTTAATAATCATTATTTATTCATTTTCGACGAGGAATAATTTGTCTCTATTGCATGCGCAAGACTGAGTCATTAATTCTTTCATTATTCTGATGTGCGTTTTGGCTTTTAGCTGTATTTTTGAATGTGCGCAACGCTCTCAAAGGATATTGCGAGCTAGTCTGATGCGCTTCTTTGATTCGGATTTCTAGCTATGCTTTTTAACGTTTGTCACTCTTTCGAAGGATATTGTGAGCAGAGGTAACAACAAATCAAACTTTGATGCACGTTTGGTTCCAAACGACACCATTTTCATAAGATTCTGTGAGTAAGCTAGGCTTATCTCCAAGTGAACTTTCTGCTAAGTTCCCGTTATCGAGTCAGGAGGGTAAAGTTGATTTCTGTTTTTTTTCTTCAGGCGCACATGCTCCGTCGTAGTGAATATCATTCTTATAATCCATGTTTCAAAATATAAGTTAAGATAGCAATAAAAATCTCTTTAGATATCTGCTACTAAATAACATAAAAGACAAAACTATAGCAAGACAAATAGAATGAGTTACCTCGACTGAGAATGCCATGGCTATCACGATAAGACTGTAGTCATCAAACTGTAACACTGTGAGGGTCAAGAGAGTCTCGCTGTCCCATATACGTACATGACTCTGAAACATGATGAAAATATCATGACATATCAGAAAACTATTTTTTCTTTTATATTTTACTGTGAGCTTATTATAATTATTCTAATTTTAATTCTACACAAAACCCAATATCCAGGCATGAGCGTCCATCATCAAGGATAACTTTGTTGGCATCTCTATTTTTTCATTAAAAAAACGCTTATTACGAGCGCCTTTTCTTATTTTTCGTCGAGAATGACATCCTAGATAGGAGCCTATTACACTATTTTAATTTTTGAGCAATGTCCATTATGTCAAGTTTGGCGCAAACTAAGGCCTCTTCAAACTTCGATCTTCTAAGACCGCCTACTTATCCATTGTTTTCAATGCTTTCGTTTCATGTGAAGATTGACGTTTGAACTGGGCTGAAGCGTTTATTGTTATAGTTAAAATTCAGTTCTTACAAGGTCGTTTTGATCGAGAGAGAGTCCTGATGTTTGCCCGGTGGCGATGTACCATTGATTGGGATGAACTGCTATACTGTGAAAAAAAATAGAAGATACTTGTTTGGACCTTAAAAAGTCTGGTTACGCGGTGAAACCGATGCGCAAAACGTTACGGAACTGCACCGCGTGTGTGTCTAACTCTGCAACTGTTGCGCGCGTCGCTGTAATCGACCGCGAAACTGCACCATGCGTTATCACTTGAGCTACAACACGGATCATTCAACAAAACAGTATTCTAACTACTCCATAATACTGTCATTAATGCTCAGGTGAAATAAGGTATGCATGGGCGATGGGGGATATTGATCAGTCTAAGTTCAGGCTGATACACCTTGGCTTAGGGTGTCGGAGAAGACGACCAATGCGAATCCTGGGGGATGGGAGCATATGGTTGGGTCGTTGTACATACCATTTGATATCATCAGCATGTTCAGTGTAGTGTCTTTGTGTGTTATTCTTTCTGTTGTAGATGACAACCACTCTGGACACAAAGTACAGTAGTTCGCCTGATGGAAGAACGTGTAGATTGTATCGTGTATCTTTACCTTGATACCCATACCTGGACGTATTTGTTAAGAAAGCCATGTATATGTTACCAATAGAAAGGTAAGTGATACTGACTTACAGCACGTACACGGTAGGACATGCTGTAACACTGAAATGGTTTACAGCACGTACACGGTACGATATGCCGTAACATTGAAATGGTTTCCCATAAGAATGGTTATCGTATGAGTGGGAAACATACGGTACTGACTTACAGCACGTACACGGTACGACATGCCGTAACATTGAAATGGCTTCCCATAAGAATGGTTATCGTATGAGTGGGAAACATACAGTACTGACTTACAACACATAAACAGTACAACATGCCGTAACATTGAAATGGCTTCCCATAAGAATGGTTATTGTATGAGTGGGAAACATACGGTACTGACTTACAGCATGTACACGGTACGACATGCTGTAACATTGAAATAACTTCCCATAAGGATGGCTATCGTATGAGTGAGAAACATACGGTACTGACTTACAGCGCGTACACGGTACGACATGCCGTAACAGTGAAATGGCTTCCCATAAGAATGTAATAGGTTGTCAAGGATACACCCAATTAAGTTGCGGACGTGCACCAGGGGCTGAGAATATTTCCTCAGTATCACTCGATATGGCGTCTCTCTTCGATGGAGGGTAAAACGTTAGCTTCTTGTCTTTGACTTTAATGGTGACTCCTCGTTCATGACCTGGAATGGGAACAGCAGCAACAAACATTTACTGTAGCCGTTAAGAACCAAGAACCGTAGAAGAGGATAGTTTGTAAAGATTTTTCCAGCCAAAAACCCTGGAAAAAAGTTTGCTAGAACCATACAAGAGAGTCGTTTGCAGAGATTTTTTTCCATGCGTCCTAAGTCAGGTATGTAACTAAGAAACACTTAGATGAGCATTGGTTCTATTCCACTTACCATCGAGATCTCTTTTCTGCTTCTTTCTTGATTTTTGTTTTCTTCCATTTGAACCAGGTGAGTGTCCACCGCCATTGCTACTGTGGGAGGATGGGTTGGATAAGTTTCGCTTGGTGTTGCCATCTTGTACGATGATAGCTGTGTACACGTCATCATCTCCGTGAAACATCTCTGACAAGCCACCAATCTGAAAAACACGATATTTGGTTTATGCAGTGCCCCTCAAAGTCGAGAATAAGAAACCACTGAAATATATGCATGAATGGAGCAAGTTTCAAGAGGAAAAAATGTATGGCATTTTCGCTGTCCTGCACTATTTCTTCCATACTTTACTGTAATCGTATCCCGATCTCTCCTGTGATTGGATGAACAGAACAATGAGAAGCTATTTCAATGTAACGCCATCCAATCCCATACAACTCCGGTAAGTTAACTATAAATTAAAGTGGATGATGGCTAGTGAACACTAGCGTGGACTGCGTCGGTGTTTCTAATGAAACAGTTATCGTAGATTTATCGAAACTGACGTTTCGGACGTTAGTCCTTCGTCGGAGTCAAACAATTGACTCCGAAGAAGGACTAACGTCCGAAACGTCAGTTTCCATTTTCACTACGGTGTAAAACTTATAAATCTACGATAACTATAAATTAAAGTAGCTCCTAACAGTTTTTTTTACCACACTTCTGATATGTTTAAATCGGCAAACAACTAGTCCTATCTTAGCTGGACCGATTATATTCTCATGCGAGATGTTAGAGTTGGATGAAAGTTTATGAAGATTCAGCCGAATCGGCGTTACCATAGTATCGATAAACAAATAGCTTTGAAGTCGTATTTCTAAAATGTCATTTGATTTTAATCTGTAGGCATGTCGGGTTCCCAAAACAAGCGAATAATTATGAAAAACCACAAATATCTCGGACCAATTAATCTATTTCTTTCACACACATTCATTCACATTCGCTTTCTATTTTACCATCTTTTCACGTGATGGATGCTATATTTTATTCTAGTGTCAATGATAAAAAAACGACCTAATATTTAAACTTCCTAAAAAGAGCACTGAGCATGCGTGAAATAATATACTTCACAGACAAGATTTCCAAAACGCATCCCACATGGAAAGGAGTGACTGATTGCTTCTTAGTCATCATTTACATAGTCTACTTTTCGGGTGTGCTGGTCATAGCAAGGGGTTAATCATCTACGGTCTAGGGGCCGACTAACCTCTCCCTTAGGCTTCGGCCGAGCTTCCTGATCAGTCTATAAATCCCCCCGGGATAGCGGTGTTGGGGTCGAAATCTCCAGCGTAGTCGTAAGTCCATACGAGGCTTCAGCACTCGATGTCTGGAAGTATGGTCCTGGTTAATCAATTAATAAAAACAATCCCGAAAACCAATCTTTCGAGCCGAAATTGACTTTCCGTAGTGCAAAAGACAAGAACTCTACAAAACGCGAGAAGAAACGATAACGAACGGCGCCATACATCATTAACTGTTATTCAACTTCTATGGTCCTTTGATCTTCTCAACGAAGAAAACTTTGACTTCATTATTTAACTTCAAAGAACGATCACCGGTACTAACTCCATCTTGACTCCGGATTGGCTGCGACAAATTGAATCGAAAAACTCTTCAACTTTTGACATACAGGATTTAAACTGGACGGAAATGTCTAAAAATCAGCCTAAGAAGTTTATTAAGATATGCAAGATGTCATCTTTAAACGTCACTTCTAGAATTTTGATCCAACATTTTTTTTTTCTATTTTTCTGTTATCGTGGTTGTCATGACTACACGTTTGATAGTTAGTGGATATTTTGGATTATAACTTCATAATTTGATTGACCTTTGCGTATGGAATTATTTTAAGTCAGTGAATGTAGACTGGAAAAAAATATGTGTGAAAAGAACTGGTATAGTTGCTCGAAATTGAACAAGCGTAAATAAAAAAACTGTGTCAACAAACAGCTGAACTAACTATTCGAGAACGATGAAAATAGTGAAAAAGTGGAGGAAAAAGGCGAAAATAAACCTTTATTAACGAAAGTTAGGATAATCAAGACTCGTGAGACAAATGATTTATAAAAAATGAGATAAATCTATTTTCAAATTTGAGTTATTTAGGATGTACAAAAGTTGTTATCGAGGATTGAATTCGAACCAATGAAGATAAGGCGATAGTTTATTGAATTTGAACAAGATTGCAGTTTTTGAGACTGACATTAGAAATTAAAATTAATACACAGTTTGTTTATTATTTCAAAATAAAGTTAATGAAAGTTCGTCTGGTTATGACAATAAACAGCATTAGGCCAGGGATTTAGCGTCTCTGTTTTGAAAGAAAGCTGGCATACTTAACTAAAAATGCTTTTTCAAAAACGAATTTTTTTTCTTTTCGTCATTTCTTCACATCGAAAAATTTCCGTCGGCTAAAAGTTCCAACCTGATTTATTATTGCTTGGGGCTAAGCAAACATTGTATTTCCTCAGTGGCTTAATAATATCTAAATTAACCGGAAAAAAACAAATTTTCAGGTATTTTTTCTACTTACTTTTGCCCTTTTTTGTGATGAATAAAGCTCTTCCACATGTTCTCCATGTAACTTCATCATTTCTGACACATCTCGTAAAACATCCTCGTAACTTTTGACTGTTTTTCTATTCAATAAGATCTTGCATTTTAGATTTCTTTCTTTATTCATAATAATGATAATTCTCGGTTTCGGAGTCGTATTATTTGTTCTTGGGGAACTCGAATTCGATGAGCTGTCCGAAGGAACAGAAAGTTTAATATTCTGAATCCCTTCACTAGGAATATCATTATTTTTTCCCTTTCTTTTTTCGGCATTATAGTTCATATTTCTGATTAATTGGTCCCCAGAGGAACAGACGTAGTAGCCACCATCTTCAAGCTCATTAATAGAATTAATTATTTGTCCGTCAGGAGAGAAAATATTCCTCACTCCGTAAGGTAGAGGAATTGCCCTTGATAAATCTTCTAACAGGCTTTCAAACGAACGGTATCGTTGCTTAGTGATGATAAATGGCCGTCCTTTGAAATGTTTATCCCCGTTACGATAAAAAGTTACTCTTTTTGACATGTTATTTGTCCTGTTTTTATTCAATTCGCTTCGTTGGTCTTCAGTTGTAGTGGAGGAATCTTGCTCGTCGTGGTGGCGTGCTCTAAATCGCTCGCGAACTGGTGTCACTGGTGCTTCTCTCCTAGAGTTTGGTACACGTTTATTATTCACCTCTCGTCTTGCAACTGGAATTCTACTGTCATTTGAAGGGACATATCTAGATTGCTCCGTTGTTTTTCGTGCTTCTTTTTCCTTGTTAATTTTCGGCAGAGATTTTTGATCGTTTTCGTCGTAGTTTTGCTCTTCATCACTTTGGTCCTGATCACCTTCACTCCCATACGAACTGTAATCATGGTCAGCTTTTCGATCCTCAGGAACACCTCTACGCCGAGTAAAATTCCTCTTTCCACGATACGCCATAGACAACTAGAAGCTTATAGAATCATTTTACAAATCACTTATTTTTGATCTTCAAATGGTTTCATCAAATTTCTACTCATAGATTCCTTCAAGTGTCTTACACCATCAGTCATCTCAGCTGTTTCATGAATCGTACTGTAGTGTTACAATTCTGTAAGTTAACTTTGGCGCTAATCTATCTCTTCGTCTCGATTATTATTTGTAAACAAAGTTCTTCTAGAGCTCCCAGTCTCTAAGGCCCTGACAACCCAACCACGTTAGCCTCTTAACCATTGTCCATTTTGAGACCATAAGTAACTATTTACTAAGCTAGCTTGTCTTCTAGAGCACTCGTTGTCAGGTTTGTAGTTATGCAGGTGATAATCTGAATTGCAAATTCCCAAGCCGATGGAGCGAGAAGGTTTGTATTAAATAAATAAGCGTTAGTCAATTTGCTTTATTCGAGAAAAGAAAGTTTAATTTCTTAAAAGCTTAAATTCTAAAAAAAGTCGAGAAAAAAAAAAAAAAAAAAAAAAAAAAAAAAAAACAACAACAAAGGCATCTGTAGTAAAGTTTTACGAAAGTAGGGATCGTATAGTTAAGTTCGAAAGTTTTGGACCAGTGCAAATGTTGTGCCTTCTGCAGAAATTTTCCTCACTAAAGTTCATATTTGAATTTACAAAATATTGCCTACCAACTCATCTCAGCTTGAACGTATTGAGCAATTTATAACAATTTCAATACATTAAAGAAATTTGCGCAATGGGATGTTTAAAAAATACGCAGAAGTGACATGTAATCATATTTTAACGCGCGCGCGAAAAAGTTTCTTTCGGGATACAAATTTACCGCAGAAAAAAAAGGCAATTCTTACTCTAATTGAACTCAATTAATTTTTCATATTATAAAGCTCTTCTAAAAGTGTATTGAGGTTTTAATCAGGCGCTAATTCTGAAAAAAGTTAGGAGATTCTCAAGATAAAATTCATGAAAAATGTTTCAAATCTCATTTTGTCCGTAAAGCGCGCGCTCTGATCAAAAAATCTCAAAATTGACAGTTTGCTGTGCGATCGATCTAGCGACGAGAATAAAGAGTTGTTTTTTGTATTAAAGTTTGTGGCATAAATGTTGATGAAATTTTAATGATATGTTAGTCTTTGGGACAGGCCATATTTATGCGCGCGCATTCACGAGAATTTTAAAATAGAAGAATGAAAGAATATTTTCTGGCGGGCAAAAATACAAGCTTTCGGTGAAGATATTGAAAGTGCACTAATTTTCTGGTATCATGCAGTCAAAGTAGGAATTCCCCACTTGAAAACTGTGTATTCTGAACAAATTATACTTATTCCTGAATGCAAAATCCTTAGGAGACGAATTATGTATTTATGAATGAGGATTTTTTAACAATGCTTCATCAGACTAGCAACGAACGACAGCCGACTAACTCGTTGAAATTTCAACTGAAACCGCTTTTTTCTGTGAAAAGAATTGAAGCTGACATCTATTACACAGAGTTTCTAGTTACTTTATTTATAAATAACGTCAAATATAGTAGTTATATTAATTGTACATCATTATCAGCTGGTAATTCGCCAGCGATGGAATACTTGTTTAAGATGGATTAAGTTGCTATGACAAACTCTTATCAATTATTCAAGATTCTAACGGCTTTCGTAGAAACACTGTGCAAAATTTATAAAACAAAAACGATAATAAACACGAATACTCCTATCTATACACTAGAATTAAGATCTTAGAGCGCAATAAAATCGTTTCTACTTTAAAACGAGACAAAAACAAAAAGAAAAATTTTGAATTTTTTAAAAATCTCGGAGCTTGGGTTTTATGTAGTGAGGCGCATTCCACACCTTGGGAGAGAATAACTCTCGCCTCACACAATCACGGATTTTACTTGAACAAAGTTCTTTCTTAAATCCTTCCAAACATTTCTTAAATATTTCACATTGTTAATGACCTTTCATTATTTGGAAAGCCTGTATTTGAGCATGTGATTGATGATTGTAGCGGATATCTGCGAAGCATCTTTGTTTTGTCCAAAGTATTCCATGAATTCACCATCTGGACTCACAAGATATTGAATAATAGTGTGGTCAACCTTTGGGAAAGAATTGGGAAAAAATTAGAAAGTTAGACTACTAACTAACCATAATTTCAAGCACTGTTTATGGGTGAAAATATTTGTAGGTGAAGACTATATGAACTGTGTGTTGTACTGTACTTACGATGTAATCATCATCATCATCTGCAGGTCCAGCACTGAAGTACACCCTGTATGACTTGCATACTTCTTTGACTTTCTCTACTGGTCCTGTCAGACCAATTAGTTTGGGATGGAATTCTGAGGATTGAAGGATTATTCATCCAGGTAAGTGAAAAGGTAAACTTGTGAACCAAATGCAATTAATTTTCATCATCATATTCATCATCAGCAGCATCATCATTGCCACCACAATCATTATCATTAGCATCATCACCATCATCATTCATCATCACCATCATTATCACCATCATTATCACCATCATCAGTGTTTTCAGATGGTACCACTGGCATCACTGTCATTATTATCAGTGTCATCATTATCATCATCAATGCCATCGTTATCATCATTACCACCACCATCATCATCACTATCATCATCATCATCAGTGTCATCATCATCAGTGCCATCATTATCATCATCATCATCCTCCTCCTCCTCCTCCTCCTCCTCATCATCATCATCATTACCTTTCAAGTACTCTGTAATAGCCTTAGGGTTATCTCTCTTCGGATCTACTGTGATGAATAATGGCTGTAGTTCCTCTTTCACTTTATCTTTGGTTGTCTTGTCTGATGAAATTAAGAAAAGTTATAATCAGCGCAATAATTAATCCCTGGTTTAAAGTATTAAACTGCTATGGAAAAAGTTTGTATCAAGATCAGTCTTGGGGCCACTCTAATTCTGTATAAATGTCAATTACGAATGACGAGCTATAGATTATACATGAAAATAAAATAATAATTAAAATGGTTACTGTTGATGATCATGATGGTTTTTTGTTGTTAATCATGATCCGGTGCAGATCCGGTGCAGATCCAGGTTTGTCCATTGTTATACCAGACACCCCCTCCCCCCAAATAAATGTAAGTACAAAATAAGTCAGATCAAGATTGTTGATGATGTCACTATATTGTCACTTTTATCATTTCAGACATCCCCCCCCCCCCTGCAATTTTCTGGATCTGCTCCTTGTGATTGTGATGTTTTGTTGTTGTTGTTGTTGTTGTTGGTGGTGGTGGTGGTATACTATCTTACCAACAGTATCAATTGCTTGAGCCATCTTCTCCAGTTCATCAGGGCATATATCTGGACAGTGCGTGAAGCCAAAATATATCAACAGCCATTTGCCTCTGAAATCCTTGTCGGTAACTGGTTTACCTGTGTGATCTATCAGATCAAACGGACCACCCAGTGCTACTTTACCGATAGACTTTGTCTTCTCTTTTTCTTTCTCTGAATTATATGAAAAAGAAAAGATTGGAACATGTTTGTCAATGTTAGCATTATTTTCAACTTGATAGGGAGCCACTGAGGCAAGGGTAAATTTGAAGAATGTTTTAGCTTAGTGTATTACAGCATTAGAAGATTGCATGATTTTGCTTGGCAGAGGTTTCCTTATTTTTCTCCTCTAACGAGAAGGAAAGGTAACCTCTGCACAGATCTGCTCGAAGCCATCCAAAACTCTAGACAAATAAATAAACTCACAACCGGTTTTAAACCCGTTAAAACCAGTTTGAATTTTCACGTATGTCACAATATTTGACAGATTATCGAGCAGATCCTCGAAGAGGTTTCCTTTCCTTCTCGTTAGAGGAGAGAAATAAGGGAACCTCTACCAAACAGCATACATGATTTTTAACCTGACACGACACGGAATGTCAAATGTTTTTCATATGCAACATGTCAGTGACACAGTAACGGCAAGGTACAGTAAGTTTTTCAGTTATACAAAAACTGCTCTAAGCAAAGAAGTGATAGTCTAAGGAATAACATGGTCTGAAAGGAGAAAACATTACGCCTAAGTTAAAGATTCTTACTCCAATCAAAATTGTTGGGCACCCTGTGGCAAACCACAGGAAACCCACACTACTACATTGTTTGATAGTTTTAGTATTTCTTACCTTTCTCCTTTGCCTCTTTCAAGTATCTTACATAATAAACTACTCCACCACCAGCAAGAACAAAGAACACAAATGATGTCCAGGAAATGGGGCCTCTTTTGGAAGACCGTTGGAATGCCTCATCCTTGGGTGACCCACTCTCGGCTCGCTGTAATATACTTCTACTAACACGAGGCTTAAGACTTGATCTTGGGAAACATGCCTTTGACATGAACCTACTGGATATCTGAGTGTATGAAAAGATAATGTAAGGACTACACATTTACCAGTAAACCTTGATTGTATTGTTGTGATTCGTAATATTCTGCAAACTCTGTAGCTGTGAGTTGTCTGTTGGAATTTGGTTTTTCAATGCCTCTAGTTAAAGAAAATAAAGGTACCAACTGATGAGTTTTGATAGACAGCAGCGAAAAAGCAATCTCACAACAACATCTTGAATTGTCTGAGTTCCCAGAATATTGAGAATCTCATGAGCTAGTAGCAAGCTTATTAGAAACAAGGTCACTGTTTCCTTTTTAATTTTGGCCAAAAATACAGACTTTGTCTGGAGAAAATACATATTTCAACCCTGCACTGTACTGATTGGTATGTCTACACGTTGTCAGTCAACTATCTGGCCACCCAATGACCTCAACCAACCGTTAACCTACGTTGACAGTACATTGATTTAGATATCACATCCACCTGCAGACGTCTACACTATGTGTATCTGTCTGCCAGCATTATATCTCGTTTTCTAGATAAAGATCACATCTAAAGGAAAAACCTATGCTATTTCTAACTATAGAGTACTGATGTAGCACCAATGTTCATTTTCCTGAGGATATAACGAAGATGACGTCATACATGTACAAAACGATGCACATACTCTTACATAATCTACAACTATGATCACCACAAGAAAATACCTTTAAGCTCTGATGATTGAAGATGTTACTCCTAAGACACGTATGAATGATACCTTGAAGGCTTCTGTACCCTATAAAGATCTTCATGATTTATATAAGTGTATATATACGGTGTTATACTGTTGACGGGTGTGTTATAAATGAGAGTATGGACTGGTAGACTGGGGACTAGCGCGGGGGTTTGGATGGCTTGGTTACTTAGCGCTGTCATGGCCGCGTTCATTTGTTTTGAAGAAAGACAAAAAATCCAAAAGCTCGTCTTTTCTACCAAAATATTCCATCAAACTCCTACTCCTATGAAAAATAACTACAACAATCTCAAAGTGCAACGTATGGAGAACCCTCAGTGTTAATTTGGAGCCTCTGGGATATTTCCTTGTGGTGTTTTCGTCAAAGTTTTGTTGGCGGTCATCGAGACTGCTTGTGTTTGGATCGTTAATTTGTTGAATCAAAACTAGTGTAGATATTCACAAAAAATATTCCGATATTCTGGAGTACTGCAGCAGTTGGGTATCAAAACTACGATAGTCTCATTGGTTGGCAACTTGAATGCTCAGAAGATGACGTCTTTGGGGTTTTTGCCTTTTTAAAATCAAGTGTTTGTCTGAGAGCTTGCTTCACGTCGTGTGCCATTTAAAAAATTAAGCTTAATCGTCGCTCTAAAAAAATTACTGTGCCTAATTTTTTTGACAAACAAGGCCATTAGTGGAGTTTAAACTGTTGAGTTAATGAGAATATGGAAACATCGTCCAGTTTTGAGGAAAGGCCATCGGAGAACGAGATGAATGGAGTGGCAGATCATATGTTGTCAAAACATCAGGAGAGTTCTGACCTTGATGAATATGAACCAGGAGCAGAAGATGAAGACGATGAAGAAGGAGAAGGTAGTAATCAAGCTGAAGTTGTTGGTTTTCATAATCGTTGGAGTTCAGATGGAGGTAAGCGAGGGTTTTCTGGTGAAAATTATATCAAACGGTTGTACATCTGTACAATTTTTGACGTAAACAAACCACTCAATCAGAACTTTTTCTTGAAATGTTTACGTTTCAATAACATTGGAATTACGACATTTTGAATAAATATATAATTAGAGAAATAAAAAATACGATTGTATTGTATTTTTCTATTTTTACTTAGAAGGATAAAATTATATGAAGCTTTCAACTTGTGATCCTCACGTCCAAGACTATAGCACATTTTTCTAAAAAACAAAAGTTGGAATTTTGTACAAAGATCTAGACCTATTTCTTTCCTTTTCCATTTTCTTCACTTCATTTCTATTCTGTTCTGTAATCTCTTCTCTTCTCTTCTCTTCCCTTCTTGTCTCTTCTCTTCTGTAAAGGGTCTCCTTATTTCTCATCTATTCTCTCTAAATCTTCTTACCTAAATTTCTAAAGCTTTCATTTTTTCTTTTACAGGTCCAATTGAGTTTGACAGTGACCCCTCATCAGATGTTGACAAAGACTATTTCAGTGATGAGGGCTCTCTCACTGGGTAAGTGTTTCGTTACAATTAATGAGCAATTTTTTGTATGTATTGGAATTATAAAACAACATTCATACAGTCTGTAAATACGTATAGTATTTTTCCATTACTCCAAAACTGTTATTGGATATGATTCACACAAAAATTTGGGAACTATTCTATTGGTTTGATGCACCATTTCTATTCCATACTATTTCGTATGGCAATATATCAGTTATCATCTTTGATTTGGGATTCTGTTAATGTGTTGGAGTGACTTGAGGGTTTTCTCATATCACAAAAAAATCTCATACAAAAAAATCTGATGTGCCTACTGTATGTCAAAGTGACTGACTACTTTAGCAAGGAATAATTACAAAATGTTTTTAGAAAGATATCTTACACAGAATTTAACGCTGATTCCAAAAATGAAAAGAAAAATGGGGTGTCCAGAGCTCGTTTTCGAGATAATAAATTTTGAATATGACCATCTTGCAAGATTTCGAAAGAAAAATGATGGAAATCAAGCTTTGCACACAAAAATTCATGACTCAAAAATTAAAGAATTTGAAGGTTTTGAGCGATTTTTGTGCGCGCGCACATCGTGGGCTCAAATTGAACGTTCAAAAGTAGTCAGTCACCTTAAGGATGCATATTTATAATTCAAATACATTACATATATTTTCAAATACAGTATATCATACCTGAAGCTATGTCAGGTGTAGACTAATGTACTGTGCATTTGCTATCTGTGACAAACTTGTCAAAGTGGCCATCAATAGATATATGCAGTGAGATAAACCCATTACCTTTCATCTGATAAATGCTAAAATCATTTTGCTATCTTGATCACTGGACATCTTGCATTTTTTAATTGTTGATCAAAATTTAGGAAAAGTTTCTCCATCTTTTTTTGATCAGACCAGCTGACATGAAATTTATTCCTGTGAGTGTCATGCAAATTTAAAGGGTTAATTATAATTTAATAAATATGTAATTTTGAATCATTTTTGAATTTGTGTTTTGGGTTTGATTCATTTGTAGGAGTGTTGATGGTGGTGAGAAAGATGATGAATATTCTTCAAACCCCATAGCACAACAGACCAGACAGGTATGCAATAATTTATTACATAATAAATATAACTGTTTTGACTGTAAATTGTGATGCATTTTTTTGTAAAAATTCCAGGAAAAGCTTAGATTGCAGGCTCTACGAAGACATCTGGATCAGCTGAGTGAGCAAGTCCTGGAGAAAGATTACATCGTTATTCAGTCAAGGTAAGAGCCTATGATGAGGGAAGCATGGGTGGTGTAGCAAAGAGAGTGCTCCCCGCTCACCAATGCAGCCCAGGTTTGAGTCCGGCCAGGTTCAGCGTCATGTGTTCCCCGGTTTCTTCCCCCCGCAAAATTCGACTTCTAAATTCCAATTTGATCATGGAATAAGGACCACAGGTTTGTTAGCTACTCGCTATTAAAGTGCTACCCTCATAAAAACAAGGACGTTTTTTCATGACAATCTATCATCATTGTTTCTTTGTTAGAGAGGGTGGGAAAGAAAGACTGCAGTCTTTTGCCATTAATTCTCTGCTACATTCACAGATTATTATGCAATGCAGGCTATCTTAGTGATAATGAACAACTTTCAACCCTCCCCTTCCCAAAGCTGCAGGCTACTTCACTAACTGAACTTTATTTTTGTTGTTGTGTAGAGAGGAGTTAAAGAAATGCCGTGATAACATTGATTTTTTGGAAAAACAAATAGAAGATGTCCAGAAACAAATCACAGAGGCTGAACTGTGTCAAAACATGTGAGTACTCTGTTATTTCAACAGTCAAGGATGAATACCCTCCCTTCCCCCTTAGTCAGCGTTGATGGAGATAAGGCCTGGTTTAGATGTCGAACTTCACATGTGCCGAATCTAATGCAAATGAATTCAAACAATTGGTTTTGCTCATTTGCATTACATTCGGAACATGTGTGAAGTTCAAAATCAAAACCGGGCCTAAGTTATGTCATTGGTTCCCTGACTGGGAATGATTATTAGTGACTGGTGTGGGCTGCCTCACACGGCTGTGGCTGTGGGTTCGATTTACTGGACTCAATAGTCCTCTTCACAGTTCTCTGCGCCATCTTGAAAGGTAGCCGTGCCTTTGCATCGAAGTGAGACGAACGGTGAGCTTGCAATGATACAGACATGTAAATAATTGTCCAAGGTGTTGAAAAAAGGTCTCTATCATTGCAAGCTCACCGTTCATCTCGCTTCGATGCAAAGGCACAGCTACCTTTCAAGATGACGCAGAGAACTGTGAAGAGGACTATTGCCATCCCATATATTATTAAGCAATGTTGCTAGTTGGTTAAATTCTCTTATTTGCTTTGAGGGTTTTTGTCTGGGTTCTCTGGTTCCAAGAAAAATATTTTTTGGTACTAGGTTTTTGTCCAACTTTCCCTTAACCAGACAAACAGATCCCATTTATTATTATTCATTTTTTCAATTAATTTTCTTAAAATTATTGTATTTTAGGGCATCTCTTGGTAGGCTTAGATCACAGCACTCCAAGCTCAGTACAGAGTTGGACAATGAGAAAGATGTGTTAAAACAGATAACCCGGCAACTGGAGGATTCAGAGTAAGTAGTGTACAAGTATTGTGGTTAAATAAATAATACTTTATTATTTTTGTTAATGTTGGCAGTCAAGGGTGGTGATGTGTTTTCAGGATTGTGTAAAAGAACAAATATCCCACTTTAAATATTCAGGTTGAGTGATCACACACAAAGCAATTCAAGGCAAGGCTCCAGGGAAACAAGAGAATATATTAGGATTACTTCATTTTCCCCCGGAGCCTCGTCTTGAATTGCTTTGTGTGCGATCACTCGACCAGAATATTGAAAGTGGGCTATTATTGAGAGAGGCACATAATAGCACATACTTGCTGTTAGTGCTTTCCTTCTAATTCTCGATTCCCCTTATTATGCTTGATACCACTACTACCAGAATCATTTTGGCAGTTTCTTTTGTTGGCCTAATTAACACCATTATCTTGGGACACCCAAAGGAGTTCAAACCTTTGAATAAGAAAAAGAATTTGAAGAGGATTCTGGTGGTAGTGGTATCAAGCGTAATAAGGGGAATCGAGAATCATAAGGAAAACATGGCAAATATGAGCTATTATGTGCCCTGTCTCAACAATAGCCCACTTTCAATATATTTAACACTTATTGACTGGGACCAAGGGAAACAGTGTGTTTTGTGGTCCCGAGGCGACAATGTTTCCCGAGGCATAGCCTAGTATATTCCAGTTACACCCATTTATTCTTAGTTTTCAGATTTCTTTTTTCTTTTCTTTTCTAGATATGCATTAGCACAGGCCATAGGGGAACAAGGCAAGTTTCTAATTGCGGGTGAAGAAGTTGAGAAAAATGATCGAATGAATGAAAAACACAAACTAGAACTGTCTGCAGCCAGAACAAGAAGAGAGAATGCTAATGCTGCTCTAGCTGAGAGAAGACGAAGAACCAGGGAAAAGTAAGATTTGTTTGTTGTTGGTTGTGATAATGATGGGTTTTGATGGTGGTAGTGGTGGTGAATAAAATAGTAGTGAGATAGTAATGATGAGGATGGGATGGGGGTAAAATGGTAGCCTGGGAATCATCTTCTTTTAGGGAAAATGGGATTTCCTGCACTGGGACTGAGATTTTGCAAAATTTTGGACCAGGGAATGGGATTAGAACCCCCTCCCCACCCAAAGGACACTTTGATGACGATGGATGCGTGATGGTGATGGTGATGAAAATTATGAACTAAGTTTGTGGTCATGATGATGATGATGAAGAAGATGATCATGGTATTGGATGATGATGATGATGACGAGAATGATTATGATGATGATGATGGTAGAGAGACCTTAACATGAAGACGGCAAGAGCAGGACGGTTTCTCACACGCGCGCCGTCGTCCTCGGCGTTGCCCGGTTCTCGCTAACGTCAACGTTCTAGCCAGTATACTGATGATGATGATGATGGTGATGATGATGATGATGATGGTGATAATGATTATGGTGGTAATACCACTTTCATTACAATCGCAAATCATCATTACAAGGATCTCCGTTGGTCGCAATAGTTTTCAGGGTGTTTTTAATGATGATATTTTTTGCTTCAAGGGAACATGTGTCCGCTTTACGAGAGAGAGAACGAAAACACAGACAAGCATTAACAGCAGCTAAGAGAAACAGAGAACACGCCACGAAATTCCTTAAAGAAACAATGTCAAGGTAAGAATCCAAGTCTCAATACTGTGAAACATTTGCGTTACAGACGTGCCGCGCCGTAACAGTGCCGGGACCGTATGGTGACGTAAAATGTCGTGACTTTACCGTGCCGTGACCTCACCGTACCGTGACAGTGCCGTGACTGTACCGTGTCGTGACCGTACCGTACCGTGACCCTGACCGGCAGTGTTGTGACCGTGCCGTGCCGTTTTTATAGTCATGAGAAATCTACTCTGATTGCTTGGTCTTAAAGATAAAAAAATGTTTGAATTTGGATTTTCATAACTATAATTTTAACATTCCGTTGAGTAGTATTTCTTTCTTCACTGGTTTTGGTAATATGGTTATGGTGATGATGACTATGATGATGATGATAATGACGATGATGATGACGACGACGACGACGACGACGACGATGATGATGATGATGATGACAGTGAAGCTGAGTGCAAGGTTAATGTGTTGTTTTCCAGAGTTCGTCAGAAAAAAGCAGAGGAAGAAGACCAATCACGTGATGATCTTGACGACAAAATGGAAGCCGTCCTGTCGCTCAAAAGAAACATCGAGACAAACAGAGTACGTTTCAAAATACCATTAGATATTACTAAAAAAATATTTATCATACACAAAGAAAGAAAGAAAATGAGAGAAAAGCGAAAACCGTAGCAAGCATATTCCAAAAAGTTTATAGTTTTTGACCCTGAAACAACCTCTGGATCGTACTAATGCTGTTTTGACCATCCCACTTGCAGGAGAATTTACGCGCTTTACAAGCAAGAGACGCAAAACTCGCGCGTGAACGCGAAGAAGAAGAACAGCAAGAACGAGAAGAACTGTCAGCAGAAGGACTCAACCCAGACGAGGTCATGACCAGGCGAAAACGAATACGACAGTTTGAACGAGATAAAGAGTAAGTCCGGCTTTATTCATTATCCTTCTATTTTCGTTTCAGGGGCGGATCCAGGATTTTTCTAACAGGGGGTTGTATGATGGCAATGAAAGTGAAAATAACGCCTAATTCTATTTAGCAATTAATCTCTTAATTGTCAGCCAGCTAATCTTAATTTTGACAGGGGGGTTGGAACCCCAACAGCCCCCCCCCCCTGGATCCGCCCCTGCGTTTATAGGATACACGTGATTTTTTGTTGAATCTGAATTTTGACTTGTTGCTCAAGAATTATTAATAAGAATTTTTCTATTTCTTTTATTCTTATTTATTTATTTTTTTTCGTTTTTATTCAGGGCGTTTGAAAAGCGACAACGAGAAAGACAGGTTAGAATCTCATTTTTCATTGGCTTATTTAACATCATTTTTGATTGGTCTAATAGACCTCATTTTTGATAGATTCATTACATAATCACTTGACCTTACCGGAAGTGACCAATTCTTGACCTCATTTTTGATTGGTCTATAAGATAATCACATTACCGGAAGTGACAAATGTTTTTCATTTTTTAGATTGAAATAGCTGAGAATATCCTGAAAGAGGAGAAACAGTTGAAGAAACGTTACCAACAGCAACCACAACTGTGGCCTGATAAACAGCCTCAACGGTCCAAGGTAGATGTTCACCCTTCGTGACTGAATGGATGGTGCAGTCTTGTGTATGCTTGTGCTCGAATTTTGATTCTCAGAACGATAGGGCGTAAATTTTTCCCATTTCAGACCATGTGTCATTCTCTTGAGAATAAGATTCTTTGTTTCAGTGGTATCCATATTCATGTGTCTTTTCATGCATAACCATTAAACAAAGAAATGATACTCTAGGAAATGACACATGGTCTTGAGAATAAGATTCTTTGTTTCAGTAGTATCCATATTCATGTGTCTTCTCGTGCGCAACCATTGAACAAAGAAATGATACTCTAGGGAATGACACATGGTCTTGAGAATAAGATTCTGTTTCAGTAGTATCCATATTCATGTGTCTTCTCCTGTGCAAGTCTTACCAATGTTTCCATACGCGTTGATCAAGACAACAGTTTGTTTGGTACCTTAACATACTCTGATTGAAGGCAGTGTATTGCCCTATTTCCATGTTGCGACTGTTGTCTGGCGCAATCAGCACATAGCAGTGAAGAAACAGTGGTAACGGTTGCACATGAAAAGACACATGAACATCGATACAACTCAAGCAAAGAATCTTATTCTCAAGAGAATGACATGTAAACTGAAATGGGAAAACATTACGCCCAAGCTGAGAAAAGATTTGTTCTTAAAGGTGTAGTCACTCCTCCCCTCCTATTACCCCTGCTCCAACGCACCCTCCCCTCCGATGCTAACTCTTGTCTTCCTTACTGCAGCGAATAACAAGACGGCGTCCAAAACCCAAGTTCTTCAAGTCAACAAGTGGGTCTTCGTCAATGGAGTATAGTGCTGATGTAGAAGACACAGGGGTACGTATCTGACGCTATACTAGACAAGATTTCAACTGACTGACGACACGGCAATGTGCCACTTTTACGGTACATAGTAGAAGACCTTCTTTGGACCAATCACAGCGCGTGAAAGCAATGCTCAGCCAATCAAAATCCTTGAACAATGCACTGTCACGTGCACGGCACGGTGCACGTCACTATCACGGTACATATCGTAGAAGACATGCTTTCGGCCAATCACAGCGCGTGAAAGCAATGCTCAACGAATCAAAATCCTCTACCACATCACCGGCACGGTCACGGCATCACGTCCGTATTGTCTAATCAAACTTATTTTGACCCACAGGATCAACGGTTTGGGGGTCGACTTGTGGCGGTGTCTTCTGATGATGATGATGATTTTTCTCCCTATGGTGAGACAAGCCGAGACGAAGCTAAAGGAGGGTGAGTATACCTACATAGGAAGCCCATTTCGTTTTCTGCAGTATTCTCATTCTTGCTGTATTTTCCCCAGGGATTCTGATGCTGATGCCACGGAAGATCTTGCCGTGCCTGAATTCAAAGGATTATGGGAAGACACCAACGACAAGGTATATCACGTGATCATCATCACCATCATCTCCTCCTCTTCTTCTTCTTCTCTTCTTCTTCTTCTTCTTCTTCTTCTTCTTCTTCTTCTTCTTCTTCTTCTTCTTCTTCTTCTTCTTCTTCTTCTTCTTCTTCTTCTTTTTCTTCTTTTTTTTCTTCTTTTTCTTCTTTTTCTTCTTTTTCTTCTTCTTCTATTTGTTAGAGTAAGCTGATTATTTTGGCAGCTTTCACTGATGTGGGCCTGCTTTCACTCACACTCACTACCACTATATTTACTATTTCATGCACACAACGCTCGACTCACATGCTGATTTTTGTAGAGTGAGGAAACCGGAGAACCCTGAGAAAAACCCTCGTAGCATAGTAGCCGACGACACATCGAACAAACTCCAACCAACGACCCGATTCGTTGGACTCACAGCGGTGAAAGACGGCGCATTACTCGTGCGCCACCCATGTCTCCTTTTGCTGTTCCTTATAATTCCTTTTCAGTTTTGTTTATGTTTACTGGATGTTTATTTGCAGGGAGTCCAAAATAAAACCAGTAAACTAAAATTCACCAACCAACTGCCGAGTAAGATGGAGCAGGATATCATGGATAGGTCGCTCATGAAACAGAGAGCGGGTATCGTACAGAAACAGGTCGCTGCTGGCCGGGAGTTCAAGGTAGAGTAAGATAACTTATAGTTCTAGGAGCAGGCGTAGTTTGGTTGGTTAATTAAGTGCGCAGCCTTTAAAGCTGGAGGTCCATGGTTCGAACCGTCCTTAATTAACTTTATATCTTCCTTCTTGTCAATGAAGTACACTCTGTTTGTATTTTCAGGGTTGCGCATTTTACAGCAAACCAGAAATCATTATATTTAAGGTAAGTTTATTTGATGTTATTCATCAGCATCATCAGCAGCAGGGGCATCATCATTAACATCATAAACATCAGCAGCAGCAGTATCACCATCATCACCATCATAATTATCGTCACCATCAGTAACATTACATCAGAGCGGTTTTCGTATGAGTGTGAAACATACAGTACTGCCTTACAGCACGTACACAGTACGACTTGCCGACAGTAATTCATCCAATCACAACGCGTTGTTACGGCTACGGTAAGATACGGTACGGCTACAGTACGGCTACGAATCTGCCGTACCGTTACCCACTCATACGAAAACCACTCATTGTCATCAACAGTAACGCATCTATCATTTCAATATTTCTTTTCCTTAAAATTCTTGTAATTCTTGTAAACAGGATTTTGACGTGGGCAAATCTTACCGCAAAAAAGTTCTTCTGACCAACATCTCCTACACACAGAACTTTTGTAAATACGTGGGCATGTCTCACGTCCTCAAAGACTTCATCGATGTACAGTGAGTAAAAACATTTGTCTTATAAAGCATAAAGTAACACCACACGATACCATAGTGGACCATACTACGTCACACAGTGATGCAGCATACGACAATACGACACATCACAAAACTCCCACTACACCCCGCTACAAACCTCACCGCATCGTACTACAGCACAGCTCGCTATAATACAGTACAGTGCTCAGCACTAGAATACACCACGTTATACCAGACGCATCAGATGACACTCACTACACCCCGCTACAAACCTCACCACATCGTACCACAGCACAGCACACTACAATACAATACAGTACTCAACACTACACTATACACCAATGCATACCAGACGCATTACATAACACCCACCACACCCCGCTACAAACCTCACCGCATCGTACTGCAGCACAGCGCACTACTGTACAATACACTACACTACAGTACCCACCACATCAAACGACACCACGTTGCACAACACTACACCCTTCTCTCTTCTCCTTCCTTATCCCCCCCCCCCCAAATGAATATAATTGATGAATATAATTTTATTACAGATTTGATCCACCGGGAGTGATGTCTGCTGGGCTGACTTGCGACATGGCTGTCACCTTTAAACCAATGGTACGCCTTGATTTGATTGAATCTTTTGGCTGAACATAATATATTTATTATTATTCTTTTCTCTATTTTCACAGCTAAACGAAGATTTAGAAGGTCAGATAGACTTCTTGGCTCAAACTGGTCCATTCTCTTTACCCATCAAATGTATGACCAAGAAATGCCAGGTAACAAACATGAATAATCATCGTAAGAAGTATGTGTAGGTCATTATCATGATGATAGTGATTATGGATAATGATGATGACGATGATGATGGCGATGATGGTGATGATGATGATGATGATGATGATGATGATGATGATGATGATGACGACGACGACGACGATGATGATGATGATGATGATGATGATGGTGATGATGATGATGATGATGATGATGGTGATGATGATGGATGATGGTGATGATGGTGATGAGGATGATGATGTTGGTGGGGATGGTGACGATTTTGATGATAGAAAAAAATGGTGATGATGATGATAATGATGGTGGTGGTGTTGGCGATGATGGTGATGATTATGATAGATGATGGTCATAATGCTGATAATTGTGATTATAGTGCTTAGAATGTTAGATCAGTGATAATAATTATGAAGGTGGTAATGATAATAATGGTGACAAAAATGAAGATGATTGATATACTTAATGTTAAGCCCGAATGGAAACTTAATCTGACCATACATCGTTGTACCATCATTCCAGGTATCAGTGGATGTGGTAGAGGTAGATTTCTCCAATCAGGTTGTTGGTGAAACAAGGAGAAGATTAGTAACTATGACAAACGACGGCGCTTTGGGCACGGACTTTGAGTTCAAGAAAATCACTGGTAACTATCCCATTGCCATAAATATTTATGATTAGACTCCTTGCAGCACGTCGGAATGTAGCTCAATTTGGAGCACCACAATAGAGTCTTTCCCCCCTTAGAAACTACCTCTAGTCCTCTTCACAGTTCCCTGCACCATCTTGAAAAGTAGCAGTACCTTGACATTGAAGCGAGACGAAAAATGAGCTTGCAATGATAGAGACATGTGAATAATTGTCCAAGGTGTTAAAAAAGATCTCTATCATTGTAAGCTCACCATTCGTCTCGCTTCGATGCCAAGGTACGGCTACCTTTCAAGATGGCGCAGGGAACTTGGGAAGGACTATTATACTGATAACGCAGTGGCCGTGGATTTTTTTATTTTTGCGCATCGAGCAATAGCTGGGTTTCAATCAGCTGATAAAAGTCTTTGAATCTCATTTTCTGCTCCAAATGGTGGTCAAACACTGACCACCATATACTGTCACCAGAAAGAATTCTATTGAAAACTTGTGATTCAGCTGATGAACATTCTGCACGAGACAGGAAATGACGTCAAGTGAAACCCAGCTATAACATATTTTTTTGGTTTTCCTAGGTTTGGACCGTTCAGATGCGACATCCGATATCTCAAGCATCGGAGGAATGGTTAGTTCATTTTCCGATGATAAATCGATTACCTCCCTATCATGTTTATATTAGCCTATTACTTTGATCCGAGCTCTTATCGATTTATTTTGGACTTCTTCTTGATAGACTATAACCGAGGAACAAGCTGCAGAAGTAGAAGCTGAAAGTGAGCCACACAAAACAGATGCCCTCAGTGGGAATGCAGAGGGATCAGGGAATACAGTAGCATCAGAAAAAGGTTTGTGATTGGTGGAAATTTATGTGATGTCACAATCACGTCGCTATGCCACGCCCAACTGGGATATTTTGCCAGAGATTCAAAAACTTTGTTAGAGTGATTTTCATATGAGTATACGGTACTGATTTGCAGTATGCCTTAACACTGAAATGGTTTCCCATAAGAATGTATATCGTATGAGTGAGAAACATACGGTACTGACTTACAGCACGTACACGGTACGACATGCTGTAACATTGAAATGGCTTCCCAAAAGAATGTTTATTGTATGAGTGGGAAACATACGGTACTGACTTACAGCACTTACAGGGTACGACATGCCGTAACACTGAAATGGTTTCCCATAAGAATGGTTATCTTATGAGTGAGAAACATACAGTACTGACTTACAGCACGTACACGGTACGACATGCCTTAACATTGAATTGGCTTCCCACTAAGTATGGTTATCGTATGAGTGAGAAACATACAGTACTGACATACAGCACGTACACGGTACGACATGCTGTAACATTGAAATGGCTTCCCATAAGAATGGTTATCGTATGAGTGAGAAACATACAGTACTGACTTACAGCACGTACAGGGCACGACATTCCGTAACATTGAACTGGCTTCCCATAAGAAAGGTTATCGTATGAGTGAGAAACATACAGTACTGACTTACAGCACGTACACGGTACGACATGCCTTAACATTGAATTGGCTTCCCACTAAGAATGGTTATCGTATGAGTGGGAAACATACGGTACTGACTTACAGCACATACAGGGCACGACATGCCTTAACATTGAATTGGCTTCCCACTAAGAATGGTTATCATATGAGTGAGAAACATACAGTACTGACTTAAAGCACGTACACGGTACGACATGCTGTAACATTGAAACAGCTCCATCACTAAGAAAAAATAAACTTTCAAATAATTCACAGTTCAAGAAGTCGAAGGAGATGACAAGACTTCCACTGATAAACAGGGGGGTGCAGTGAAGTTTGAAGCATCTGTAACTTCCGAGGATGCATTAAGAGAAGCTCAACAAGATGACGTAGAACCCCCTCCTGAAGATCTCGGTACCACAGGGTTACCATCCACAGGTTCTCCCATACCAACCGAGGTCTTGATCATGGATGGGCTGAAAGTAGGAAAGGTGAGTGTCTATTCAATTACAAGGACATTTTTATTGTTTTGCTCTTTAACATGGCTAATAATAATGATAATAATTTTATTAATTTATATTGCGCAAATGTCAATCCTTGGCGAATTTTCATTTGTGCATTACAATATTTACAATATAAAATCAGTATATAAGATATAATACTATATAAATGTAAAAGATGATTATCTATGAAATTTATTATACTACCACCATGCTTACGACCACGCGCCGGCACCATCCCAAATCGCTACCGATTTGATAAATTGGGTTTGATTAATTAATCTTAATTTGCGGGTCTCCATGATATGTTTATGTGCGTTCCTCTGCGTCTATATTAGTGTTTGGCTCAGCCGATTGACCAAACGCGATATTTACATTTTTATATTATATTTATGGCATATGTATTTACTACTAGTATAGTACTTTTTTCTTTATAGTTTAAATTATAATGTACTATTTGTAACTTCTCTCAGGCTGAGCTTGTTTGGACTTTAAGTCTGTTCCCAGCCTGTGTTAAGCAGTGAAATAAAAAATAAATAAAAAAAATTACGATAACCTATGTTTTGTATTTTGTAGATCACGTCAGGTCATATCGGTCCCTTCAGCACCATTCAGATTGAAATCCTGTTCTCTCCTGTCAAGGCTGGTAATACTTTGGCCGATTTCGAGATTTCCTTCACAGACCCACTCTCTCCTCCGGTAAGTACATTCGAGATCTACTTTCTATCACCCTTATAATTACTGGGATACCTGTGGTATCACAGTCATAAAATGCCTTTGGTTTTTTATTTTTTTATTTTAATCCATAACTCATTTCATTGGTTTGTCAGATTATGGTCCGTGGTCGTGGGTGTGGTATACCTACTCTCTATCACCCTTATAATTACTGGGATACCTGTGGTATCTCAGTCATAAAATACCTTTGGTTTTTTATTTTCTATTTTAATCCATAACTCATTTGGCTTGTCAGATTATGGTCCGTGGTCGTGGGTGTGGTATCGATGTTCCTGTATGGATAGAAAGAGAAGTGGTTGATCTTAAGATCTGTATGTATGACAGGCTGTACCAAGACGCCATACTCGTCCATAACAGGTAGGAGAATACAGACTCGAATATTTGTGCGACTTGGATTCGACCCGGGTTCGATTCCCAGGCTTGATCTCGTATGTAAGGATTTTTAAGGATCTCATTGTTCTTGTGCTGTACCACATTTCATTTCAGGGCTACATCTGCTTTGAGGTTGAAGTTTGAAGTCTGTAAAGAACTGAAAAACCATCTTGAGTTGTTACCCAAGATGGCGTACATCCAAGCTGAGTCACAGTTCTCTGCGCAGTTGAAATTTCTTCCCAGGTAAACAAAAGAAAACAACAACAACAACGACAACAATGTCAAAAAGAAACGACAACACAACTCCTTACGCATACATGGACATTTTCACCACTTTTTTTCTTACACGAAGTCCTTAAATCTTGATATGAGATATTTCACGAACACTGCAACCATGCATGTTTTGCGGCCAAAAAAATGTTTTGCTGGTCTATAAATGGGATTCTTGTCCTGTTGGCAATATCTTCAACCAGGTCTGATTTTTTCTCTCTTTCGATTTAAGTTTTTCTTCTTTTCATAGTCTATATAAGAGTACAGACAACAACAAAAACTGCGCGCGATTTCCTAATCTACCTCACTTTTTTTCCAGGCAAACGTTAATAACTGATTGCCCGACTTATTATGATGCGGGGACAGGTGTACTAGAAGCCCCTATGGTAATACGAGTAGCCGATCAGGTAAGACTTGGAAGAGATAACTTGAAGAGAGTAGTAATGTTAAACTCAGGATTCTGGCAGTTCATTATGATTAGTACAGTCGAACCTCTGCACAACGGCCACCGTCGGGACAAAATTTTGTGGCCATTGTAGAGAGGTTGGCGTCTTGGGGAGGTGGCCGTTAGTGGAGGTTCTAATGTAGTGCACTCACCTCTCTTAACTGCGGTCTCGAGTTCGATTGCTGGACTTGCAGGGTTTGATATGTGAGTTAGCCATGCCCTGACTTAGATCAGCCCAGAGGTTGTTTCAGGGTTCAATCTGAGTTTAGTCGTGCCCTGACTTTGATCAGCCCAGAGGTTGTCTCAGGGTATCGATAAAAAAATTGCGTTTGCTTTGAACCATTCAGTACCTGCTTTCCTTTGAGCAATCACCCTTAATTCAACTGTTCTCTCTTCATATTTCAGACACGTGCTGTTCCGTTCACCGTGCGAGCTATCGTCACATCATCAGATATCGACTTCAACGTACAAGAGTTAGACTTTGGATACTGTACATTGTACGAGTCCGTACGACACACTGTCACTCTTACGAACAAGTCTGTACTTCCTCAACCATTTGGGTTTTGTGGAGTCCCTGACGTAAGTACTGTGTTGCGTTACTTGTTGTCTGTCACACTTTCACACTGACTAACAAGTCTGTACTTCCTCAACCATTTGGGTTTTGTGGAGTCCCTGACGTAAGTACTGTGTTGCGTTACTTATCTGTCACGCCTGATCCCAACAATACCCTTGCGTTACAGTTACAATGATTCCTAAGTAAAGAGAATGGTTTTGACCTGCTTGTAGGGTTCCCTCGACGTATTAAAAGTATTGCGTTACAATAATGTTAATAAGTATGCCATTTTAATAACTGAATTGCGTGACACATGGCTACTAAGTATATCCTTGATAATGTGTATTGTTTCTTGTTTCAGACGGTAGATGTCCAACCTAATGATGGATTTGGCACCCTACTTCCCTTGGAGAGCTTCGATGTAGATATAATGTTTAATGCCAAGAAAGCCAAGGTACCTTACTTTAGAGCAGATTTCGTATGTGTGAAAATCACGGCACGGTTACGGCACCGAATGTCGTATGTTTACATACACGGCACGGCACTGACATGCTCACGTTAAGGCGCGGTCCGTGCCGTAAGTTTTTCATAGTCACTCTGCTCTGCTCTGCTCTGCTCTGCTCTGCTCTGCTCTGCTCTGCTCTGCTCTGCTCTGCTCTGCTCTGCTCTGCTCTGCTCTGCTCTGCTCTGCTCTGCTCTGCTCTGCTCTGCTCTGCTCTGCTCTGCTCTGCTCTGCTCTGCTCTGCTCTGCTCTGCTCTGCTCTGCTCTGCTCTGCTCTGCTCTGCTCTGCTCTGCTCTGCTCTGCTCTGCTCTGCTCTGGTAGTAGCTCAATTTTCTTTTTCGAAGTGGACAGATATATATAGATGTCATGCATAACCAGACGTATTTTTTATAGGAATACTCATTCCAGTTGACCTGTAAATCAGGCATCGGCCGTGAGTTCAAGCTCCGTTGCCGTGCAATCGGGGTCCTACCTCCCCTAGAGCTGTCTCATTCAGTCATCCAGATGAAAGCAACAGCAGTAGGAGACTCGTGTTCCGCTCACCTGGAGGTCATAAACTCTCACACAAGTGCAAACGAGTTCACCCATCCTGTACCTCGCATAGGTTCTGGACCTATTGTTGATGTTGGACCCACTTCGTTTGAGTTTATGGTTCCTAATGATGCTCCCTTGACGGTGTCGCCGGCAGTGGGTGTGGTCAACCCTGGTGAAGTAAGGGGTCACTAAGTGATTTTTAGGGGGTGCTTTCAATTTGTAGAATTCAAAAACTTATCAGTCATCTATACCGTCCTGAGCTCGAGCTTCTCCGACAAGCTACAGACCACCTCTAATTCTCTAGAGAATAAGATTCTTTGTTTGAGTTGTATCCATATTCATGTGTCTTCTCATTTACAACCGTTAAACAAAGAAATGATACTCTAGGGAATGATGTGGTCTGAAATGGAAAACATTACGCCCAAGTTAAAGAGTTAAGAGAAAGGAGAGGCTGACAGAAGACTGAAGTCGAATTTGGGCTTCCATTATTCTCCATAATATTTTAGGGAAATTCTTTGATCGAAAAGGGGGAGGGGGACGAGAGAGCCATGCCTGGGCGCATTCCTATTCTTGAGATTCAATACGCAGGTCGTGATAAGACTTCTCTTTGCGCTATCAAATAACATCTACCCTTTTCTGACTCAACCAGCGATGCATTGTCCATGTGACGTTCACACCTCGACTAGAAGTAGCAGATGTGAAGACTGAAGCAGTAAAGATCATGGAAAGAGAAGCTGAAGCTGAGAGGAAAAGACGAGAAGCTGCTTCACCTGCAGAAAAACCGTCAGAACCAGCGGCAAATCAGGTTTGTTTTCATCAAACACCACATTTCATTGGCCGACAACATAGCGCCATTTCAAGCCATGTTCAACAATGCTCTTAAAAGAATTGTAGACACTTCACCATTACAGTCAATGTTGCACGGAATGCGCTGTAGTTTTGAACTCTTAACGCTTTTCTTATCGTAACAGAAGAAAAAAGGTAAAGGCAAAGGAGAGAAGACGTCACCCAAACGAATCCAGACACCAAGCACACCGACACATTCCAGGAAGATGTCTGATAAAATACCAGTCAAGACCTTCAAGGTGGAGGACGTTGTTATTGGGTAGGTCAAGGCCTGAGGCGATTTTGGTCTTAGTCAAGAATGTTAAAGCAATAACTTTTCAAGCATTAAGTTTTACAAGATTACCTGGATAAATGTCTCTTCAGAAGTATATTAAATCAAAAAAATATATATTTTCGAAAATCGCCGCAAAAATTCCAGCAAATATGATAGAAAGAAATGATAATAGTGATGATGATGATGATGGTGATGATGAATGATGATGATAGTGATATGATGGTAGTGATGATGATGATGGCGGTGGTGATTGCGATGAAGGTGATAATGATGGGGATGGTGATTATGATGAATGATAATGGTGATGGTAATGAAAGTGATATGGTGATGATGATACTGATGGTGATATGGTGATAGTGATGATGGTGGCCATGATTATGTGATAATGGTGATTGACGAAGGTAATGATGATGGTGAAGATGATGGATGACGAAAGACATTGATGATAAAGGTGGTGATAAGGATGATGAAAAAAACGATAACTTAGATAACAATGTCACCAACATCTATTTCTCTCTTCAGATCTGATGATTATGAAGCAGCACATCTCTCACTCCTCAGATCACATCAGAACGAGTTCAGTCGTTACATCATCCCATGCTTCGTAGCACCAGGAAGATGTACTGACCCAGGAACGCTGTCATGCAGGTAGTCCTGACAAAAGATTAAACCAATGATCACAGTGTTGCAGGAGCAGTGGCGCACGAGAGCAAATTTCGTACGACTGTGATAAGCTTACGGCAAGAACGCGGTTGCGGCAAAAAGACATCCAATCAAAAATCTAGAAAATCATGGCCGTAGTGCCCACAGAGGCCGGGTGAGCCCGTGCCCCCCCCCCTAGTTTTCCCCAGCCTAAAGTAAAGCAACTATAGAAATAAATGTTCATTTTTCGTGATCACGTGTTGCGAAGTGACTTTGTGCCCCCAGTTCTTCAAGGCTTGCTACGGCCCCACACGGCACTGAACTTTTCACAGTCATACGAAATCTGCTCTTACAGCTTGCATCACCGTGCTTCCCTAAAAGAATACATCAATATCAAATACATTTTTGTCTGTTTTTTCCCTCTAGTGTTCATAATACCCTATACCTAGAAGTACACTGTCCTGCGGTTAAACCATCTATAGTCGTCATATCAGACTCTGGAAGGAATGTCCTCGAGTTTGGTAGCATCTCATTAGGTAAGACCAAACTCCCTCACTCCATACGACCTTGTATTTAATATTATCACTTTCTCTATCCTTTAGTCATCTCTAGTCACTCCATGGTCTTTATTTGGTTATTATACTTTTGTTTGTTTGTTTGTTTGGCTTTTTTTCTAAATTTTCTTCTTGTCTTTGCAGGGCAATCTCAGTTGAAGAATGTTACAATGCAGAATGTGTCAAATGAAACATTAGATGTATCCTTTGCTACTTTGATTATTTCTACTCTGTCCCCATCTCCCTCCCCATTTCCCTCTCCATTTCGCCATGCAGACGAGCAGACGAGCTACTGTCTTACTGTTTTTATAAGTTTCTGTTATTGGTGATGATAATTTTGGTGTTGGTGGTGTTGTTGTTGGTGGTGGTGGTGGAAGTGGTGCTGCTGTTATTGTTGTTGATGCTGTTGTTGCTACTGCTATTGTTATTCTTGCTGTTGTTGTTTGTGTTGATGGTGGTAGTGGTGCTGTTCCTGCTGTTGTCGTTGCTGCTGATGCTGTTGATGCTACTGCTATTGTGTTGTTTATGATGCTGCTGTTGGTGGTGGTGGCGGTGGTGGTGATGGTGGTGTTGACGAGTAATAATCTTTTTCGTTAATCTTTTGTCCATCTCCAAACTCCTCGCTAAGTACAAATATCCTTAACGACTCGTCTTCAGCTTTCATCCTCATTACTAGACCCTCACGGTCCATTCCAGATGCTCAATGCATTGAGGACACTGGAACCCCAAGCAACCCATACTGTTGTGCTGGGATTTGAACCAAACGCACCAAAGGAGGTAAGGCCACAACTCCTATCTAACTTCCTATCTGTCTGTCTGTTCGTCTATCTATCTGTCTGTCTTTTCGTTTGTCTGTCTGTCCATTTTCTGTCATCCTGTCGGTCTATTTGTTTCTAACATAGGTCTTTCATAAGATAGAGAGCATGAAGGTCTCTGGTCTAGCATGGGTACAAACACCATACAAGGTGTGATCGTCAATAGGGTCTGTACCCAAGCTAGACTACAATGCACCATGTTCGCTACCTTAGAAACGTAGTACAGTAGAGTAATGTTCCTTGCGGTATAATTTCAGTTCAACGAGGTGCTGGAGATCCGATGTCCTCGTAACACACTATCCATCAGACTCAAGGGTAAAGGCGTGACACCTGTTATCTCGCTGTCTGTTCCTGATGGCCTGCTGGATGTAGGAGACGCTATGATTTCTGATTCTGTGACGTCAACCTTTAAGGTAGTCATATGTATTATACCTCGTAAAGAAAATGTCACGCACGGTCTAGAAAATCTATTCGTCGATGTGCCTTCTAAGGTCACGCAACGCAATCCTCTTAGAGCCGATTTTTGTATGACTGTGAAAAGTCAGGACACAGGGTAAGGTTACGGCACGGCACGAACACGACACCGAATGCTGAATGTTTTCATACACGGCACGGCATTGACACGGTCACGGCCGGCAAGGCGTGGTCTGTGCCGTACGTTTTCCATAGTCATACGAAAACTCCTCTAATTTAAGAAGCGCAGAATATGTGTTAGGTTTTGTGGAGGGAGAAATAACAGATAACCTGGAAAATTCCCTCGAATCATCCAGGGAGAGACGTAACAAGCTCTACTCTTACGTGATGCTGAGTCCAGGAATTTAATCTAGGAGGCGAGTGTACTACTGCTGTGCCACCCTGACTGATTCGCGTCACGCAACCCAAACGTTTTATAGTGATAATAAATTGAGGAATAAGTTTGACCAATTGTGTTTTTTCTGTTTCTATTATCTAAGATCTCCAACACGTCAGAGCTGTCTATTTCCTTCAAACTCAAACTAGACAGCCAGTCTCCTCTTCGGCACAGTAAAGCCCAAGTAACACCAAAATATCTTAAAGCGTTTGATGAATCTGCTGAAACACAGCCATACGTCGTTGGTAAGATCCCCTCTTCTGTTCTTTAAAATTCAATAATTTTTGTCCAGTTTTTCTTGGCGGCAAAGATTCTTGAAAGAATGTGGCTTAAATTGATAGCCTGTCCTGTATTGTCTGCTGCCTGCCTGATAGACTCTGTATGGTGAAGGATATCGCTGCATGGATATCGCTCCATTGATACATGTTTGTGTAATTCTTTTAAGGTCCTTCTAACTATAATGGTATTGCTGTTATTGACTGCGTCCCAGCACAAGGAGTCATAGGAGCTGGTCAGTATCGAGCTTCCCACATCATTTCATTCGGTCATTCAGCCATCCATCCATTCATCTATCCTCCAATCCTCCCATCCGTCCTCCCATCCATCCACCTATCAATCCACCCACCCACCCACCCATCCATCCATCCACCCACCCACCCACCCATCCACCCACCCACCCACCCATCCATCCATCCATCCACCCACCCACCCACCCACCCATCCATCCACCCACCCACCCATCCATCCATCCATCCTCCCATCCATCCATCCATCATCTCCTTTCCCATAATGTCTTTTCCTCCTTTCATTCATTTATTCATTTTCATATGACAATCCATTCCATTATATTTCATTCCATGAATCTATCAGTTTTTGATTGCTCACTCGGTTATCTACTCATTCTACATCTCTTTCAACCACTTCATTCTCTCTCTTCCATTAATGTATTTCATGTACATCAACAGGAGAATCCAAAGAAATCAACGTAACATTCTCCCCAGACCATCCCAGCATGCATTACGCGGATGTAATGACGGTAGAGATTAATAATGGGGTAAGTTACCAATAGTACACATCCCAGTTCCCCGCACAATCTCGAAAGGTACCTGCGCATTTGCATTAAAGCTAGACATCAGGTGAGCTTGCAATGATAGACACGTGAATAATTGTCCAAGGTGATGAAAATGTCTCTATAAATACAAGGTCACTTCATGTCTCACTTCGATGCAAATGTACGACTACCTGTCAAGATAGCGCAGGGAACTGTGAAGGGGACTACTGTTGCATTTTAAACCGTCATCTTTCTTATCACAGTTTGGTTATTAGAAAGGAATAGCGGGGTTTCCTGTTATCCATGTTGGAGGACAAGAACGATGCTTTTCCTGCGTGAAAATAGATTTTATTCGATTTCCCAAAAGAGAAAATTTCTCTCTTTCTTTTATCACCAAGTAGACTTACCCTGAAATCCCCCTATAATAAGGTGCGTTGATACGAGCAACAAAATCGTGCAACTTGTCGCGCAACATTTTTACGTTGCAAGTTGCAGAATATCAATTGGTTATTGTAGGACAAAGCCCAGACGATCAAACTGGTTGGTCGAGCCTGGCCAACCTTGGTGTACGTGCGGGGATTTGACGAGTTGATGCCCAATATTGAATCACTGGTGCCGGAACGTGAACCAGAGGAAGATGAAGGTAAGATAGCCTTAACATTAAGGCCTTGACACATCATGAAATTTTAATGGTTAGCAATGATTTCATGTTCTTAGCTAATGGAATGTGACTTTTCCGCTATGGATTCCGTTATATCTGGGTTGCGTTTCTTAAATTATAGTTTTGCTAAGGGAAAAATTGCTACGTGCATGCACCTTTAAGCTTGAATTTTCTATGATGATTTTTCCGACTTATTGATGAGCTGTCCTACCCGACAGTGTTTCAAATGAACTCAATGGTACCCAACAATAAACCATTTTCGAGTTGCGTGTGCGCTTTCAAAAATATCGCAGGCGCAGACATGACAGAGGCATTTTCGGGCAGCGTCAATAGCGCGCGTGGTCTCGCCTGAAAATGCCTCTTTTGCGTCTGCGCCTGCGATAATTTTGAAAGCGCTCGCGCAACTCGAAAATGGTCATAACGCTGCCTTCATCTACAACACAATTCAGTCCTTGAACATATTTTTTTATGTGCTTTGTGCAGAAGCTAAAGCGGTGATCAAGAATGTTTTGCTGACATTCCAAAGCTGCTCGAGTCCCGAGGGATTCGGCGTGGCCGAGAGGATCCTTGATATTGGATGCATAAAATCTAACTTACAGACTAAAAAGGTAAGAATTTTTTAGAGTTTGGAGTCCCTGCGATTTTGCGGCCGAGGGGGATTGTTTACAGCCTTGCTACACAGTGCCTCACAGTTTGTATGTGGAGAAAAATCGCATTGGCGCGTGAAAATAGGCAACTTTTCTTTGCGAGATATAAGAGTTAAGCGCAACAAAGCATGGACCGATCTTTAACAAGCGCGTCCTTTGACTTTCAATTTTGAGCCAATATTGAATGCGTGATGGGTCATATGAAAGTAGAGAATTGATTGAAGACAAATGTATATCTTCACATACAAAGTCAAAAACGACAGTCCCACCCGTCCCTTAGCAGTATTTGCTATCAACCACTATATAGGATTTCATGTAATGGCTGTTTTTATTGTTATTTCAATCTTTACAAGTCATCAGATTTCTTTTTTGAGAATCCCAAAGAAGCGAACGATAAAGGGTTTACTTTTGATCCGATGAAGGTAAGCATTCTTTCCATCCCCCTCCCCCTCTCCCCCCCCCCCCTCTCTCTCTCTCTCTCTCTCTCTCTCTCCCCCTTTCTCTTTCTCTCTCTTTCTCTTTCTCTCTCTTTCTCTTTCTCTCTCTTTCTCTTTCTCTCTGTTTCTCTTTCTCTCTGTTTCTCTTTCTCTCTCTTTCTCTTATTCTCTCTTTCTCTCTGCTAGTGGGGTATCACTGAAAGACCTGCACTTCAGTAGCCAACCAGAATACACAGTTTTAAATAGTTAGCTTGGGCGTAATGTTTTACCATTTCAGACCACGTGTCATTTCCTAGAGTATCATTTCTTTGTTTAACAGTTGTGCATGAAAAGATACACAACTCAAACAAAGAATCTTATTCTCAGGAGAATGACACGTGGTCTGAAATGAGAGCTAAAAAGGTCTATTCATTTCTCCCCTTACTGCGTTTTTTAGTAACAGTGTTGTTGGTTTTACAGGCGGGTGTGGATATCGGAGTAAAGAGATCTGTTCTGTGTAAATGGCAGCCACCGGCAGGACATGACGTAAGTACCTCACCCTCAAGGATTTGTGGGATAGCTCGAGTCTCTTTGGTCTTTTAACCACTTCCAGTAATGTTCTAGCTGTAGGTCAGAACAAAGATAACATGAAGAAGTAATCCTCAAATCTCATGGAAAGAAAAATCCATTTTGACACCTAGATTCTTGAGGCATGTGACGTCATAGCCGCCATGTTGGATGATTTGAACAAAAGATTTAGACTTAGTTTACTCTGATACGTCATCCAACATGGCGACCGTTTTTTTTTGTGTGTCCTGGTATTCTCATGGGAGGGCTGCACACCACTCATTTGGGGATCAACGCATATATTTATGTATTAGCAAATATCGTCTCTGTTCTTTTCAAAATGGTTAACGGGAGATATTTCTTATTTCAGCCCAATACTCCAGTCGTATCAAGCATAGTGGTAAGTTATCAAGAACATTTCGTATGACTACCGTAACCGAAAATATACCGCGTCCGAGCATTTTGATTGGATGACCAGTGACCTCGAGTGCTGTGATTGGTTCAAAGAATGTCATGAGTTCCGTTCCGTGCCGTGCCGTTTGACAGTCATACGAAATTTATTCTAACTGATATGAAAAATATTTTTTCTGTGTAAACGGATATCGAAGTTGAAAGCTCTACGAATATGGATGCCACAGGAAGCCCAAATATTAATCAAATTTTTCTATTCTAGTTGACGATCAAGGCTGACATCACAACACAGTACAAGATTCTACTACAAGGGTTTGTAACAACCATGCCCCCGGCTCCCGTTTTGAATAAGAAAACCGCTGACCCGCAGGCAACGTCAAGCGAAGGGAAATAGCTTGAGGATGAGAATATTTCTCGAGTTAACTCGTTATCAATATTTTTAAAAGGCAAATTAATGAGGAAACAAAGAATTTTGCTTTTGCTGAAGTATTTTGGAATGCTGCAGTTTAATAAGTACTCTTTTTACTTTTGGGCATGCTCAAAAAATACAATGTTTTCCCCCGAAATTTTGCGCAATTTTAGTGAAAAAATAATGTTCCTCATTCAACAACGCAGCATTAATATTGATTATCTTTCCTATTTGGAGCTTTGCGCATGTGCAAAGTCACTGAAAACAAAAAAGCGAAAAACAGGAAGCCATTTCAGTGTTCTCCCGTGGGAATGTTGCTTACAGAATTCCCCCGGGCTTAACACACAAAACTTCAAACTTTATGGAACAATTAAAGTTCTATTCCTTGCTGTAAATTGTAAAAGTTGTAATATATATTATATAATTATGGTTAAAAGCTCAATTTTCGCTACGAACATTTTCTTTTTTCGTGTGTGTTTTCAAAATTCGTGAATTTTAGGTTCTTAGTTTTGTTGAGCTTTTTTAGTGTAACATTTTCTTGTACGAGTTCTTTTCTTACAGCAAGTATAATTAAAACTTTGTTTATTTCAAACTGATTTTTACAATTTTTTTCTAGTGATTTTTTTCGCAATTGAAAGCTATTATTTTGAACACTTCCTATTGATGGGAAAAACTTTAAAAAGATAACTTTCTAAACGGAAGATTTTTCTACATCTAGTGAATTTTTTCGCAATTGAAAGCTATTATTTTGAACACTTCCTACTGATGGGAAAAACTTCAAAAAGATAACTTTCTTAAGAGAATATTTTTCCCGGGGAAAAAATTCTTAAAGGAAGATTTTCCTCGAAGGAACATTCTCTTTTGTATTCGTGAAAATATCAATCCAGAAGGAAATTAAATTCTTTCTTCTTGTGCAGAAATTTAAGAATTGAAAATTAGTTCGAGCCAGCATGGATGCTTTCTCATAGTTTGTGAAATTAATTGCGAAGAATTTTTCCTTGCCTTTTCGAGGGAAATATTTAGGGCATCTCTGTGGGACTACGAGAACATTTCTTTCTTGGACGTCTAAAGCTCAACCCATTCGACCCACACAATAGATGATAAGCGTGGCTTGTCTAAGCCATTCAACAATAAATGCGTTTGTCTGCGAACAAGTGGCTTCTTGCTGTGTCTTCTCTTCATGCATCGAGTGCTTCCGGAAATCAAGATGTTTTTCTTTTCTTTCTTGGTAAAAAAAAAAGCAGAGGAAAAAATATCATACAATCGCAAGCTCAACTGGTAAAAATTAAAAAAAGTGTCTTCACAAAGGAAACCAGTGACATTGTATGAGTTTCCGACAAGCAACTCTTTGAAAATTATTGATAAAAATCTTCATCCATTCACTGATGTTGCTATAGCTAAGCAGGAAGGTGGGAGAGAGAGCTACCCTGACAAAAATTGAGTTACTTCCTCAGATTCTGTAGTTCGTTTTCATATGCTTTTTATTCTTTTTATCAAGTGTGGAGACCATCTTGTGGAAGGAATGTACAGTAACTATACAGGTGTTTTTTTTTTTGTTTTTTTTTTTTGCAAAAACTGGTGACACCGTCAAGATGACACCGAAACGTTATTCAAACTTCTTTTCCCTTATTTTTCTTGTCAACTGTTGTGAACGCATTGGAAAATCTGTGTTGAAAACGATTCTTACAAAGAAAGCTGGTGGACAAAAATCTACTCCATGAAATGCTTATTCCTTGTTCTTCTCTACTAGTTCATGAGCCAAGGCCCTGAAAAGCAAGGTTTCGTAGCACCCCCGGTAGACACAGCCGGTTAATTTAATTGGTATCAAATTAAAGCTTATGGCCTATGTTTCCTGAATCCATATGTTACAAATTTCAAACCTGTGCTTGAACGAGAGACGATTTGGTGAACATATTTTTATGATCAGATCAGTGTCATCTTTTGCAAGCTATGCATTGGAAAATCTGGTCTGAAAACGAATCTTACTCAATCTTACTGATGGAAAAAACCGCTCCATAAAAACACATTCCTTGTGTCATTTTATTCGCTTTTAACGAAATAATAGGATGAAGACCTTTTGATGCTTGATAGAATAGTGGCATTTTTGCAATGGAAAATCTGTGCAAGTCGTAAATTTGCACTAAAAAAATAACTCTTTCTTCTGAGGTCATTCTAATTTCATTGGCCTGTAGCTTTGGCGTTTTCCTGCCTATCAGAATCATCTTTCAAACTCCTATAGCAAGTTCCATGAAAGACGTGGCAAACTAAAAAAGATAGTTAACCTGTAAAGACATGTTTCAGTAAGATATTCATATATAAGAATACGATCAGACAAGTAGACTACACTGTTCTAAGATGATGTCCCATCCTCTCAGCTCATCCCATGCGAAATCTAGAAAAGAATGTTAACCTGAAAAGACCTTTTTCGATAAAATATTCATAAGAATATGAAGCAGACAAGTACAAAGTTACACGAGTTGCCTGAGATGAAGTTTTATTCTTTCACCTCATTTCCAATGAAAGAGTTTGCAACATAGAAAATATATTTAACCTGTAAAGACGTATTTAGGTAAAATATCAAAGGTCATCTCCCATAAAAGACATTGTAATCTAGAAAAGGTTGTTCTGAAAAGACGCAGTTTTTCAGTGACATATTCGTAAGAATAAAATCAGACTAAGTAAGCTACGTAGTTTCCTAAGATGGAGCATGAAAAGAAATGAGTTGCAATCTAGAAAATATTGTAAAACTATAAAGACGTTTTTCAGCAAAATATTTATGGGAATAAAATCAGACAAGTAAGCTATACAGCTATCTCATATGATTTAGTAAAAACTACCTTTCTAAAGTTTCCTAAGCTTGCTCATTCAAAACTATCCATTTCTGTTGCCATCTTTTAAAGTGTGTCGCAAGTTCACATGAAAAGATACACATGCTCGAAAGGCTACCAGTCTTTTCGTGTCTTCTTTTTTTCTAGATGAAAATCTTATTAATACGAATGTTGCCATAAATTAATGAGTTAACTAAAGTTTGCAATATATGTTCACCATTGACTGGGAACATCTGCGAAGAAAGTGAAGAAAATTCGTGATCAAGGAGATCGCTAGTATGCCTGTGTTTTGTACTAATGGTCCACTGATTTTGAAACTTTGAGTTCACGAAAAATTGAGTTGTTAAAACACGTATTTAGAAACATCTTAGGATCGTGGCTAAAAGCAAGAAAAAAATATGGCCATGAAGAATCGTATACCTGAGAAGAGAACTCATGATTAAGAAGATTACTGATTGGACTTGTATGTGGTACACTCGTTGTTCCATCTTTGATTGTTGTTAGAGGTTGAGATGTGAAAACCATTTAGAAAAATGTAAAGAATTATGGCTGAAATATGACCATGAAGAATCTTATATCTGCGAAGAAAGAGAAACTCGAAAAGATCACAATTGCATTTTCAGGGTCCTGTTTTGAAACTTAGATTGATCACTCAAATTTTAGATGGTAAAACATGTATTAGATGGTAAATACATACCAAAGATAAGCAATATATATATATGGTCATGACGAATCATGTAATCTGAGAAGAAGGAGAAAGTCAAGAAAATCACTTGCTATTACAGTGCCCTATTTAGAAATTTTGTTTTTACCCAAAATTGAGATGGTAAAACATGTGTTTGAACATCTAAAGAATCGTGGCAAAGCAAGCAAAATATATGGCCATAAAAAATCGTATAGCAACTGCAAAGAAAGAGAAACTGAAGAAGAGTGTGCTTGCATGGTACCTGTGGCCCATTTTGAGATGGTAAAAGATGTACTTAGAAACGTCTAAAGAATCATGGCTAAAGGACAAAATATATGTCCATGAAGAATCGTACAGTGTATCTCAGAAGAAAGAGAAACTCAAGAAGATATCTAGTCTGTTTGCATGGTACTTGTGGCCCATTTTGAAGGCTTAGTTTTCACTCAAATTTGAGATGGTAAAAGATGTACTTAGAAACGTCTAAAGAATCATGGCTAAAGGGCAAAATATGTGTCCATGAAGAATCGTACAGTGCATCTCAGAAGAAAGAGAAACTCAAGAAAATAACTAGTGTGCTTGTATGGTACTTGCATGTAGCCCATTTTGAGATGGTAAAAGATGTGTTTAGAAACGTCTGAAGAATCATGACAAAAGGGCAAAATATATGTCCATGAAGAATCGTACAGGCGTATCTCAGAAGAAATGAAAGAAAATAACTAGTGTGCTTGCATGGTACTTGCATGTGGCCCATTTTGAAGGCTTAGTTTTCACTCAAATTTGAGATGGTAAAAGATGTACTTAGAAACGTCTAAAGAATCATAGCTAAAGGGTAAAATATATGTCCATGAAGAATCGTACAGTGTATCTCAGAAGAAAGAGAAACTTAAGAAGATAAGTAGTGTGCTTGCATGGTACTTGTGGCCCATTTTGAGATGGTAAAAGATGTATTTAGAAATATCTAAAGAATTATCGCTAGAGGGCAAAATATATGTCCATAAAAAATTGTACAGTGTATCTCAGAAGAAAGAGAAACTCAATAAGATAACTATTGTGCTTGCATGGTACTTGTGGCCCATTTTGAGATGGTAAAAGATGTATTTAGAAATATCTAAAGAATCATGGCTAAAGGGCAAAATATATGTCCATGAAGAATCGTACAGTGTATCTAAGAAGAAAGAGAAACTCAAGAAGATATCTAGTCTGTTTGCATGGTACTTGTGGCCCATTTTGAAGGCTTAGTTTTCACTCAAATTTGAGATGGTAAAAGATGTACTTAGAAACGTCTAAAGAATCATGGCTAAAGGACAAAATATATGTCCATGAAGAATCGTACAGTGTATCTCAGAAGAAAGAGAAACTCAAGAAGACAACTATTGTGCTTGCATGGTACTTGCATGTGGCCCATTTTGAGATGGTAAAAGATGTATTTAGAAATATCTAAAGAATCATGGTTAAAGGGCAAACTATATGTCCATGAAGAATCGTACAGTGTATCTAAGAAGAAAGAGAAACTCAAGAAGATATCTAGTCTGTTTGCATGGTACTTGTGGCCCATTTTGAAGGCTTAGTTTTCACTCAAATTTGAGATGGTAAAAGATGTACTTAAAAACGTCTAAAGAATCATGGCTAAAGGACAAAATATATGTCCATGAAGAATCGTACAGTGTATCTCAGAAGAAAGAGAAACTCAAGAAGACAACTATTGTGCTTGCATGGTACTTGCATGTGGCCCATTTTGAGATGGTAAAAGATGTATTTAGAAATATCTAAAGAATTATCGCTAAAGGGCAAAATATATGTCCATGAAGAATCGCACAGTGTATCTCAGAAGAAAGAGAAACTCAAGAAGATAACTATTGTGCTCGCATGGTCCTTCTGGCCCATTTTGATTTGAGATGATCACGCAAACTTGAGATGATATGACAATTATAGTTTAATAAATTACTTCCGATACCACCGGATGATAGGTTAAATTCGTTTGCATAGGGCACGTTGGGTGTCTCGAGTTCTAAAGTCAACATTGCAAAATTCGCTGTTTTATTGTGTTGTATAAAATCATTTTATACCTAAACCAAAGCTTGCCATCTTTTCTCTTCGTTACTTAGTTTTGCTAAGCAAACTATCTTGATAAAAAGAGGGCCTTCTGAAAAGCATATTGCTATTTCAAAATCCCTGCAGATCTTATCTACAGGTCTCAGTCGATCGATTTTTAGAGACCGTTCTTAGTGAATCATATACTGAAGCACTTTCATAATTTCTGAGAGAGAAAACGACCCCCTAGGCTACCAATGCTTTCCACAAAGCTCTAAAAGTGCTACATAAAGTTAATGCGAATGTCAACTTGAAATAATTAAATTTGTTATTGACCTTGGTGGCAGTTCAACTTTTCATTGAAAATCTAAATAATTTCTTTTTTTTTAATATAAACAGTATATTTGCTCGCTTCTTCACAATGATATTAAGCTGTCAAGTACATTATTGTATTTGTTCAAATCAGGCATTGGCCAGCCGATTCCATATTTGATATTTTCCTATTTGTACATAAGTTTCTGAAAAAACAGACATCTTTGTTGAGCTCTTTATTCATTCAAAACCAAATCTTAAAATATTCTACTTGTTAAGTCGTTAACTCAGACATCTGTAGCACTTTGCAATGACATAAATACTTAAACAACTTTTATTTTTGCTTGCCATTATGATTTTTCTTGTTTTGTATTTTATTTTTTCTTGTAAAGACAGATTTTTTTCCTGGGTACTCAAGCCTGCATGGCCAAATCTCTAGGTCTAAGATGGGTCAAAATCCAAAAGTATCCTCTCTAACGTGGCAAAAATTGAAATCTAGACAAAGTACACAAAGAAGTCCTTCAAATTTAAGAATAAGGCAGGTATTTTGAATACGGATAAGTGCTATTGTCGTGAATTTTGAGAGCAAAATCTTCAACTATTCAACTTTTTCTTGTAAAAAAAAATTGAATATTGAGAAATAATTGTAATGATGAAACGAGTCAACTATCCTACTCCCATTACAGTTGAGATCTTATTGTAAAAACTATATCCATGAAATTAGTACTACATAACTAGCATTATTTAGTACATCAGTACTGAATGGCACTGATTTTTAAAAAATCTCGTGGAAAAAATAACTTTTTTTACTATTGATTGTAAAATATTTTTAGCACTTTTTCACGAATTTAGTTTTTCTATTGTGTTCTTTAAGAAGTACGTAGAACTTTCGTTGCCTAACATAAACTGGTGAAGATGAAACTAGAACAATCACGGCTGTCGGTGTCCGGCATGTTAGGGATTACTTCATTTGATTGTTTCGCAATCTTGCAAAAACAAAACTTTGATTTCAAAAATTAGGTCATTTTAACCTTTGTTAAGCTCAGTGTTCAAAGATTACCTTTTTCTTAAGCCATTCTTGAATTCGTTCTTCTTTTTCGTGTTTTTTTGAGAGCGATTTTCAGAGAGAAACGGGCTTTCGTGCTTTCGTGTGTGTATAGTCAAGCAGTCGCGATACGAAAACATGTGAGACTGAGCAATCTCAAGGACCATGAAAGCTAAAAAAAGCTAACTGGAAAAAGATAAAATAAAAGCTATACAAAAAACTTTTCCTTTGAAGATGAAACTTAGTAATTTTGATGATAAAATCTAGTCTATAATGTTCGAAGCGAATTTTTGAATGTGAACTTTTCGAGAATTTTCAAATTGCTCACTTATTTGCTTGTTGCTCAACAAATTTTAAAAGTGATGGAAAATCTTTTACTGCTAAATCTTCAGTAAAATCAAGGAGATTTGCAAAAAAAAAATTCTATTTTAAAAGTTGGTGGTGGTAATTTTATATTTTTTCTTTTGAAGAAGTATTATTGGTTGGCGGGCTCCCTGTGTTATCAACCGGTCTCCGAGTGTTTGTATCGTGAAACAATTGTCGAACTATTTACGAAAGTGTATTGTTTGCCACAAGCCGTGTGAGTTACAGTACCTTGATTGACCTTGGACCATCAACGTTGTACCTTCCGTTTTCTTGCGAATTCCATGCAGATTTTCCATCGTTTTTGACCCAGATTGAGAACTAGTTTTCCAAAGAAGTTTGTAGAGCCATCAACGGCTGGCCATCGCGTGAAGCTGCTTTGAGTCCCTGCGGTTTCAAATCACGTTCCTAACCTAAGCCAGCTCGTGGCTTACCATTAACAGCACATTATAATAAGTGCAGCCAAGATTTTCCTTAATTGTCATCCCATCAATCCACCATCTTGATTGAGATCGTACAAATCAAGATTTTTATTCAACTCAGGGCTAAGGCTGCTTCGGTGAGCTGAATATTCGAACTATAATACTTCGTCCTGACCAGTTTTTTTTCTCTTGTGGCATTGCATGCTGACATAAGAGCGTTATAATCTGGTACGCTCTCTCAACATCGCTCCCTAGGGCATGGTAAAATTAAATATACCACCGATTATGGAAAATAGGTCGAGTACCCTTGAATGACCTTAAGCTAGTCCGTGCGAAGACAAACAAAAAGAATAATAGGTATAATATCAACAACAAATTTTAAATGCTGGAAAGAGTCGTCCAACATCCCCCCTGTGGATCTCAATATTCAGACTTGCCCTTGAACGACCTTGAGGAATCGAACAAAACAATTAACTTGGCCGAGCGGGTTCCTAAGAGACTAGGGACTAGAGGTCTTGGCGGGAAGCGTGGGAAGCGATGACGTCATAGCTGTCTGTGTCGACCTTCGCAAACAATGGTGATTATCTGAATGTATCTCGGTACGTGTCTATGAATTATTAATCCCAGAGAAGGTCGTGTGTTCACTGACACATTTTACAAGTTTTGCATATCTTCGATCGATCGGATTTTTATTTCCTTCCAGCCAAACCCAGATATAACCTAGATGTACCCCGATACGACAAGAACTATCTGAGATATTATACTTTTAGACTGGTAAACAGACGGTTCTCTTGCTAGAATAATCCGAGTTTATTCAAATGAGGTGTATACACTTAAAGACAGCTTTTCTTTGGCTTCACTTTCGAGCTACGATTAAATTTCCAAAAAAAAAATTCTCACTTCATTCAAGGCCTAATTTTTATCCATCCATTTTATATTTCACGACAGAATTCTGTGAATCCACGAACATGTTACCTTATAGTGATTGAATTTATTAGGTACGGGATATAAGCCAAATTTTGAATAATGCAGAAGGTCAGTACACATAATAAAACTTGCGTCGCCGTCATGAATATTATTTTCGGCACGTCAAATTTTTTTAGTGACAGATATCTTGACATAAAAACAATCAAGCTCCGTAATCTTGTGGATTTCACTGACATGTGCTAGTCAAAGCTTATTGGCTGAGCCGATCATTAATGTTTGAATTCCGACATCAGACTAGCCAATGAGATGGACGAGCGGCCTGGATAGTATTATTTCTTTACTCGCCTGCGACAGTGACGGACCGATTGACGGGATCCGACTTACACAGTTCACCACATGCGCCCGTAACTGGAGCACGGTTTGCCACTGAGCGCGAAATTTTTGGTCTTCTCCGGCTTGTGTAGTTCCTGAAATACTTGTGACTCGAGAGATATTTTAGCCAGTGTTGTCTGAATATGTTCGAAGTTTTACTCTGGTTCGCTGGACATGTCTGAGACGAGCTTGGCGGATACAAACGATTCCATTGGAAACGCGAACTCGCACACGGATAGGGAAAGCGTTTCAGTCGGCAACGGAGAGGGGAACTCATTCGGAACGAAACGTGACGATTCAATTCAAGAAAAAGAAATCCCAGTGAATTCTACTATGCCGTCAATTGTCCGTCCTAGCTCTCCTATTCCTTCTAGAAGTAATCAACCTATGGTTCACTCTGAACCAGTGTTTAAAATAGAGCCGGGTACAGAGACCTTGGCTCTGGCATTAGCGCAAAATAATGACAGCGGCGCTCATCATTTCAGCCAAGAAACTGCTTGCACTTCTATCAGACACGAGCAAACAGGCTTTATTGGCGAAGAACCGCTTGAAATCCAGTGCGGAGAAAATGCAGCTCTACTCTACATCTCAAAACTGTGCCAAGGCAGTAAAGGCCCATGTATTTTATTCAATAATGAGTGGTTAACACCAAACGAACTGCAGTATATCAGTGGAAGGGAGACTGCCAAGGACTGGAAAAGAAGCATTAGATATAAAGGCAAGTCGTTGAAGAGTCTTATTGCTCGGGGATTAATCAAAGTTCATCCTCCTATCTGTGACTGCCTTGGATGCAGGATTTCATCACCAGTGGTAAGCTATTATACTTCTAACTTCATATTATAAACTTTCCCTAGTCTCTATCATTCAACTCCACTTATATTTACGCTGTTGTTTAACGTCTATACAACATAAACCCTATATCTAGCTATGTAACTCTAAAAACACAGCAAAGAAAATACTAAAATACATCTCTTTCACTCCACAAAAAAAATAATTTTCCTCTCCGTAAAAAATTTTTTAATCCAATATAGTCCTTGACGGTGGTGCTAAAAATGTAAATGATACCAGTATTATTGTTCAAAATTGGTTTCTACACCACATTCTGTCGTATTTTTGCTTCAACCCTTAAATTTTTGGTGGTTTTTGCGAGCTGATATTTCGTCCGTCATCTGAAGGCCAATCTGGTCGACGTCTACGAAACAAACCGTCAACTTTCCTTTCTATTCGTGTATTCAAAACCACAGATTATAATATATCTTCTTTTCCTGCCATTATATTTTTTATTAGTTTGAAAGCACAAAAGAAGCTTTAGGGAACGGAGTTTTTTTTTTGGTCTCAGTCAAGATATATTTTCTTTTTTGCTGGTGCTATGATAATGAAGACGAACAATACTCGCTGACGGAAGAGGCGGTCTTGAAGGTGACAACGTGACACTGCAAAGCAAACACCAGTTATTCAAGTGCTCTTATAGTTCTAGCTGCAACCACAATTTGTCGTTGCAGTTTTGCCGTTCCCAGCTGTTTCTGCATTTTCCCTACACTTTGGCAGTAATCAGCTCTGGTGTAATTAAGAATGCAATTAAGGAATCTGTATTTTGCGTGAGATAAAATCTGAATTATATAATCTGACTGACTATACAATGATTGACACCTTCGTTTTGAACAAAACAATACAGCCACCACAATAGACCTAATTCTACTGGTGATGAGTCGTCTAGTGTTGTCATAGCAACTAATGCGCTAATTCTAGACAAGTCTACGATCACAAGACGTGCGGTAAATCATGTACACGCCTGATTGCGCGCGCACGCTCCGCAGCGTTTCCTTTCGTCTGGCCTCATTCAAATACTTGAAATCTTTTCAACGAAACCTATAAATAACAAAGCCAATATATTTACAACTTAAGATTTTAAGCATACATTTTCAGCTGACATTAGGAAGCAATTTTTGATTGCAAATTGCTCATTTTTCAAGTCTAAGAAAAGGAATGATAAAATCGTGATGTTTAGAGACTAAGTGCTATGGTACTACAGAACCAGAATATCCGTAAATGCTGTCCTGATATAGCTCTTTGACTTTGATCACTTTTTGAAATCACAGATGCTATTTTTTGGATGAAAAATTTGGCGTCACAATAAGTGCGTTTTTTAGATAATCCAACTGGAAAAACTTCGTCAGAAAAACGTAATTACAAGATTGAAAGAAAACTCTGCGTTATCAAAGCGACTTGGTGGTCTAACCATCTGGTGTCTTCAGTAATTTCGATGTCAGCGAAGGTGACGGGGTACGGCAGCTTAACAAGCACGTACTAACATTATTGTCTAATCCATACAACGAATCTAAGCATTAGATCCACCCAGTTACTCGAGTTATACTAAACAGACATGAGTGCAAATTTGTGGCGGTTTTTTTTGACAGGGAAAAAGAGATTAAGAGTTGAGTATTCAAATGCAATGTTTCTATTTGTTCGAAGCTTACAATAGTTGGTTATCGTCGAGGTCAGGAGTCAAGGATATTGAGCGTACTGAGGCGGTCCTTGAGTCGTACAGGCATATGGAGTAGTTGAATAACATCACGTATGACAAATGATTGTGAAGCAATGGCCGATAGGAACGGTCCAAAGTTTGATGTAATGACTAGTACACTGACTACCTTCTTAATTACACAAAAATCCGATCAAAATCAGCAAGAAAAACAAGTTAAAATAAGTTAACGCGTCCTTGTACTTTGTCTTAATTTCGCATCGTATTTTTTTTAGATGAAATTAAATTAAAAAATTTAATCCAAGTATCACATCACAAAGAAAAACAACAACAAAAACGAAACGTGACAGAACTATAACATTTGATTTACATCAACACTACTATCTTCATTAGCCATGGTACCATTTTATTTTGTTTTCGCTTCCCCAATTGCAATTAACCTCATCCTTGTAACCACAGTTAGATACACGACTTTTTTGACCACTCCAAATGGTCAAACTACTTTCAAACACATTGGTTATGGTCACGAAATACGTTTTACATCGCTGAAGAAAGAAGTGCATATAACTTATAATGTCCGCCCCTCACTTGACCGTTGTTGTCTTCATTGTAATTATCTCATGCCATTGGCTTTAACCATCACGTCCAGTCCGCTAGTCTCCAAACTTTTAGCTTCTAAAATAACTTCCTTTAGGCTAAAAATTAAACCTCTACAATTTTTGGTACTTTTTCTTCACCAAAGTCTAAATATCTTGTGATTTTAATTATTGTTTCTTTGTCATCAGAATCGTGGTCGTTTGGCGAGCAAATGTGGGGTCGCACCCCCCTCCCCTAGGAGTCGAAAGCGAGACGTTTCTAAGTCTCTATCGTGTTGGAGCCACGAGGATCTTGAGGGAGCGACCCCTCACAGGCATTATTCGACGTCAGATCTCGACGGATTTTCTCGGCATGCCGCTCTCAATGGGTTAGGGTTCAAAGAAGCCAGAGAGTCTAGTTCCTCAGCAACTTCAGAATGTTCCGAGGGACAAGATGAGAATCCGTTTTCGCCAGTCATAAAGCGCCCAAGAAGCAACTCGCCTGAATTAACATTCGAAGAAAGAGCGAAACTACCTCATAAGCGAAGAGCTAGTGATTCGTCAATAGCATTCATTCAAAAAGGTGAGATAAGTTTTAAATTTATAATCTACGCTCCATTTTCACGACCCAAAATAAGAGCTTTCCTGACCTAGCATTAAAAATAGAAATGCTAAAAGTCCAAAATAATTATATTATCAACATTATTGAAAGTAAATAATTATTTCTCTTAGAAAAATGTTGTATTCTTTGCACAAGCGAACAAGTATCTACTTTTCGCGTTTTAGAAAAGTTTTACACAACTTATCGAAGCTTCTCAAAGTTCTCTCTTTCAATAAATAACCGTTTCGTCGCAGCCTCAATTTTAAATTTAAAAAAATTATACTTTTCGTGTTGCATGACTAGATTTTTGTACACAACATTCCAGTGTCCTGACTTCGAAATCTCAGCTTCTAAAGCAAGAAAACTTCCTGCAAACGCTCTAAGAAGTTAACCTAATTCTTACTTAAATCAAGAAGTTTAAGAGAGCCTAGTTTTTTTTTCCGTGTAGCTAGAGTATTCAAATTCGAATCGATCAATGTCAGCTTCTTTCAAGTTAAGCTTGGTGTAAATATCTCTCGTTTTCTATTCAAGTGCAAAAAATGTTCTCAAAAAAGATTTAAAAGTAAGAACCATCTCGACTTTCCTCTTATTATGTCTGCACGCTAGTATTTTTATAATTTTAAATCTCCCCTCCCCCACTACTCCTAAAGCTGAAATCTAGCCATCCTCTCGGAGTCCTTGTGCATTATTTTATTCTTTTTTTAGGATTTTTCAAAAAAAATTTTTGAAAGGAATTTTTTTGGGATGTTTACGTAAAAGTATAGAGGCAAATCTTTTAATCTTATAACAACTAATGCTGAGTATTCCTTAGTGGATGACAATATCCATATGGCTGTGGAATCTGTGGAAGTCGTTTAATAGATGTCAAGTAGAGTGAGAATAAGTCATCTTATCAACGGCACTCGTTCGTGGCTTTGTATTTCGTTTTTCTAAAGTCATTTTGAGTCAGTGAACCCCTGGAAAGCCAGGCACGCGAGCTTTGCACACGCTACTGACGGCTTCGAGTAATTCGTACCTGTTGTTTTTTGTTTTTTGTTTACCAGTTCTTATGGGTTAATTTGATTAAATTTTCTGGTTGAAACGCATTAAAGAACTTTACAAATTTAGTTTATTTTGGAGAAAAAAAATACTGTATGCTTTTTAAATTCTATTTAATTTCTTCTTCTTCTCCTCCTCCTTCTTCTTCTTCTTCTTCTTCTTCTTCTTCTTCTTCTTCTTCTTCTTCTTCTTCTTCTTCTTCTTCTTCTTCTTCTTCTTCTTCTTCTTCTTCTTCTTCTTCTTCTTCTTCTCCTTCTTCTTCTTCTTCTTCTTCTTCCTCCTCCTCCTCTTCTTCTTCTTCCTCTTCCTCTTCTTCTCCTTTTCCTTCTCCTTCTCCTTCTCCTTCCAGTCGTTCTCTTTCTCTTTCTTTATCCAATTAGACAACTCTTCTAATATATTCCAACTATGTTAAGGATGGACTAGTCCCACAAACAACCACGAACGGGTTAACCACTCGAGTAACACACTCGCAACCTGTGAAACACTACTTCCTGTGCTCGGAAAAAACAACTCAAAAGCGCTTCCGAGTGACAAGAAGCCTTTTTCATTGTGGAAATACTGAAGCCTTTCGGCCATGCGTGGCTGGTCAAGGTGTTAGCCTTGTGTGAGAACTTTGTAGAACAGCTCAAAACGATTAGAGTTTCTCGACTACAGAACAAAATTATAAGATTGAAATTACTGAATAATCTGTGAGCTTCAAAATCCGCTGAAGATTGAAATCTTGTTGGTCTAAAAAAATTTTTGCTAGAGAAATATTTATCAGTTTTCAACTTCCTACAACCTTGCTTTCTTTTTTATTTAACTTAATCTATCTTACCTTACCTGCTTTGCTAGCGAAAGATTTATCAGGGAATACATTATTTATATCTCTCAAAGTCTTTGTTTTTCAATTTTTTGTCTATAGCCATTTTAATTTTTACGTTATTTCAGCTTTCTCCCTTGTTTAGATTTTCACCAAATATTGAAGAATCATACCCCAATTCGTCGCGAAGAAATGAAAAAAAACTTTTACTCTTTGCTTATTTTTCGTTCCACTCCTAAAGCGCTCCTATCGCCAACCATTTCTCCAAGGGAACGCCGATGAAAATGGAAATCATATCTGGCAATATTGTACTGCTTCACAGAATGTTTTGTAAATAATAAATTTTTCTTTTTACACAATTCCTAGATTAGGCAAATTATTTCTGTCGAAGTCTGGTAGTAGTTTAGAGGGTTTTTAGAAGATGATCGATGCCGGCATTTTGTTGTTGATGTTACCAAATCATTTACAGATATTACACATCCAAGACTTTCAATCAAGGCTGTCTTACCCAATATTAACCTAGGCGCTGTTGAGTAATACTTTATAAGTATTTGTTTATTGTGGAGAGAAAAATTACTCGACCTGTTTGTGTGTCTGTTTTTTAAGGTTGTATTTCGTGATTTTCTTATTGCTAGGTTTTTTTTATTTGGTTTTTTTTCCTTAGTTTTCTTTTTATCTTTAATTCTTATTTCGAATTCGTCCTTCTACTCTGACCAACCAAATGAATTTTCCTTCTCCTCGTTTTCCTTCTCCTCGTTTTCCTTCTCCTTGTTTTCCTTCTCGTTTTCGTTCTCCTTCACGTTTTCCTTTTCCTTCTCCTCGTTTTCCTTCTCCTTGTTTTCCTTCTCGTTTTCGTTTTCCTTCTCGTTTTCCTTCTCCTCGTTTTCCTTCTCGTTTTCCTTCTCCTTATCCTTTTCCTTCTCCTTGCTTTTCGATCCATCTATTCATCCATACACTCATCTATCCCTACATTATCACATTCATTATATCACTCATTTATTCTTCTCCATTCTCAAAACCCTTTCCAAATCTAACATCAAATTATCATTCCCTTCAACAATATAAAAACAGCAATAATAACTCCGGCGTCATTCCCACCATAATTTCAAGATGAACTTTTAGATATGGCATTGAATTACGTCTAGTTATCGCGTAACATATATATTTGTGTGTTTTAAGGACTCCAACGGAAACCTACTTCGCGATATCGATAACTATAAGTTTCATAAGTCAATATTGGCCCAAACGATGCTTTGAAAAGGGTCGTCAGTAGATCTCCGCCCACTACGCGAATAAGCCCTAAACATGATAACAGTTGATAGGCTGCGACGCCATCGACAGTTCCAAGTGGAATCGAGTGAAAACTCATAAAAGAGCTCGGCCTTGATTTTAGCATCGTTTCCGGAAGCCCTTCGAGTGCTCGTGGGATTTCCTAAAGTCGTCAATCATTTGAAGCTCAGAGAACTAAATGGCTTCCATGGATTCCATTAACGCATTGAAAAATGTCCTCGACTCAAGACGTCTGTGAGGAAAAAAATCTCAGTTAAAACCTCTTAATCTTTAATCTTTCCAAATCTGTTTTTAAGCCATCTTAGAGGATTATTTCTTTTTTTACAGCTAGGAATTTAATTTACTTTGTTTTTCGTGTAGACTCTGATTTTTCGACTCAGCATGTCCAACGCGAATAGAAAAATAGATATGTTTTAGTACAAAAGAAATAATTTCAAATCTAACAAAAACACAGGGGAAAGAATTTTTAATTATAAAAAAAAAAAAAAGAAAGAAAATATCTAAATGGTCAAAAATTTCAAAATCTGACTTTAACAAGTTTTTTCCCTGTAGTTTGAAAAGAAAATCCTCTGGCCAATTTTAGATAACTCGTTTAAGGTAGAACTTAATGTTTTTCAGACAGAGTTTTTGAAGTAATTCTAACCACTAGTGTCGCGAAGAAAGCTTTTGAATGGCTTTTAGCCTTCTTAAAAAATTGTATCCTTTAAAAAAGCATAAAGTTTTATGTAGTCCATGACATTTCAATTAAACTCATCTCTAACTCTCAAAAAATACGTTTTAGTAGCCGGCACAGTCCAGAGCTTTCTAAGTAACAATAAAAGAGTAATAACAATACCTGAGTTGTTAGTACTTAGGAGTGACAAATTACTACTTAAAGCGAAAGGATTTAGTATGCAGTCGCGACTCCAAAACACCTCCACTCCCTATCTCTTGACGTCCTAACTGTTTACGTCTTTACAACAGTTCATTCTCTCTGGAATTTAAAGCAAAGTTAAACAGCCAGAAACAAGTCTCATAGCTAGAACCTCATTCGAAGTCAAAAGGATTTCAAATGTAAGGTTTTTAATATTAATTTAATGGCTTAAGATTTGAAGCTCATGTCCGTGCTAAGTAATGGCTGCTAAAAGGTTTCAAGATGGTTTTTGTTCTGGGCTGATATACAATATAGAGCACTTTAATCACTCTCCTCAAAAAATCCCAGTCATCCTTGACTAAATGATCTTCTTCGAGTAATAAATCACTGTAAGCGAGAGCCAATACTGACTTCAAGGCACTCTCTTCTTTTTTATCATTAGGGAGATTTGTATAATTATCGTGAAAGTAGACCTTCTATCGCTACCAAACACTATCACAAAACACTGTTTTAAAAATATTGGTCGACAAGAACTGAGCGAGCTTTTACTTTCTTATCTTGACTCTATATCCAACAGAATTATGACTATTTATGACTTTGATATTTGTATTGCGTTAAGGTTGACATCGAACCTAGAATAGAAATATGGTCTATTTTCTCATCCTATTGTGCTTAAAATTTACCTTAATCACAAATGTCCTCTTGTCTAGAAGTTTCGATAATCAATGTGGAAAAAATCGGCCTCTTTTATTTCTAATTTCAAAAACTAGTTGTATATATTTGTAAGAATGGGTCTTTTATGATGTTTTCTTTGTTATTGTTGGTCAGTGCAGATATAGACAAATTCGGTAAATAAAAAAAAAAATCACGCTTTAGAAGAAAAGACAAACTTATACAATTTTTTCCTTTAAAAATCTTTCTTCCTTTATAGCATTTTGAAGACATTATTTCCTGTACTTTCGCAGATTTCAAAACGCCAAAAAAAGAAAAAAAAAGTGAGGTTATATCCGCGCAGGCGTTGTAGCCGGCCGGCACGAACACAAACAAACGAAACTTGTGACGTCTTCAGAATCAGACAGGTTCAATCTACCGCAATTTGTGTCTTGTTTGAACCGGCAGTTTAAGCTTCGATCGAGTAATATCTACATGTTTTTTCACGGTGGATATGATATTTTCGCGAACGAAAGTCCTTGGCGTAAAGATATCTTATTTGATATACAATGTAAGCTAACTTTTTAGCCTTAAGCAAATCCTATTTCAAGTGGGAAATCATAGTTTTTCCACAAAGCGAATCTTAGTTAAAATTTTATTACTTTATGTAGATATTATTGGATATTTTTCTCCAAAAAATTGTATACATTGAGTGCTAGTATGTAGTATTTATCAGTAGTAATGTAATGTTTTTGTCGTTATAGCAGGAGAATCGCTCCATTATGACAGGTCTGGATTATCAATGCATCGTATCATACACTTGAATGAAGAAAAAGATTCCAACCCAGAAGAGAAACGAGAAAGCACAGACTCTCCTAATTCAGAAGAAGCAAGAGTGAACTCTGCTAAAGCAAGAAGCGCTTTCCGCACAGTTAACCAAGGTATGTTATTTAAATATTTCTATTTTTGATTTATTAGTTGTGTTCTAGCTCGAAAACTGAGGCATCCATGTGTACGTGTTACTCACTAAAGGGGCGAAAGTGCAAAGGTCGTAAAATAGGCGAGGATACTTGAATCTGTCACCATGTAGTGACGCAATTGAAAGTGTTCTCCCGGATGTGTCTAGTGCAAACAAAAGCCGAAAAAAACAACTATTTTCTGCTATTTTATACCAAAAGTTTTAACTCGGACAAATAGCACTCGAAAAGCATTAAGTCAAGGGGTTGCGATTCAATATGTACTTTACATACAACACTCCAATAATCGAACATTCATTTTGCTGTTTTTTACTTTTAGACGCATTGACGTCCATGACGCTAGCAGACGCCACGCCAGAAGGTATTCAACGAGAAATGGCGATAAGAGCCGCCAAGATGAAACAGAAGCCGCAGAGTCCAGGGGGAGCACCCACCCAGTTCCTCCCCCCTCAGTATACGACCGGACCTGGGATGGTCAGTCCGACCCACACCTCACCACGCCTTGTACCAGATCCTCTCTTATTCGCAAATCCACATGGCTCGAGTATTTACCATCATGCATTTCGAGGTGCGGGTTACCATGGCGTTCCACCGATGTCCCGTAATCTGATGCAGTACAGGTTACTGTCCCCACCCGGGACGGGGAACCCACCGCAGAATCCACTATCAGGGCTGTCGCTCCAAAACCAACTCATAATGCAGGATCTTGCAGTTATGGCTTCAGTTGCTGGGAAAGGACATGTTATTGAGAAAAAACACAATTTGACAGAGGAAAACGGTATTGCGCATAAAAGACGGCGCTCTTCCAACGATTATTCTGATAACGAGCGAACGAACAATGCGTCGGTGTTTTCCGACGATGAAAGAGGTTCTCCGCGAAGAGATAACGAACAATCGAACCATGACAGAACTAACTACGTCAGTGTTATTCACAAAAGTCCCGCTCATTCTCCCCTCACTGTTGAAAGCGCAGAGAGAAAAAGTTCCTATAACTCCAAAAATAATGATATTTTACGCAAAATCAAACCCCACAGACTTATTCCCAAGCTACGCCTTCACCTGGAGGACAATATCGTTCAGTGGAATGTTGACCAGGTGGCGGAGTTCATTTCGTCGTTAACCGGCTCTCCAGAAATCGTCTCGGAATTCAAAGAACAGTGTATTGATGGACAGTCCCTCATTCTTCTAAAGGAAGAACATTTGTTGAACAGATTGGGGATCAAGCTCGGGCCTGCACTGAAAATACTTGCCCACATACAGAAAATTCTCGAAAAATTATCCAGAGATGACACTCCCTCCGACAGCTGTGATTCAAGCTGAAAATCCAGTCACAAGACCTTTCGATCAAACTCTAAATTCTCCCTAGTAGAGTAATTGGGTTTCTAATAATCAAGTAGGAGAATCTAGCGTTTCATCACAGACTGTTTCGTTGTGTTTGTGTTTTAAGATGTGGATTTATGAGAGGCTGGCCTTTTCTAAATGATTCACCTGTTGGCATAGCAACGGTCGTCATGATTCTATATTATGTAAATTAGATATAATAAACGTTATCAGATGACATGTGATGACGTTTAACCAATCAGCATACATTAAAAATGATATACCACGCGCATACTGCTAATGTTCATAGTCGCACAAAGCCAGTTTAGTCTGCACTTCTTTTTTAATATATCACATTAATAACTTTAAAATATCGCAAAATAGAGAATATTTGTTTGAGTGAGGGAAGCCATTTCAAAGTCACAGCAGTGGAAGCCATTTCAGTGTTATAGCAGCATCACCAACAAGAACAAGATCTGATTGGACAAGGAGCAATAGAAAGCTATTTCAATGTCACATCAGTGAAAGCCATTTCAATGTCACAGCATACTAACAAATACGAAATTTGTTTTCACAAGAAGCAATGGGAAGCCACCTCAATGCCACATCAGTGAAAAAGCCATTTCAATGTCACAGCATACCAATATACATGTAACTCTCACTCTTTCAAATGTTCTCTACGTTTTGCGGATTCGCGCTGGTGTGGTTCATTTTGCATTCGATAAATAACTCGCATTATAAATACCTACAGCTTAAAGAGTGTGAAATATAAAATAAAAGAAAATAATTACGCTAATAGTGGTCGGGGTTATTTGTTTTTCCTCGGGTAATTCGTCGAATACTGAGGCTAAAAATGTCGAACGCCCTTTTGTCCATTAGTTCATTTTTACCTTCAAAGTAGATATTTTAAAAATTACTTTGGGCGCAATTTTCCTGTGAGTCAAAACAAAAACATACCATAATTACCCTTGAGCATCGCCGGTTTCTTACTCAACTGTAAACACCTGAGAATTAGAAAATTATATTTAGATTTATTCCAAGGTTTTCAAATGTAGGAGATATCCCCAGATGACAAAGATTTGAGTAAAAAAAGGTGTATAATTTATTTAATTTATCATGTATTGTTTTTTTCTACTTCAAAGAAATAAGACTTGCAAATAAAAAAAGAACATTCAAGAAGCACACTCTAAACGCCTTTCTCGCTGTAGTGAATGTCAGCATATCTTTCGCACCACAAAATAGTGAATTTTTAGTGAATATTTTTTTATGTACATCGTTGCTTAAAATTTGAAATACGAGGAAGTGAAGTTTGGAGCACCTGAATGCAAGCAAGCCATATCAATAAAAACTTTTCAGTACTGGCTTAATATAATTGATAACCAAGCTTAAAATCTACAAACTAAAATCACTAGAATATTTCGATATAAACACTACATTTTTACTTCAAATTGTGGCAGACGTTTTGGATTGCGAATTTTTTTTTTTTTTTTTTTTTTTTCGTAGGACTGAGAACATTTGCTTGAATTTACTACTTTGTTTACTGGGATGTGTTTCTTGTTTGAATTCGAATTTGATTACAAACCCGAATCTATCCATGTCTTCCAACTACCTATATTTTTAACAGACCCATTTTGCCACTGTTCCAATATTAGTTCTTTGCTTTATAAGCGACGACTAAGGGATTACTGATAGAAAAATAATAATCAAGGGAATAACGTGTTCTGAAATAAGACCAACTTTAGTGTCCAACTTAAAACGCGAGAATATTTCGCACACAAAGAATAATTTGTCTCGTGAATCTATGGGATCTATAGGGTCATATCTATATAGTTTTTAGTCAGACTACCACCATACGTACATGATATTGATACAGGAACAGTAGTGCTAATCTTTCTGCTGGTCATCAATTATAGTTAACAATCAACATCAATAATCACAAATAACTTCCTCCTGCGATCCTAATCAAAATTTATTTTCGTCCTAAAGTTGATATCGTGCGACAACTGCACCATATTTATCATGGCTTTGCCATTAACAAGGTTCGGCAAGGGAGCTCAAAAGCTACCGCGGTACCAGATGCTCTACCACTAAGGTTTGCCGCCTGTATTGTGTAGTATTGGAGGCGGGTTCTATAGCATCACGCCACACGAAACCAGGAAGGTGAAACCATCTTATAACGCCCTATGTCACAAGGTTAGTTGTAAATTTATTCTTGGTGAAGATTTTTGGGTAAAATGTCTATGCGCGTGGCGGCCAAAGCATAAATAAGAGAGGGAAACTCCTTAATACCGCGCGCGCCATGTGAATTACCAGTTGGGTTGTTTTTAGCATTCGCATAAGGTCAATTTTTGCCTCATCCTACTCCTGTGCGTCAAAAAATGTGTGCTTCATCCAAACCTGGGTGTAGCGAAAACATGTAAAGATTTTTTTGGGAAAAACATAAATTTCGCGTCTTTTTGAGTGTTCAACAGTCTCAGTCGTGTTTTATCAGAGAACAGAACACAGCGAATCTTGGTCTGTTCGCTTTATCTGATAAATGTTCTCGAAAAAAGTAAAAAAAAAATCGACGGAAAGTATGTTGTTTTTTGCGCACACGCACACCTCCACGCCTCCAACTCTTCTAAATTTTCTTATCAATTTTGATTGCAAATTTAAGGGATATTTGTTATTATTACTATATTGTTACTTCGATAAATTTGATGATACAATTGTTACCATAGTGATAAAATGGTTATCATAGTGATGAAATTGTTACCATGGTGAAAAATGATTACCATGGTGACGACATGGTTACTGGCAGTAATCACTTGAAAATATATAAGATGCGTCAAATTAGTTCACCACCAGCCATTTATCACGTGCCATCTTTGGTCTTTTCGCCGGCTTATTTTATAAGGCAGCCATATGGGACCGGACCCAAGAACGTCCCTGCGGCACGCCTTTATATTTCGCACCAGATATGTAAATATGCGTCTCGCTTCTTTACAGGTGCTTTCCAATCGCGCGTAAAATCGTACAATTTGTGTTGCCACAAAATACAATTTTGGTGAACGCAAATCAAAGTGCTCCCTTGTCCTGGTGGAAAACGCAAAGATATCAAGGACACGTGTCAATGGAATGCTATGAAAACGCCTTGGTTGACGTCCAACAAAACTTACTTCGTCTCGACGGAGCTGAACTTTACGATTTCGCACGTGCTGACAGTGCACAGTGACCTTTAAATCCTTGTATAGCTAGTGTTGATAGTTTACAATCGTAATCCAGGGATTCTCATAAGTATCGAAGCATCGTGGGGTGCAATCAGCAAAGATTTATTTATCCTTTTCGCAATATTGAAATTTAAGCCAAAATCGTTCCGCCCCGCGGGCCACTCAATCAGGAACCCCAAGGTGACTATTAGGCAATATATGGCCTCTAAATTCCCGTACGTGCTTAATGAAGAACCTTTGTTACTATAATTAAAGTTATCGTTCTGATAGATTAAACCCTCAGGAATTTTAGACTCGAGTATATTTACTCGTGCGATACCAGCCTGTCTATTCATGGAAGCAAGGAAACACGATACTTGTCTTTGCAGAATATTTATCTTTTTTTCTTACGAAAATAATTGGTTGTTAATGAAGGGTTTGTTTTGTGCTTTTCTAATAAGATCTTGACGTCTTGTTTGGGGTGCTGTGCGCTGGTAATGCGCCGCATCTTATACTGACTCAAAGTGTCATCTTCATGGCTTCGATCTCAGACCGATCGTATGGGAGCGGGAGTTGCTTGTTGGTTCTCTTCTATGCCTTGAGGGTTTTTCTCAAGGTTCTCCTGTCTTCCTCCCTCCGCAAAAACAATCAACATTAGTTTTTTTAGTTTAACTTTTGGCTGTAGCGGAGTATCGATCCCTGCTCGTTAGTAAAAATTTCACGACATGTTATAGAAACTAAATTAGAATTTAATCGCAAGAATCACAGCAAGAAGAATCCAAAATATTTAAAGAATTATACAATTATCAAAGATCACAAACACTTCAAAGTAGAGTTTTGAGTGTGTGCAGTTCTGCATGCACAAGCTCCCGGAAAAACCCCACCTCATATGCAAATAGTTTTATTAATATCATAGTCGACCCCCGCGCTGGTATAGTGCAGCATCTGTCTACACGTGATCTATGGATGTTTATATGATACCTACACTGAGGTCTAATGCTTCAAGATATCGTTCTAGTTAAAGTATGAGTTTTAACAAGAAACATCCCAGATATTAGAAAAATTATACAATTATCAAAAATCACAAACGCCTCCCTGAGGTTTGAGAATGTGCAGTTCTGCATGTACGTACAAAATCCCGGAATCACCACACCTCGTGCGCCACCAGTAAAATGTAAAGAGTCACCGCAGTAGCATACCGTCCGTCTACATATGCATGACACTTGCATACTTAAGTAATAGAGTGAAAACACTAAACCCGCGAAACGAAAATTGCTTGTTACCGTGTAATAGTCAAATAGACACAAAAGAAAACAATGGAATCAGAGTCTACTAAAGAATACTAGTCTAATATCTATTTCATGGGTTTAGTAACTTCACTCTACCTGTATATATAGTTCTAATCAGACCTCAAAATATTTATAGTGAAGCCAGCGATATTGGAGAATTTTGGAGAATCTGTCTATACAAAAGTACTCAATTATCATTCCATTGCAATTTTTTTTAAGACCAAAGCGAACTTCAACTCCCAAAGTTCAACTGAATGAAATGTCACGGAATCGTAACATTCACGAGACGAACTGTTTCTGAAATAGTTCTCCTGTAGCGTTGGGGTTCCTGTGTGTGGTTGTATGGCTTGTAAACATAAAATTTCGGTACGTGATAAGATTCAGTCTGTTTAGACTAGACTCAAGGACTCCTACTAGAAAAGATAATACAAGTTTAAAAAAAATATATTTTCTACGTCAATTGGTGCTCGCCTGTACCTAATAATGTTCATGATTAGTAAGTTTTTTTCATTTGAAAACTGTTTTTTTTGTAAATTAAAGCCGCGCATTTTGCGCAAATTCACAAAGAAAAACAGCAAGCGGCTTTTATTTATTACGCATAGATTATACCACAACAGAATACACACGTTTTATTTTTAGAAAAATGTACGTGCAAAAAAAATCACTAACGCAGACTTTCAAGAAAAAAATGGTTGGAACTATTTCTCTTGTAACTAAGCTGTTTTTTTGAACTGCAGTCCTGCTGTCCTTATGCGACAATATCAACAGATGTTGGGAGGGAAAAAAAGAAAATAATTCCTATAACACAATTTTTTCGCGGTTGCTTTCGATTCAACCCACGCGCTGGTTGAGAATCAAAAACCACCTACCTTGTAATTTGATTGATAATGGTAGATTTCCGGATTAAGGATATCGCGAAGGAAAATTATAAACGAGTTTTAAAGAAAATGAAATTCCATACATAGAATGAAGTGTTTGCATATTTTCTGATCGCCCTCAGTCAAGCTTCAGGGCTGGTGATGATAAAGTTTATGTTCAGTGAGAAACGATGTATTGTTCTTCTAATATCTGCACTATATTTCTTTAGACACACACACGGTGGAACATTGCGCGCAGTATTGCAGGTGTTGCTGAAGGATCGTTTTCTACTTCAACTACAATGCGTACAACAATTTGCGTCGTATGCCATGGCTCGCTACATCGACTAGCAACAATGCGCGCAATGATGCACCCTGTGTTCGTATCTTAACTGACACACGCCTACAGTTTCACAATGTTGGCTGAAAAGCAATTTTACTTTCTGCAACAGGATTCTGAAAAAGAGGCGAGGCATCTTTGATCACCAAGAAACAATCACTCACAGATCGAATTTGAATTTAGTGAGTTAGGACCAGTTCAGACTCCGAATTTTTCCCTCAAACGAGTAGAAGTACATAGACCAAACTTAGCACATGTCGTCTCGTGGCGCTAAGCAAAAGAGCTAATGTCTCATATGGTAGTTCTCGGCGTTTTCTTAGCCGCGGGCCTCAAAGGCAATTAGATCCGACGCGGCAAAAGTTCGACTTCTCAACTTGGCCTTAAGTTTTCCAAAGCGGGGGAAAAACAGAATCCGGAAAAAATATTCCTTTAATCAAGGGAGAGACGTAACAAACTTAATTGGCTCGCATGTCATGCCGTGTTCAGGAATCACATTTAGAGAAAACAATTTCATTGGAAACAACCACAATATGAAACGCAAATGTAATGCACGCAAATAACCTAAATGTTTTTATTATTACGATAATTGCATTACAGCAAAAGTCATTCAAATAATCACAGTGAAAGCAGGAATCCTTTCTCGCTTTCCACAAAAAATGCTATTAAATATATTACTGCAAGGAGATACCCTTGCATTTTGATTAGCTCTGCACATTAATGGTTGCAAAGAAAAAACTTTGTGCGCAATTCTATGTATTGTTTTGCAACTGAAATTCACAGTCGGGGTAACTGGAAATGCAGACTACGAAGACAAAGAACAACATCTTTCATAGCAAGTACAACAAACAACAGCAGCATCAACAACAGCAGCATCAACAGCAGCAGCAACAGCAGTGACAACAATAACAGCAGCATCAGCATCGGTAACAGTAGTAACAACAGCAACAGCAGCAACAGTAACAACAGCAACTACAGCAGCAGTGGCGTAGCGAGGACTCAGGATCTGGGGGGGGCACCGTACCTAGAATAAAAACTAATTACGGCAAAACTTGGGGGAGGGGACACGTGACGGCCCCTTGCCTACGCAAGTGCAGATTGCGCATCATACGTCAAAGAAAAAAGTGATACATGCTCTTATGGCAACTAAAACATGTGCGTCATTGACTCACTCTGTTTTGTACACTCAAATCACACTTAACAACTCGTTCACTCAAGGTTTTGCGCATTTACCGCGCGTTAATGTTCACGCAACTTTCTCGTCCTAGACTTGCCTTACAAGCTTCTTCAGGTAAACCACGATACACAAACTTTTCACTCGGGTAACAAATATAAAGAGCGGTTTTCGTATGAATGTGAAACGTATACGGTGCTGAGGCTGGCCTTACACAGTACCGAACGAAGTTTTAACCGTTTTGACTAGTACACGGCTAGGTGTTTGAACTAATCTCCGGATATCACAGTTTCGTGTTAATGGGATGTGCGCATTTGATCTTATGTAAAATGTTAATTTGCGCAACATAAATAAATATTGTTAACGGAACGCCTAACGCCTAAAACTTCGTCCGGTACAGTTTGCGCATTTCTTCAGTATACGAAACTGCTCCTAGACTACACTCAATGCGAAGAAAGGAATTGAAAGAAAGCACACTATTGTCAGTTTTTCAGCCAAGGTATTAAGGTCAACCAGCGCCCATTCTTGTTAGCTGCCGTCCAATACAGTTGCTATACTAAGTAGTAACAAGCAACTTGTCCTAGAACAATCGTTTTTCATAAGAGTGTAAGCTATGCACAGCTCCTTCAGTTTTCGCAGCGACGCTTCTCTTCTCAAACTTCAACTGACCACTATACATCATGGATCGCATAACAGACAAGCTCTTTGCTCCCATGTCTTGGCAGCCATGCTTAAGGCCCGATAACAGGTAGGGCAAGAATCGATGAAGACTACCCTTGTCGACTACAGCACCTGATACGCCCTGTGCAACCTTCATTCTGTTGCTCTCCACGAAGTAACGGCTCTGGCTTGATTTGAATTCTAAGGCATCGAGGGAGCCCATACCTGGAGTCAAAAAGCTATAATCAGGACAACAACTAAAGTGGTGGTGACGTGATGTCGATGACGTCATGATTCTCATTTCGATGACGTCATGATTATCGTCAAGGTGTTCATGATGACATGGTTATTTATTTATTGGTACTCGTGAGTTCATGATTATTTATTACGTATGATGGTGACGTCATGTCGATGGTGACGTCATGAGTTTCCTGGATTATCGCGTGATTGTGATTGTTTATAAAATTTAATGCAACTCAGCTTGCAAATACTTACCACGGTATTTCTTAAGTCTGGTACCATTAGAGAAATAATATTCGCCAGGCGCTTCAGACGTTCCCGCCAAAAGACTTCCCATCATCACTGTAGACGAACCTACACTCAACGCCTTGGTGATATCACCAACAGAACGAATCCCACCATCAGCCATCACAGGGATCCCAAACCTACGAGCGTACTCAGCGACTTTAAATACCGCCGTGGCCTGAGATCGCCCTACTGCCATGATCTCTTGGGTAATACAGATAGATCCACTACCCATTCCTAAACGAAGACCATCAGCACCTGCATCAATGAGGTTCTTGGCTTGAGCTGCTGTTACTACATTACCAGCGATGACCTGGGGAGTCAAACGGAAGTTGTTTAATAGTCCTTCCCCCTCAGTTCCCTGCACCATCTTGAAAGGTAGCCGTGCCTTTACATCGAAGCAAGACAGGAGGTGAGCTTGTTATGATATACATGTAAATAATTGTCCAAGGTGTCAAAAAGGTCTCTATAAATACAAGGTCACTTCATGTCTCATTTCGATGCAAAGGCACAGCTACCTGTCAAGATGTTTCAAGGAACTGTGAAAGGGGACTTAGCCTCCTTAACAGGCGTCTCTTTGAGGTTTCTTTCTCGTCTGTTTCTTTGGTGGGCTACCTGTGGTATTTTTCCTTTCCTCTCCCCAATTTCCCAATCCTTCTCCCTCCTCTATCACACAGGGATCCCAAGCGCCTAAGAAAGTAAAATAAGAGAATGCATGCGGAGTATCTACTGGAATTCCACAGAAACCAGGAGTTACTTTTCTGAAGATATTTAAAAGTCTTTTAAGGTATGTTTTACTCTGACAGACCTCACCAACGTTAATGTGCTCACAAACCCGCATTTTTAGCGTTAATTTTACTAATAAATTAGATTTTTAACTGCAAAAATAGCGTTGACACAGAACTGTGCATTCAAAAAAGATTTTAAAAACCTGCAAATAGCATCTCAGAGCCCATAAAAATTATTGGGACCCCAATTTGACCAAACATAGAGGTCGAATGTCCCAAAAGACTGTCCCAGAACTTTATGGAATAAAGATAAAATGTATCTATAAGTTCATTAAACGATATAATATTTGGTTCTATTGACATTACACAACATTGTTACAGTAAAAATCAAAAGTATTGATACACTGCCTCATAATGTTGGACAAAGTAAGCATACAGTGTAAGAAAAAGCGCTTTAAAAATCGTACATAGACAGAAAACCACCCCTCCCTCATTCAGTGTTGCTCTTTGAGAATGTGGCTAGCTCATGGTACCAAACTATTTAGACAATTTTGGTAGCATTATAGGGGTAATGTATCAAGACATTTTGATTTTTACTGTAGCTTGTCAGTATACTAACTTAAACTAGAAAATATTGTAACTTAAACCATGTTAGAGGTACTCTCTCTTTTACATTTTTAACTCTGAATAGCATTTTTTTCCATAAGTGAAAAGTTTACTATTTTCAGGTGAAGTTTGAGAAATAATAACTGTACCCCTAGGACAAAACAATAGGTTCCAGTTCTCAGGAGATTGAAATTCTTTTGTTTTGTCCTCCAAATTGAGCTGCTTTGACTTTACATGCAAGGGGTCTATTGTGCAAATGAAAAATACTTCTCAAATTTGATTATTATGATAAGCACAAATTGTCTTATGAAAACTGCCCCCAGGCTAAAACTAGAGTAAAGGTTGTTGGGTCTCTCCCTTGATTCGAGTCCAGGTTTCTCTGGTTTTCTCTCTCCACAAAACCCAACACACTTTAAAATTAAAATTCCAATAGTTTCCTTCACAGTTCCCTGCACCATCTTGAAAGGTAGACATACTTTTTCATCGAAGCGAGATAAACAACAAGCTTTCAATGACAGAGACCTTTTTTAAACATCTTACACAATTATTCACATGTCTCTCACTCCAAGGTCACTGTTTGTCTTGCTTTGATGCAAATGCACAGCTACCTTTTCAAGATGGCACAGGGAATTGTGAAGGGGACTATTTGATCTGTGAATTAACCATGACTATGAGTAACCCTAAGGTTGTTTCATGGTAAGATAAGATTTAAAGGTTGAAGGTTTCTACTAACCTCTAGTTCAGGATACTTGTCCTTACAATGTTTTATCAATTTTATCTGGAACACTGAGTTCCCCTGTGATGAATCCAGTACAATAACATCCACTCCAGCATGAACCAAGGCATCTATACGCTGTTTGTCTTCCTCATGAGTCCCTACTGCAGCTCCTACTAGCAGCTGTTTCTTTTTGTCCTTTGAAGCCAGAGGAAAATTCCTGTGTTTGAAAGACAATGTTCTGCTTTAGTCTGTGTGAATTTATTTCTCGTTAGTGTACCTGTACTGTGATTTAAATAGTCTGGTAGCTGAAGAAGCACCTAAAACTTAGACAATAGCGCTCTCCACGGATGATGTCACAATGATGCATTTATGGGATTGAAATGCGGACAAGCCGAGCTCAAAACACATGCTAATATGCTGCAATGATGTTTTCTTGTCCTGTTGTTTCTAATTCAAGGGAAAACTATGTTTTTCGACTGATATTGATTTTTTTCCCTGTAAACTAAGACTTTTTTTACAATGTTTGTCCACATTTCGATCCCAAAATTCTTTGCAATATCTATTTTTAGTAACCATGAAAAATGCTATTAAGACATTATTTTCTTAAGCTTGCTTCTCTCAGGCTATACAGCTTGCTTTTATCACAGTATCAAGACACACATACATACACGTATTTCAATAAAGGTTGTCGCAGCCAAAAGCAACAAGCAAGACCTCCTGCAAACAAAGTTTTAATGGGCAATGTGCATTGGAGCTCACAAAGCACTCAGGGAAAGTGAGTTCTTTAAAAATATAACAGGGAAATCAAAGAGAATATCAGAAAAAATTACTCTGTTATTTTCGTCTGCTGAAATCTTTTTATTTCCTTCTCAAACTCATTAATAATTCATGAGCTAATCAACCAATGTGAGCGCACCATTCGTACCACGTGCATGGGTTTGAAACCCCAATGAAACACGATTCTAGGTTGGCCGGTGTTTAAAATATTTTAATCACTAGTGATGAAAATATTTCTAAACCTACTTAGTGGTGGGAAATCTCAAAACAATTATCCCCTTACTATCCTTTAGTTACCAACTTCCCTCTGTATTCTCCCTATGCTTTCATCTTTCTTTCTGTCTACTATCAAACTACCTAATTTACAATTTTTTTTACTTATTTTTTCCCGACGTTACCGAGTATCGAACCTGCGACCCTTGGAGTTGAAGTCCCTCGTTATACCAGCTGAGCTATTGGTGAATTCGTTGGCAAACTAGTGTTGAACAAAATCTTTATTCCCACGCCACCAAATACTCTGCATATGTTGATCAGTAATTATACTGACATCAAGTACTAACAGAAATGAATGAACTTTATTCACACCTTAAATGATCCCTTTAATTTTGTTCAAAGTTTCGATCATTATTTAAAGCACAGAAGTTACAATTTATATTCAATTGACAATTTGGAATATTCTCCAAAGAATAAGAAGAAAAAACTACTTTTGTTGGTAGTTACAGGTTATGTTTAGAGTACAATTTGAAATATTGCCCACACATAAAGGAACATTTTCCAAGCCATGTCTTAAAGAGAACACAACTGCTTCACTCCAGCGAGCACTCCGTAACACTTGTTATAAGCCCTACAATATTTCGAAATCAACTAAATTCCGCACGAGAGGAATTCAAAAGAACACTCATAATCCCAGGCAACATAATGAATGACGTACAATAGTATAAAGAACTATCTCCATTCCTGCATAATGAATTATTTACTCGATTGAGAAGTAATTCCAAAAACTCGTGCTTCGTGTTTCATTAGGGTTTCCAAACACTCGAAAACAATAAAAGCACTCGGCCTGCGGCCTCGTGCTTTCAAATGTTTTCTCGTGTTTAGAAACCCTAATGAAACACTCGTACTCGTTGTTGAAATATTACATAAAAAATGTTGAAGGAAAAATTATCAGATGAAATTTTAGAGGATTCAAAAAAGCGTAAGAACTCACTTTCCCATCATGCTTTATGTCATAATTTCGAGCTGATGCACATTGGCTATTAGCTGATGATTTGGGACAATGCTTAAAGAATTGAAACAGTTGCAGCCAACCATTAAAAAAAGGCTAAAATAATTGCATCTAAATTAGGAGTAAAATACAGATGTTCTTTGTCATCATGTGTTGTTGCTTGTTGCTTTCAGCTGGGACAGCCCTTTTTGAAATAGGTGTATATGAACAAAGTTCTATGTACAGTACTCTATGACGTATAAAAGGAAGCAATTCTTTAATAGTTAGTAACACTTATTTATTATTTTTCAGCAGCTCATCTTACAATAATGATAACAGTGCTCAAGTACCTTCGAGGTAAGAAAATTAATCAATGCATTTTTCTTTCTGTTTGTATTATTTAGTAAATTAAATCTGGGGAAACTTTTAAAATTTTTGAGCTCAACGCCAGGAAGGAAAATTTGCCTATAGACCCATTCGAAAAATGGCTGCTTCTTATTTGTACATATTTTCTAAATTTCATTCCTCAAGAGAAATAAAACATGTAATGGAAAGAAGATACTGTAAGTAAATAAGGATTCTGTGTAAAATCTGGGACAAAAAAGTGATTATTTTCGGAGTTACTGCAGTGTAAGGAGGCTAGTCAGTATTGATCAGCACAATCTCATACTTATGTCTGTAAATTAATTCCATAATAACTTAAAAGAAAAAAATTCCATAGCATTGAAACTTTCCCTGTTCACTCACTTTTGGATGATCTTTCACGTAAAAACGACATAGTGATAAAATATTTGATTGACGAAGTTTAAATAGAAAAGTGAAGAATCAACATTTTTAGAATCGGTGCATACTAAAATGAAAAATACCACTATTATTAGTTTATCAAATGCTAGAGACTTCGATCCATACCTGTTTTTCTTGAGATCAGAATATGCAATCAATGAAACAAGTTCCATTTTTTCATTCACTATAGGCAGTTTTCCCTTTTTGCTTTTTTGCAAGATCTCATTTGCCTCTAATAGCGTACAGTCATCCCTTCCATACACCAAACTGTCAAAGGGAGTCATGAATTGTGAGATAGGAGAGTTGAACTGTTCTGGTGTAAGGAAATCTATATCTCTTGATGTTATGATGCCGGCAAGCACTCCGCCCATGCAGCCATTCTCTAAAAAAGAAAAAAATGAGTATGAGAATGAGAAATTAGAAAAAAATGAAAAATGATAATTTATACCTCAAATATAGGTTTTTGTAATGGAGGCTACATGTGTATTATAAAACTTGTTCTTGAAAAAATATCCTTAAAACTATTGTTTTGCTTTGCACAAAACTAGAGATTGAATCAAAAACGTTCGCAAAAATGTGTGCCTTTCAGCACGCTTTACAAGAATTTAGAAGAGTTTTGGTGAGAAAATATATGTTCGTGTTTCATGAGTATACTTTTGTGAGACCAAGATACTGTGTTAATGAAGACAATATGAAAGAATTATCCTTTAGTTTCAAGAACTGACTTTAAGTTTTGGCATTTCATAAATTCTATTTGTCAGGCATTGAAGCTCATGAAAGTCAGATTTGCATATTTTTACAATAGCATAAAGACGCTTTGATTAATTTGCATTCTGACTTGCTTGGAGCATACGCAGATGTTTTTCATGCATCTTGCTTTGCACTTCGTTAAACCAAAAATTAAGTCTCTGAGTCTAAGATTTTTCAATAGCAAAACAAATGTCACAGCCTCATTTTATTAGTGTTGTAGGATTGCAATAAATATGCAAGACTTACAGTTTTAAAAAACACCTACCAGTTAATGGTATTCCAGAGAAACCATATTTTTCTTTGATTTCCATGACATCTCTGATGGTATGTCGAGGGCTCAAGACTATTGGATCATTGATGAAACCCTGTTTAAACTTCTTAACTTGTCTTACTTCATTCGCTTGTATTTCAATGCTACAATTGTGGTGGATTATTCCTAGAATGCAACATAAAACTATTAATTAATAATAATGAACTTTATCTGCAATAGACCCCTCGCAGGTGATATGCCAATGCAGCTCAATTTATTGGACAAAACAAAATAATTTCAATCTCCTGAGAATGGACTACTTTGACGATGTGGCAGCCATCTTGTATCTGAATTAATGAAAAGAACCGTGTAAGAAATGCCGGGGGTATACATAGGATCTAATGAAGAAAAAAACAAATCCTGGGTTTCTCTGGCTCTATCATGCTGATTAAGTGACAAGCATTTCATTTTTCTACGTAGCATCAGTCATTATTTTCACATCTTGAAAACAAAAATGTCAGTTAAAATAGAGTTTCATTTATTTGCCTTTCTAGAGAAGAAACATAATTTTAATTGACGCCATAGGTGTAATAATGGCTGTCATATCGTCAAAGTAGTCTATTGGAAACTATTGTTTTGTCCTCCAAATTGGGCTGCATTCTCAAGTGCTGTAAGGGGTTTACAGTAAGCACACCCTCTATATCCCTTAGAAAAATTATAATCCCCTCCATGGGGGAGGTATGGATATTTTCTGGGAATACATAACATACCATACTCAGACTATCCCTGCCTTGGAAACACAAATCACACTCGATGATATGAGAGAGGTATGGATATTTTCTGGTACTACCCTCCTCAGACCCTCCTTATCCCTTGGAAATTCCAATCCCCTTCTGTGGGGGGAGGTATGGATATTTTCTAGAACTACACAATATACCCTCTTCAGTCCTTGGAAATTTCAATCCCCTCCATGGAGAAGATACAGTATTGTTATTTCTGAAACTACACAATATTATACTCTACACCCCTTAGAAATACTAATCTCCCTCCATGGGGGAGGTACTTATCATCACTTAAAGCCATATCAATTTTCATTAAATCAAGCAGGTCCACTAACAATTAATTATTAATTTATGAGTACACCTCGCTAAATGACGCAATCAAGTCACGACACTTTCTCCGGTATTCTATAATTTCTGTGCTTCAGAATGCCATGATTTTCAAACACAATCAAATATTTACCTATTCCTCCATGTAAAGCCATTGCAATAGCCATGTTTGATTCAGTTACCGTGTCCATCGGTGAACTTACAAATGGTGTTTTGATCGTAATATTTCGAGTCAGCGCTGAAGACAGATCAACATCATCTGAAGTAAAATCAATGTACCCAGGTAGAATGATAAAATCATCATACGTCAAGCCCTCGGAGCCAGTAAACAACGTTGAAGCACTAAGCCCATCTTCGGGAACATAGCTCGTATGACCACTTATCAAATAGTTCACGTTCTGTGTTGTTATGCCTGGACTAGACGGTGAACTCATAGCGAATAACAACAACTTCAACTCCAAATACTTTGTGTTCACGAAGCCTGTATTTTGATGCTGATTCTGATGCTGTGTTTATAAAGTCTTGAAATCCTCAGATCTTGTTCTCAGCGTGAAAATATCGCAGTCAAAGTTAATTGAATCAATAAGGTATGGTTTAACCTGAAGTTGTGATGAAATGAAGCTCAATTTGTGGACTGAACAGGTTGTTTTCAAAACACTCTAACAGCTTTATACGATCGGGAGGTCTTCAGATCTACTCAGATTTCTCGATCAAGCCTTGGTAGGTGAATACGAAGCTCGATCGCAGTTCTTTTCCAAGATCAGACCAGAATATAAATTGGTTTACGAGTCAAACATTTCAAACCCTCGTGGGAATGCACGCGGGACTACAAGTATAGACAGCGCATGCCCAGATAGTAAAACCACAGCCGACCCGTCAATCAAGAATTGATCAAAACAAAAAGCCATTTGTTCTGTTATTGTCCTCGTTAGCATAAATTGAGCTTTCAAATACAAGCAAACAGAAGCCACAATTCAAAAGAGATGTTATATTTTCAAACTACAGTAAATGGTAATTTTGGTTTCGACTTGAAAAATAGGCTAGTACGTCATGGATGAACACCTTTAGTGTCCTCGACCATAGTTTCTATATGTCCTATTAACCATATAGGTGAAACCTAATTTCTTTGTGTTCCTTGATTTACTTTCGAAAAAATCACCATCATCCGACATGTTAACCTTCTTTCGGCATGTTTTACTATACGAAATGATAAAAGTGAATGAAATTTGCTAAATCTTACTTTTTTGTGCATTTAATATGAATCCTTTACATTATTTTATCTGTATCAGATATTTTCCTATTTCTATACGTCATTAAATATGATCCATTCTTATTTCTATATCATCTTCTATACCTATACATTTATCCAATCCATCTCGTGTACATTCTTATTCCTATACGTTCATCCAATCCATCTCGTGTACATTCTTATTCCTATACGTTCATCCAATCCATCTCGTGTACATTCTTATTCCTATACCTTCATCCAATCCATCTCGTGTACATTCTTATTCCTATACGTTCGTCCAATCCATCTCGTGTACATTCTTATTCTTATGCGTTCATCCAATCCATCTCGCGTACATTCTTATTCCTATACATTCATCCAATCCATCTCGTGTACATTCTTATTCCTATCGGTTCATCCAATCCATCTCGTGTACATTCTTATTCCTATACGTTCATCCAATCCATCTCGTGTACATTCTTATTCCTATACGTTCATCCAATCCATCTCGTGTACATTCTTATTCTTATGCGTTCATCCAATCCATCTCGCGTACATTCTTATTCCTATACATTCATCCAATCCATCTCGTGTACATTCTTATTCCTATCGGTTCATCCAATCCATCTCGTGTACATTCTTATTCTTATGCGTTCATCCAATCCATCTCGTGTACATTCTTATTCCTATACGTTCGTCCAATCCATCTCGTGTACATTCTTATTCCTATACATTCATCCAATCCATCTCGTGTACATTCTTTTTCCTATCGGTTCATCCAATCCATCTCATGTACATTCTTAATCCTATACCATCTTCCAATCCATCTCGTGTACATTCTTATTCCTATACGTTCATCCAATCCATCTCGTGTACATTCTTATTCCTATGGGTTCATCCAATCCATCTCATGTACATTCTTATTCCTATACCATCTTCAAATCCATCTCATGTACATTCTTATTCCTATGGGTTCATCCAATCCATCTCGTGTACATTCTTATTCCTATGGGTTCATCCAATCCATCTCGTGTACATTCTTATTCCTATGGGTTCATCCAATCCATCTCGTGTATATTCTTATTCCTATGAGTTCATCCAATCCATCTCATGTACATTCTCATTCCTATACCTTCATCCAATCCATCTCGTGTACATTCTTATTCCTATGGGTTCATCCAATCCATCTCGTGTACATTCTTATTCCTATGGGTTCATCCAATCCATCTCGTGTACATTCTTATTCCTATGGGTTCATCCAATCCATCTCGTGTACATTCTTATTCCTATACGTTCATCCAATCCATCTCGTGTACATTCATATTCCTATGGGTTCATCCAATCCATCTCGTGTACATTCTTATTCCTATGGGTTCATCCAATCCATCTCGTGTACATTCTTATTCCTATGGGTTCATCCAATCTATCTCATGCACATTCTCATTCCTATACCTTCATCCAATCCATCTCGTGTACATTCTTATTCCTATACCTTCATCCAATCCATCTCGTGTACATTCTTATTCCTATGCGTCCATATCCAATCCATCTGGTGTACATTCTTATTCCTATACCTTCATCCAATCCATCTCGTGTACATTCTTATTCCTATACCTTCATCCAATCCATCTCGTGTACATTCTTAATCCTATACATTTATCCAATCCATCTGGTGTACATTCTTATTCCTATACCTTCATCCAATCCATCTCGTGTACATTCTTATTCCTATGGGTTCCTCCAATCCATCTCGTGTACATTCTTAATCCTATACCTTCATCCAATCCATCTGGTGTACATTCTTATTCCTATACCTTCATCCAATCCATCTCGTGTACATTCTTATTCCTATACCTTCATCCAATCCATCTCGTGTACATTCTTATTCCTATACATTTATCCAATCCATCTCGTGTACATTCTTATTCCTATGGGTTCATCCAATCCATCTCGTGTACATTCTTATTCCTATACGTTCATCCAATCCATCTCGTGTACATTCTTAATCCTATACATTTATCCAATCCATCTCGTGTACATTCTTATTCCTATACATTTATCCAATCCATCTCGTGTACATTCTTATTCCTATACATTTATCCAATCCATCTCGTGTACATTCTTATTCCTATACGTTCATCCAATCCATCTCGTGTACATTCTTAATCCTATACATTTATCCAATCCATCTCGTGTACATTCTTATTCCTATGGGTTCATCCAATCCATCTCGTGTACATTCTTATTCCTATGGGTTCATCCAATCCATCTCGTGTACATTCTTATTCCTATACGTTCATCCAATCCATCTCGTGTACATTCATATTCCTATGGGTTCATGCAATCCATCTCGTGTACATTCTTATTCCTATACATTCATCCAATCCATCTCGTGTACATTCTTTTTCCTATCGGTTCATCCAATCCATCTCATGTACATTCTTAATCCTATACCATCTTCCAATCCATCTCGTGTACATTCTTATTCCTATACGTTCATCCAATCCATCTCGTGTACATTCTTATTCCTATGGGTTCATCCAATCCATCTCATGTACATTCTTATTCCTATACCATCTTCAAATCCATCTCATGTACATTCTTATTCCTATGGGTTCATCCAATCCATCTCGTGTACATTCTTATTCCTATGGGTTCATCCAATCCATCTCGTGTACATTCTTATTCCTATGGGTTCATCCAATCCATCTCGTGTATATTCTTATTCCTATGAGTTCATCCAATCCATCTCATGTACATTCTCATTCCTATACCTTCATCCAATCCATCTCGTGTACATTCTTATTCCTATGGGTTCATCCAATCCATCTCGTGTACATTCTTATTCCTATGGGTTCATCCAATCCATCTCGTGTACATTCTTATTCCTATGGGTTCATCCAATCCATCTCGTGTACATTCTTATTCCTATACGTTCATCCAATCCATCTCGTGTACATTCATATTCCTATGGGTTCATCCAATCCATCTCGTGTACATTCTTATTCCTATGGGTTCATCCAATCCATCTCGTGTACATTCTTATTCCTATGGGTTCATCCAATCTATCTCATGCACATTCTCATTCCTATACCTTCATCCAATCCATCTCGTGTACATTCTTATTCCTATACCTTCATCCAATCCATCTCGTGTACATTCTTATTCCTATGCGTCCATATCCAATCCATCTGGTGTACATTCTTATTCCTATACCTTCATCCAATCCATCTCGTGTACATTCTTATTCCTATACCTTCATCCAATCCATCTCGTGTACATTCTTAATCCTATACATTTATCCAATCCATCTGGTGTACATTCTTATTCCTATACCTTCATCCAATCCATCTCGTGTACATTCTTATTCCTATGGGTTCCTCCAATCCATCTCGTGTACATTCTTAATCCTATACCTTCATCCAATCCATCTGGTGTACATTCTTATTCCTATACCTTCATCCAATCCATCTCGTGTACATTCTTATTCCTATACCTTCATCCAATCCATCTCGTGTACATTCTTATTCCTATACATTTATCCAATCCATCTCGTGTACATTCTTATTCCTATGGGTTCATCCAATCCATCTCGTGTACATTCTTATTCCTATACGTTCATCCAATCCATCTCGTGTACATTCTTAATCCTATACATTTATCCAATCCATCTCGTGTACATTCTTATTCCTATACATTTATCCAATCCATCTCGTGTACATTCTTATTCCTATACATTTATCCAATCCATCTCGTGTACATTCTTATTCCTATACGTTCATCCAATCCATCTCGTGTACATTCTTATTCCTATGGGTTCATCCAATCCATCTCGTGTACATTCTTATTCCTATACGTTCATCCAATCCATCTCGTGTACATTCTTATTCCTATACGTTCATCCAATCCATCTCGTGTACATTCTTAATCCTATACATTTATCCAATCCATCTCGTGTACATTCTTATTCCTATGGGTTCATCCAATCCATCTCGTGTACATTCTTATTCCTATACGTTCATCCAATCCATCTCGTGTACATTCATATTCCTATGGGTTCATGCAATCCATCTCGTGTACATTCTTATTCCTATGGGTTCATCCAATCCATCTCGTGTATATTCTTATTCCTATGGGTTCCTCCAATCCATCTCGTGTACATTCTTATTCCTATACGTTCATCCAATCCATCTCGTGTATATTCTTATTCCTATGGGTTCATCCAATCCATCTCGTGTACATTCTTATTCCTATGGGTTCATCCAATCCATCTCGTGTATATTCTTATTCCTATGGGTTCATCCAATCCATCTCGTGTACATTCTTATTCCTATGGGTTCATCCAATCCATCTCGTGTACATTCTTATTCCTGTACGCCCATCCAATCCATGTCGTTAACATTCTTATTCCTGTATGTTCATCCAATCCATCTCGTGTACATTCTTATTCCTATACGTTCATCCAATCCATCTCGTGTATATTCTTATTCCTATGGGTTCATCCAATCCATCTCGTGTACATTCTTATTCCTATGGGTTCATCCAATCCATCTCGTGTATATTCTTATTCCTATGGGTTCATCCAATCCATCTCGTGTACATTCTTATTCCTATGGGTTCATCCAATCCATCTCGTGTATATTCTTATTCCTATGGGTTCCTCCAATCCATCTCGTGTACATTCTTATTCCTATGGGTTCATCCAATCCATCTCGTGTATATTCTTATTCCTATGGGTTCATCCAATCCATCTCGTGTATATTCTTATTCCTATGGGTTCCTCCAATCCATCTCGTGTACATTCTTAATCCTATACATTTATCCAATCCATCTCGTGTACATTCTTATTCCTATGGGTTCATCCAATCCATCTCGTGTACATTCTTATTCCTATACGTTCATCCAATCCATCTCGTGTACATTCATATTCCTATGGGTTCATCCAATCCATCTCGTGTACATTCTTATTCCTATGGGTTCATCCAATCCATCTCGTGTACATTCTTATTCCTATGGGTTCATCCAATCTATTTCATGTACATTCTCATTCCTATACCTTCATCCAATCCATCTCGTGTACATTCTTATTCCTATACCTTCATCCAATCCATCTCGTGTACATTCTTATTCCTATGCGTCCATATCCAATCCATCTCGTGGACATCTTAGTTCTTATTCCTCACCCTTCATCCAATCCATCTCATTCAAGAAATCGCCAAACTATCGATCAAATAGGATTCCAGAGGTCCAAAGTTGATGATTCTTTTTACCTTAGGGCTCTAGGTATTTTACAGCCAGAGATCTTTAATTTTTCTTCAGCTTATCCCTCCCGATCCGACGAAACCAATAATAAGGCAAAACATGATTTTTTGGTATTTTTTCCACATCTCGATATTCACTCAGAAACTTGATTTTCTTGATCGTTTTCGATAGCATATTGGTTTTCCACAATTTATTTTGAGGCGAGAAAGAGGGAATTTGGATTTTTCACTGACCCTCCTGTGTGTCTTTCTTTGTCCAGCTCTACAAGAAATATGGCAGAGAAGGCTCGAGTGGGCAACCAAAACAGGCCTTTAATCTGTTTGTTCGCACATGAAATCACCGAACTATCTATCTCAGTCGGATTCCAGAGGTTCGGAAGGAAACGCACTGACGATGTATTATTCCCAGTGCTAATGCATTCGGTCCTTAATAATGTAAAGCAAAGCGGAGCAGAGTTGTTATTCCAACCACTGCCAGCTGTACTAAAATCTAAGGGTGAAAAGGGTTGTTGATGTAATTTGAGCACCCACGCCCTAGTCTTATAGAATGCGGAATTCGAGGTGATGGATGGCAGATAGTTGCTTTAATTTTTTATACAAGTTTTTTCTTTTCTTTACATCTAAAGAAACGCGTGTTTTTAGGTTGGAAAGAGTGTTGGAGCTAAAGTCGATTCACTAAGCATCAGAGCGCCTTGTGATTGGTCAGTTAATTTCGTGCGCGCCTTGAACAATTGGTATGTCTAGGATATTACGTAATCCATTTGAAGCCTTCTTAGAGAAACATCTGGATAGCTACAATTTTTATTACGTGGGAACATGAGAACAAAAGCCTACTTTTTTTTCAAAACAAAAAGCCCTTTTAATATTAGCGCTACATGTAGTCCTTCATATCCTGGAGGATCCAATCATATCCTGGAGTATCCAATCATATTCTGGAGAACCCAATGAAATCCTGGAGGATCCAATCATATTCTGGAGAACCAAATGAAATCCTGGAGGATCCAATCATATCTTGGAATATCCAATCATATCCTACAGGATCCAATCATATCCTGGAGTATCCAATCATATCCTGCATCCAATCATATCCTGGAGGATCCAATCTTATCTTGGAGTATTCAATCATATCCTGGAGTATTCAATCATATCCTGGAGGATCCAATCATATCCTGGAGGATCCAATCATATCCTGGAGGATCCAATCATATCCTGGAGGATCCAATCATATCTTGGAATATCCAATCATATCCTGCGGGATCCAATTCTATCCTGGAGTATCCAATCATATCCTGGAGGATCCAATCATATCCTGGAGGATCCAATCATATCCTGGAGGATCCAATCATATCTTCAGGAGGATCCAATCGTATCCTGGAGGATCAAATCATATCCTGGAGGATCCAATCATATCTTCAGGAGGATCCAATCATATCCTGGAGGATCCAATCATATCCTGGAGGATCCAATCATATCTTCAGGAGGATCCAATCGTATCCTGGAGGATGAAATCATATCCTGGAGGATCCAATCTTATCCTGGAGTATCCAATCATACCCTGGAGTATCCAATCATATCCTGGGGGATCCAATCATAACCTGGAGGATCAAATCATATCCTGGAGTATCCAATCATACCCTGGAGTATCCAATCATATCCTGCGGGATCCAATCATATCCTGGAGGATCCAATCATATCCTGGGGGATCCAATCATAACCTGGAGGATCCAATCATATCCTGGAGTATCCAATCATAACCTGGAGTATCCAATCATATCCTGGAGGATCCAATCATATCCTGGAGGATCCAATCATATCCTGGAGGATCCAATCATATCCTGGAGGATCCAATCATATCCTGGAGGATCCAATCATATCCTGGAGGATCCAATCATATCCTGGAGGATCCAATCATATCCCGGAGGATCCAATCATATTCTGGAGTATCTGATCATAATCTACTGAAGGGGGGGGGGGGGGGGGGGAGGTGGTGTGAGTAATGGAGTGGCGAAACGGTCGATACATTTGATGCTCGAAGAAGAAATATTTTTTCATGAAAAACAACATAAATCATATCATTGATACCTATTCAACTTGCTCTTTTAGAATATCGCCCTTTTAATGCCAAATTCAAAATTTGTGGCAAATCCGCATCCGGGGATTACCCTCTTGGACCGGACTTTTTCCAAGTGGAGTTAATTGGGATCGAGAAAAATTACTTTGATATTTCAACTCGAAAACAAAGAGGAAGGTCTAACAATACTTAAAACGTTGATTTCCAACAGTTCTGTTTTTTGTTAATCATTAATAAATATGGCTTCTTCTTTTCAGCGTTATTAAACAAAAGCTCGACTGAAAAGTGTTGAAAAATCGCTCAATTGTGACCAGAAGACATGCCAAAACAGAAATAGGGCGGTCGTCCCGTTACCATAGATACCATAAACAGTAAAAGTCTTATTACAAAGGGATGGATATTATGTACGGTGTCATCGCTTCAATGCTATTCAAGAAAAACAGTGAGTAGAGATTTTTATGTGTATTATATATATATATTTATTATGTGTTCCATAAGACTTTCTTTTGACCCTTGAGTTCGATCTGGTATGGGTTGGCTGTGGTCCACATACCACAGGGAGCACCAACCCCATTTTTACAAATGTTATGGTTGAATTAACTCAAGAATCACATGCGTTAATCGAATACATCTCGTGTACATTCTTATTCCTATAGGTTCATCCATTCAAACTCAAGTACATTCTTATTCCTAAGGGTTCATCCAATCCATCTCGTGTACATTCTTATTCCTATGGGTTCATCCAAACCATCTCGTGTACATTCTTATTCCTATGGGTTCATCCAAACCATCTCATGTACATTCTTATTCCTATGGGTTCATCCAATCCATCTCGTGTACATTCTTATTCCTATGGGTTCATCCAAACCATCTCATGTACATTCTTATTCCTATGGGTTCATCCAATCCATCTCGTGTACATTCTTATTCCTATGCGTTTATCCAATCCATCTCGTGTAAATTCTTATTCCTAAGCGTTCAACCAATCCATTGTGAATGAATCGGGATATTTCGTGGAGCGTTAATCCCCTATAATAATGAAAACTCCTATATACGGCTATCAAACAAGAGTTCTTAATCACTTTCAGTTTCCAAAAACTATATATTCACTCCAATTTTAAACCCTATTTTCCTGACAATATTCTGTACCATATTGATTTTCAACAAGTAATTTTGAGGTGCGAAAGAAGAAAAAAAGACTTGCAGGGGTCAACAGATCAGGCCTCAATTCTACTTGATCGCACACGATATCACCAAACTATCAATCTCCATAGGATGCCAGAGGTTCAAAGTGGATAAAACTTTTTAACTTAGAGTTTCAGCTTCAGTACAGCAAGAGATATTCAAGATCATCTTCAACTTATCCTTCGCACACAAACGAAGTCAATTATAAGGCTATATAGGGCCAACATAATGGATTTTTCATCATATTTCCAAAAACTCCATATTCACTCCAAAACCCTATTTTCTTGACCATTTTCTATACCATATTGATTTTCAACACGTAACTTTCAGGTGCGAAAGTGGGAAACTGGACTTTTCTCTGACCCCAAGGTGGGTGTCCTGTGTTCAGGTCTTCGAGAAATATGGCAAAGAAGCCTTCCAGTGGTCAACAGATCAGGCCTCAATTCTACTTGATCGCACACGATATCACCAAACTATCAATCTTGATAGGATGCCATTGGTTCAAAGTGGTTAAAACTTTTTAACTTAGAGTTTCAGCTTCAGTACAGCCAGAGATATTCAAGATCATCTTCAACTTATCCTTCCCACACAAACGAAGTCAATTATAAGGCTATATAGGGCCAACATACAGGATTTTTCATCATATTTCCAAAAACTCCATATTCACTCCAAAACCCTATTTTCTTGATAATTATCTATACCATATTGATTTTCAAGAAGTAATTTTGAGATGCGAAAGAGGGAAGTTGGATTTTTCTCTGACCCCAAGGTGGGTGTCCTGTGTTCAGGTCTTCGAGAAATATGGCAAAGAAGCCTTCCAGTGGTCAACAGATCAGGCCTCAATTCTACTTGATCGCACACGATATCACCAAACTATCAATCTCCATAGGATGCCAGAGGTTCAAAGTGGTTAAAACTTTTTAACTTAGAGTTTCAGCTTCAGTACAGCCAGAGATATTCAAGATCATCTTCAACTTATCCTTCCCACACAAACGAAGTCAATTATAGGACTATATAGGGCCAACATACAGGATTTTTCATCATTTTTCCAAGAACTCCATATTCACTCCAAAACCCTATTTTCTTGATAATTATCTATACCATTTTGATTTTCAAGAAGCAATTTTGAGATGCGAAAGAGGGAAGTTGGATTTTTCTCTGACCCCAAGGTGGGTGTCCTGTGTTCAGGTCTTCGAGAAATATGGCAAAGAAGCCTTCCAGTGGTCAACAGATCAGGCCTCAATTCTACTTGATCGCACACGATATCACCAAACTATCAATCTCCATAGGATGCCAGAGGTTCAAAGTGGATAAAACTTTTTAACTTAGAGTTTCAGCTTCAGTACAGCCAGAGATATTCAAGATCATCTTCAACTTATCCTTCCCACACAAACGAAGTCAATTATAAGGCTATATAGGGCCAACATACAGGATTTTTCATCATATTTCCAAAAACTCCATATTCACTCCAAAACCCTATTTTCTTGATAATTATCTATACCATATTGATTTTCAAGAAGTTATTTTGAGATGCGAAAGAGGGAAGTTGGATTTTTCTCTGACCCCAAGGTGGGTGTCCTGTGTTCAGGTCTTCGAGAAATATGGCAAAGAAGCCTTCCAGTGGTCAACAGATCAGGCCTCAATTCTACTTGATCGCACACGATATCACCAAACTATCAATCTCCATAGGATGCCAGAGGTTCAAAGTGGTTAAAACTTTTTAACTTAGAGTTTCAGCTTCAGTACAGCCAGAGATATTCAAGATCATCTTCAACTTATCCTTCCCACACAAACGAAGTCAATTATAAGGCTATATAGGGCCAACATACAGGATTTTTCATCATATTTCCAAAAACTCCATATTCACTCCAAAACCCTATTTTCTTGATAATTATCTATACCATATTGATTTTCAAGAAGTAATTTTGAGATGCGAAAGAGGGAAGTTGGATTTTTCTCTGACCCCAAGGTGGGTGTCCTGTGTTCAGGTCTTCGAGAAATATGGCAAAGAAGCCTTCCAGTGGTCAACAGATCAGGCCTCAATTCTACTTGATCGCACACGACATCACCAAACTATCAATCTCCATAGGATGCCAGAGGTTCAAGGTGGTTAAAACTTTTTAACTTAGAGTTTCAGCTTCAGTACAGCCAGAGATATTCAAGATCATCTTCAACTTATCTTTCCCACACAAACGAAGTCAATTATAAGGCTATATAGGGCCAACATACAGGATTTTTCATCATATTTCCAAAAACTCCATATTCACTCCAAAACCCTATTTTCTTGATAATTATCTATACCATATTGATTTTCAAGAAGTAATTTTGAGATGCGAAAGAGGGAAGTTGGATTTTTCTCTGACCCCAAGGTGGGTGTCCTGTGTTCAGGTCTTCGAGAAATATGGCAAAGAAGCCTTCCAGTGGTCAACAGATCAGGCCTCAATTCTACTTGATCGCACACGATATCACCAAACTATCAATCTCCATAGGATGCCAGAGGTTCAAAGTGGTTAAAACTTTTTAACTTAGAGTTTCAGCTTCAGTACAGCCAGAGATATTCAAGATCATCTTCAACTTATCCTTCGCACACAAATGAAGTCAATTATAAGGCTATATAGGGCCAACATACAGGATTTTTCATCATATTTCCAAAAACTCCATATTCACTCCAAAACCCTATTTTCTTGATAATTATCTATACCATATTGATTTTCAAGAAGTAATTTTGAGATGCGAAAGAGGGAAGTTGGATTTTTCTCTGACCCCAAGGTGGGTGTCCTGTGTTCAGGTCTTCGAGAAATATGGCAAAGAAGCCTTCCAGTGGTCAACAGATCAGGCCTCAATTGTACTTGATCGCACACGATATCACCAAACTATCAATCTCCATAGGATGCCAGAGGTTCAAAGTGGTTAAAACTTTTTAACTTAGAGTTTCAGCTTCAGTACAGCCAGAGATATTCAAGATCATCTTCAACTTATCCTTCCCACACAAACGAAGTCAATTATAAGGCTATATAGGGCCAACATACAGGATTTTTCATCATATTTCCAAAAACTCCATATTCACTCCAAAACCCTATTTTCTTGATAATTATCTATACCATATTGATTTTCAACAAGTAATTTTGAGATGCGAAAGAGGGAAGTTGGATTTTTCTCTGACCCCAAGGTGGGTGTCCTGTGTTCAGGTCTTCGAGAAATATGGCAAAGAAGCCTTCCAGTGGTCAACAGATCAGGCCTCAATTCTACTTGATCGCACACGATATCACCAAACTATCAATCTCCATAGGATGCCAGAGGTTCAAAGTGGTTAAAACTTTTTAACTTAGAGTTTCAGCTTCAGTACAGCCTGAGATATTCAAGATCATCTTCAACTTATCCTTCCCACACAAACGAAGTCAATTATAAGGCTATATAGGGCCAACATACAGGATTTTTCATCATATTTCCAAAAACTCCATATTCACTCCAAAACCCTATTTTCTTGATAATTATCTATACCATATTGATTTTCAAGAAGTAATTTTGAGATGCGAAAGAGGGAAGTTGGATTTTTCTCTGACCCCAAGGTGGGTGTCCTGTGTTCAGGTCTTCGAGAAAGATGGCAAAGAAGCCTTCCAGTGGTCAACAGATCAGGCCTCAATTGTACTTGATCGCACACGATATCACCAAACTATCAATCTCCATAGGATGCCAGAGGTTCAAAGTGGTTAAAACTTTTTAACTTAGAGTTTCAGCTTCAGTACAGCCAGAGATATTCAAGATCATCTTCAACTTATCCTTCGCACACAAATGAAGTCAATTATAAGGCTATATAGGGCCAACATAAAGGATTTATCATCATATTTCCAAAAACTCCATATTCACTCCAAAACCCTATTTTCTTGATAATTATCTATACCATATTGATTTTCAACAAGTAATTTTGAGATGCGAAAGAGAGAAGTTGGATTTTTCTCTGACCCCAAGGTGGGTGTCCTGTGTTCAGGTCTTCGAGAAATATGGCAAAGAAGCCTTCCAGTGGTCAACAGATCAGGCCTCAATTCTACTTGATCGCACACGATATCACCAAACTATCAATCTCCATAGGATGCCAGAGGTTCAAAGTGGTTAAAACTTTTTAACTTAGAGTTTCAGCTTCAGTACAGCCAGAGATATTCAAGATCATCTTCAACTTATCCTTCCCACACAAACGAAGTCAATTATAAGGCTATATAGGGCCAACATACAGGATTTTTCATCATATTTCCAAAAACTCCATATTCACTCCAAAACCCTATTTTCTTGATAATTATCTATACCATATTGATTTTCAAGAAGTAATTTTGAGATGCGAAAGAGGGAAGTTGGATTTTTCTCTGACCCCAAGGTGGGTGTCCTGTGTTCAGGTCTTCGAGAAATATGGCAAAGAAGCCTTCCAGTGGTCAACAGATCAGGCCTCAATTCTACTTGATCGCACACGATATCACCAAACTATCAATCTCCATAGGATGCCAGAGGTTCAAAGTGGTTAAAACTTTTTAACTTAGAGTTTCAGCTTCAGTACAGCCTGAGATATTCAAGATCATCTTCAACTTATCCTTCCCACACAAACGAAGTCAATTATAAGGCTATATAGGGCCAACATACAGGATTTTTCATCATATTTCCAAAAACTCCATATTCACTCCAAAACCCTATTTTCTTGATAATTATCTATACCATATTGATTTTCAAGAAGTAATTTTGAGATGCGAAAGAGGGAAGTTGGATTTTTCTCTGACCCCAAGGTGGGTGTCCTGTGTTCAGGTCTTCGAGAAATATGGCAAAGAAGCCTTCCAGTGGTCAACAGATCAGGCCTCAATTCTACTTGATCGCACACGATATCACCAAACTATCAATCTCCATAGAATGCCAGAGGTTCAAAGTGGTTAAAACTTTTTAACTTAGAGTTTCAGCTTCAGTACAGCCAGAGATATTCAAGATCATCTTCAACTTATCCTTCGCACACAAATGAAGTCAATTATAAGGCTATATAGGGCCAACATAAAGGATTTTTCATCATATTTCCAAAAACTCCATATTCACTCCAAAACCCTATTTTCTTGATAATTATCTATACCATATTGATTTTCAACAAGTAATTTTGAGATGCGAAAGAGGGAAGTTGGATTTTTCTCTGACCCCAAGGTGGGTGTCCTGTGTTCAGGTCTTCGAGAAATATGGCAAAGAAGCCTTCCAGTGGTCAACAGATCAGGCCTCAATTCTACTTGATCGCACACGATATCACCAAACTATCAATCTCCATAGGATGCCAGAGGTTCAAAGTGGTTAAAACTTTTTAACTTAGAGTTTCAGCTTCAGTACAGCCAGAGATATTCAAGATCATCTTCAACTTATCCTTCCCACACAAACGAAGTCAATTATAAGGCTATATAGGGCCAACATACAGGATTTTTCATCATATTTCCAAAAACTCCATATTCACTCCAAAACCCTATTTTCTTGATAATTATCTATACCATATTGATTTTCAAGAAGTAATTTTGAGATGCGAAAGAGGGAAGTTGGATTTTTCTCTGACCCCAAGGTGGGTGTCCTGTGTTCAGGTCTTCGAGAAATATGGCAAAGAAGCCTTCCAGTGGTCAACAGATCAGGCCTCAATTCTACTTGATCGCACACGATATCACCAAACTATCAATCTCCATAGGATGCCAGAGGTTCAAAGTGGTTAAAACTTTTTAACTTAGAGTTTCAGCTTCAGTACAGCCTGAGATATTCAAGATCATCTTCAACTTATCCTTCCCACACAAACGAAGTCAATTATAAGGCTATATAGGGCCAACATACAGGATTTTTCATCATATTTCCAAAAACTCCATATTCACTCCAAAACCCTATTTTCTTGATAATTATCTATACCATATTGATTTTGAAGAAGTAATTTTGAGATGCGAAAGAGGGAAGTTGGATTTTTCTCTGACCCCAAGGTGGGTGTCCTGTGTTCAGGTCTTCGAGAAATATGGCAAAGAAGCCTTCCAGTGGTCAACAGATCAGGCCTCAATTCTACTTGATCGCACACGATATCACCAAACTATCAATCTCCATAGGATGCCAGAGGTTCAAAGTGGTTAAAACTTTTTAACTTAGAGTTTCAGCTTCAGTACAGCCAGAGATATTCAAGATCATCTTCAACTTATCCTTCGCACACAAATGAAGTCAATTATAAGGCTATATAGGGCCAACATAAAGGATTTTTCATCATATTTCCAAAAACTCCATATTCACTCCAAAACCCTATTTTCTTGATAATTATCTATACCATATTGATTTTCAACAAGTAATTTTGAGATGCGAAAGAGGGAAGTTGGATTTTTCTCTGACCCCAAGGTGGGTGTCCTGTGTTCAGGTCTTCGAGAAATATGGCAAAGAAGCCTTCCAGTGGTCAACAGATCAGGCCTCAATTCTACTTGATCGCACACGATATCACCAAACTATCAATCTCCATAGGATGCCAGAGGTTCAAAGTGGTTAAAACTTTTTAACTTAGAGTTTCAGCTTCAGTACAGCCAGAGATATTCAAGATCATCTTCAACTTATCCTTCCCACACAAACGAAGTCAATTATAAGGCTATATAGGGCCAACATACAGGATTTTTCATCATATTTCCAAAAACTCCATATTCACTCCAAAACCCTATTTTCTTGATAATTATCTATACCATATTGATTTTCAAGAAGTAATTTTGAGATGCGAAAGAGGGAAGTTGGATTTTTCTCTGACCCCAAGGTGGGTGTCCTGTGTTCAGGTCTTCGAGAAATATGGCAAAGAAGCCTTCCAGTGGTCAACAGATCAGGCCTCAATTCTACTTGATCGCACACGATATCACCAAACTATCAATCTCCATAGGATGCCAGAGGTTCAAAGTGGTTAAAACTTTTTAACTTAGAGTTTCAGCTTCAGTACAGCCAGAGATATTCAAGATCATCTTTAACTTATCCTTCGCACACAAATGAAGTCAATTATAAGGCTATATAGGGCCAACATACAGGATTTTTCATCATATTTCCAAAAACTCCATATTTACTCCAAAACCCTATTTTCTTGATAATTATCTATACCATATTGATTTTCAACAAGTAATTTTGAGATGCGAAAGAGGAAAGTTGGATTTTTCTCTGACCCCAAGGTGGGTGTCCTGTGTTCAGGTCTTCGAGAAATATGGCAAAGAAGCCTTCCAGTGGTCAACAGATCAGGCCTCAATTCTACTTGATCGCACACGATATCACCAAACTATCAATCTCCATAGGATGCCAGAGGTTCAAAGTGGTTAAAACTTTTTAACTTAGAGTTTCAGCTTCAGTACAGCCAGAGATATTCAAGATCATCTTCAACTTATCCTTCCCACACAAACGAAGTCAATTATAAGACTATATAGGGCCAACATACAGGATTTTTCATCATTTTTCCAAAAACTCCATATTCACTCCAAAACCCTATTTTCTTGATAATTATCTATACCATATTGATTTTCAAGAAGTAATTTTGAGATGCGAAAGAGGGAAGTTGGATTTTTCTCTGACCCCAAGGTGGGTGTCCTGTGTTCAGGTCTTCGAGAAATATGGCAAAGAAGCCTTCCAGTGGTCAACAGATCAGGCCTCAATTCTACTTGATCGCACACGATATCACCAAACTATCAATCTCCATAGGATGCCAGAGGTTCAAAGTGGTTAAAACTTTTTAACTTAGATTTTCAGCTTCAGTACAGCCAGAGATATTCAAGATCATCTTTAACTTATCCTTCGCACACAAACTAAGTCAATTATAAGGCTATATAGGGCCAACATACAGGATTTTTCATCATATTTCCAAAAACTCCATATTTACTCCAAAACCCTATTTTCTTGATAATTATCTATACCATATTGATTTTCAAGAAGTAATTTTGAGATGCGAAAGAGCAAAGTTGGATTTTTCTCTGACCCCAAGGTGGGTGTCCTGTGTTCAGGTCTTCGAGAAATATGGCAAAGAAGCCTTCCAGTGGTCAACAGATCAGGCCTCAATTCTACTTGATCGCACACGATATCACCAAACTATCAATCTCCATAGGATGCCAGAGGTTCAAAGTGGTTAAAACTTTTTAACTTAGAGTTTCAGCTTCAGTACAGCCTGAGATATTCAAGATCATCTTCAACTTATCCTTCCCACACAAACGAAGTCAATTATAAGACTATATAGGGCCAACATACAGGATTTTTCATCATTTTTCCAAGAACTCCATATTCACTCCAAAACCCTATTTTCTTGATAATTATCTATACCATATTGATTTTCAAGAAGTAATTTTGAGATGCGAAAGAGGGAAGTTGGATTTTTCTTTGACCCCAAGGTGGGTGTCCTGTGTTCAGGTCTTCGAGAAATATGGCAAAGAAGCCTTCCAGTGGTCAACAGATCAGGCCTCAATTCTACTTGATCGCACACGATATCACCAAACTATCAATCTCCGTAGGATGCCAGAGGTCAAAGTGGTTAAAACTTTATAACTTAGAGTTTCAGCTTCAGTACAGCCAGAGATATTCAAGATCATCTTCAACTTATCCTTCGCACACAAACGAAGTCTATTATAAGGCTATATAGGGCCAACATACAGGTTTTTTCATCATATTTCCAAAAACTCCATATTCACTCCAAAACCCTATTTTCTTGATAATTATCTATACCATATTGATTTTCAAGAAGTAATTTTGAGATGCGAAAGAGGGAAGTTGGATTTTTCTCTGACCCCAAGGTGGGTGTCCTGTGTTCAGGTCTTCGAGAAATATGGCAAAGAAGCCTTCCAGTGGTCAACAGATCAGGCCTCAATTCTACTTGATCGCACACGATATCACCAAACTATCAATCTCCATAGGATGCCAGAGGTTCAAAGTGGATAAAACTTTTTAACTTAGAGTTTCAGCTTCAGTACAGCCAGAGATATTCAAGATCATCTTCAACTTATCCTTCCCACACAAACGAAGTCAATTATAAGGCTATATAGGGCCAACATACAGGATTTTTCATCATATTTCCAAAAACTCCATATTCACTCCAAAACCCTATTTTCTTGATAATTATCTATACCATATTGATTTTCAACAAGTAATTTTGAGATGCGAAAGAGGGAAGTTGGATTTTTCTCTGACCCCAAGGTGGGTGTCCTGTGTTCAGGTCTTCGAGAAATATGGCAAAGAAGCCTTCCAGTGGTCAACAGATCAGGCCTCAATTCTACTTGATCGCACACGATATCACCAAACTATCAATCTCCATAGGATGCCAGAGGTTCAAAGTGGTTAAAACTTTTTAACTTAGAGTTTCAGCTTCAGTACAGCCAGAGATATTCAAGATCATCTTCAACTTATCCTTCGCACACAAACGAAGTCAATTATAAGGCTATATAGGGCCAACATACAGGATTTTTCATCATATTTCCAAAAACTCCATATTCACTCCAAAACCCTATTTTCTTGATAATTATCTATACCATATTGATTTTCAACAAGTAATTTTGAGATGCGAAAGAGGGAAGTTGGATTTTTCTCTGATCCCAAGGTGGGTGTCCTGTGTTCAGGTCTTCGAGAAATATGGCAAAGAAGCCTTCCAGTGGTCAACAGATCAGGCCTCAATTCTACTTGATCGCACACGATATCACCAAACTATCAATCTCCGTAGGATGCCAGAGGTTCAAAGTGGTTAAAACTTTTTAACTTAGAGTTTCAGCTTCAGTACAGCCAGAGATATTCAAGATCATCTTCAACTTATCCTTCCCACACAAACGAAGTCAATTATAAGGCTATATAGGGCCAACATACAGGATTTTTCATCATATTTCCAAAAACTCCATATTCACTCCAAAACCCTATTTTCTTGATAATTATCTATACCATATTGATTTTCAACAAGTAATTTTGAGATGCGAAAGAGGGAAGTTGGATTTTTCTCTGACCCCAAGGTGGGTGTCCTGTGTTCAGGTCTTCGAGAAATATGGCAAAGAAGCCTTCCAGTGGTCAACAGATCAGGCCTCAATTCTACTTGATCGCACACGATATCACATAACTATCAATCTCCGTAGGATGCCAGAGGTTCAAAGTGGTTAAAACTTTTTAACTTAGAGTTTCAGCTTCAGTACAGCCAGAGATATTCAAGATCATCTTCAACTTATCCTTCCCACACAAACGAAGTCAATTATAAGGCTATATAGGGCCAACATACAGGATTTTTCATCATATTTCCAAAAACTCCATATTCACTCCAAAACCCTATTTTCTTGATAATTATCTATACCATATTGATTTTCAAGAAGTAATTTTGAGATGCGAAAGAGGGAAGTTGGATTTTTCTCTGACCCCAAGGTGGGTGTCCTGTGTTCAGGTCTTCGAGAAATATGGCAAAGAAGCCTTCCAGTGGTCAACAGATCAGGCCTCAATTCTACTTGATCGCACACGATATCACCAAACTATCAATCTCCATAGGATGCCAGAGGTTCAAAGTGGTTAAAACTTTTTAACTTAGAGTTTCAGCTTCAGTACAGCCAGAGATATTCAAGATCATCTTCAACTTATCCTTCCCACACAAACGAAGTCAATTATAAGGCTATATAGGGCCAACATACAGGATTTTTCATCATATTTCCAAAAACTCCATATTCACTCCAAAACCCTATTTTCTTGATAATTATCTATACCATATTGATTTTCAAGAAGTAATTTTGAGATGCGAAAGAGGGAAGTTGGATTTTTCTCTGACCCCAAGGTGGGTGTCCTGTGTTCAGGTCTTCGAGAAATATGGCAAAGAAGCCTTCCAGTGGTCAACAGATCAGGCCTCAATTCTACTTGATCGCACACGATATCACCAAACTATCAATCTCCATAGGATGCCAGAGGTTCAAAGTGGTTGAAATTTTTTAACTTAGAGTTTCAGCTTCAGTACAGCCAGAGATATTCAAGATCATCTTCAACTTATCCTTCCCACACAAACGAAGTCAATTATAAGGCTATATAGGGCCAACATACAGGATTTTTCATCATATTTCCAAAAACTCCATATTCACTCCAAAACCCTATTTTCTTGATAATTATCTATACCATATTGATTTTCAACAAGTAATTTTGAGATGCGAAAGAGGGAAGTTGGATTTTTCTCTGATCCCAAGGTGGGTGTCCTGTGTTCAGGTCTTCGAGAAATATGGCAAAGAAGCCTTCCAGTGGTCAACAGATCAGGCCTCAATTCTACTTGATCGCACACGATATCACCAAACTATCAATCTCCATAGGATGCCAGAGGTTCAAAGTGGTTAAAACTTTTTAACTTAGAGTTTCAGCTTCAGTACAGCCAGAGATATTCAAGATCATCTTCAACTTATCCTTCCCACACAAACGAAGTCAATTATAAGGCTATATAGGGCCAACATACAGGATTTTTCATCATATTTCCAAAAACTCCATATTCACTCCAAAACCCTATTTTCTTGATAATTATCTATACCATATTGATTTTCAACAAGTAATTTTGAGATGCGAAAGAGGGAAGTTGGATTTTTCTCTGACCCCAAGGTGGGTGTCCTGTGTTCAGGTCTTCGAGAAATATGGCAAAGAAGCCTTCCAGTGGTCAACAGATCAGGCCTCAATTCTACTTGATCGCACACGATATCACCAAACTATCAATCTCCATAGGATGCCAGAGGTTCAAAGTGGTTAAAACTTTTTAACTTAGAGTTTCAGCTTCAGTACAGCCAGAGATATTCAAGATCATCTTCAACTTATCCTTCGCACACAAACGAAGTCAATTATAAGCCTATATAGGGCCAACATACAGGATTTTTCATCATATTTCCAAAAACTCCATATTCACTCCAAAACCCTATTTTCTTGATAATTATCTATACCATATTGATTTTCAACAAGTAATTTTGAGATGCGAAAGAGGGAAGTTGGATTTTTCTCTGACCCCAAGGTGGGTGTCCTGTGTTCAGGTCTTCGAGAAATATGGCAAAGAAGCCTTCCAGTGGTCAACAGATCAGGCCTCAATTCTACTTGATCGCACACGATATCACCAAACTATCAATCTCCATAGGATGCCAGAGGTTCAAAGTGGTTAAAACTTTTTAACTTAGAGTTTCAGCTTCAGTACAGCCAGAGATATTCAAGATCATCTTCAACTTATCCTTCCCACACAAACGAAGTCAATTATAAGGCTATATAGGGCCAACATACAGGATTTTTCATCATATTTCCAAAAACTCCATATTCACTCCAAAACCCTATTTTCTTGATAATTATCTATACCATATTGATTTTCAAGAAGTAATTTTGAGATGCGAAAGAGGGAAGTTGGATATTTCTCTGACCCCAAGGTGGGTGTTCTGTGTTCAGGTCTTCGAGAAATATGGCAAAGAAGCCTTCAAGTGGTCAACAGATCAGGCCTCAATTCTACTTGATCGCACACGATATCACCAAACTATCAATCTCCATAGGATGCCAGAGGTTCAAAGTGGTTAAAACTTTTTAACTTAGAGTTTCAGCTTCAGTACAGCCTGAGATATTCAAGATCATCTTTAACTTATCCTTCCCACACAAACGAAGTCAATTATAAGGCTATATAGGGCCAACAAACAGGATTTTTCATCATATTTCCAAAAACTCCATATTCACTCCAAAACCCTATTTTCTTGATAATTATCTATACCATATTGATTTTCAAGAAGTAATTTTGAGATGCGAAAGAGGGAAGTTGGATTTTTCTGTGACCCCAAGGTGGGTGTTCTGTGTTCAGGTCTTCGAGAAATATGGCAAAGAAGCCTTCCAGTGGTCAACAGATCAGGCCTCAATTCTACTTGATCGCACACGATATCACCAAACTATCAATCTCCATAGGATGCCAGAGGTTCAAAGTGGTTAAAACTTTTTAACTTAGAGTTTCAGCTTCAGTACAGCCTGAGATATTCAAGATCATCTTTAACTTATCCTTCCCACACAAACGAAGTCAATTATAAGGCTATATAGGGCCAACAAACAGGATTTTTCATCATATTTCCAAAAACTCCATATTCACTCCAAAACCCTATTTTCTTGATAATTATCTATACCATATTGATTTTCAAGAAGTAATTTTGAGATGCGAAAGAGGTAAGTTGGATTTTTCTCTGACCCCAAGGTGGGTGTCCTGTGTTCAGGTCTTCGAGAAATATGGCAAAGAAGCCTTCCAGTGGTCAACAGATCAGGCCTCAATTCTACTTGATCGCACACGATATCACCAAACTATCAATCTCCATAGGATGCCAGAGGTTCAAAGTGGTTAAAACTTTTTAACTTAGAGTTTCAGCTTCAGTACAGCCAGAGATATTCAAGATCATCTTCAACTTATCCTTCCCACTCAAACGAAGTCAATTATAAGGCTATATAGGGCCAACATACAGGATTTTTCATCATATTTCCAAAAACTCCATATTCACTCCAAAACCCTATTTTCTTGATAATTATCTATACTATATTGATTTTCAACAAGTAATTTTGAGATGCGAAAGAGGGAAGTTGGATTTTTCTCTGACCCCAAGGTGGGTGTCCTGTGTTCAGGTCTTCGAGAAATATGGCAAAGAAGCCTTCCAGTGGTCAACAGATCAGGCCTCAATTCTACTTGATCGCACACGATATCACCAAACTATCAATCTCCATAGGATGCCAGAGGTTCAAAGTGGTTAAAACTTTTTAACTTAGATTTTCAGCTTCAGTACAGCCAGAGATATTCAAGATCATCTTCAACTTATCCTTCCCACACAAACGAAGTCAATTATAAGGCTATATAGGGCCAACATACAGGATTTTTCATCATATTTCCAAAAACTCCATATTCACTCCAAAACCCTATTTTCTTGATAATTATCTATACCATATTGATTTTCAAGAAGTAATTTTGAGATGCGAAAGAGGGAAGTTGGATTTTTCTCTGACCCCAAGGTGGGTGTCCTGTGTTCAGGTCTTCGAGAAATATGGCAAAGAAGCCTTCCAGTGGTCAACAGATCAGGCCTCAATTCTACTTGATCGCACACGATATCACCAAACTATCAATCTCCATAGGATGCCAGAGGTTCAAAGTGGTTAAAACTTTTTAACTTAGAGTTTCAGCTTCAGTACAGCCAGAGATATTCAAGATCATCTTCAACTTATCCTTCCCACACAAACGAAGTCAATTATAAGGCTATATAGGGCCAACATACAGGATTTTTCATCATATTTCCAAAAACTCCATATTCACTCCAAAACCCTATTTTCTTGATAATTATCTATACCATATTGATTTTCAAGAAGTAATTTTGAGATGCGAAAGAGGGAAGTTGGATATTTCTCTGACCCCAAGGTGGGTGTTCTGTGTTCAGGTCTTCGAGAAATATGGCAAAGAAGCCTTCAAGTGGTCAACAGATCAGGCCTCAATTCTACTTGATCGCACACGATATCACCAAACTATCAATCTCCATAGGATGCCAGAGGTTCAAAGTGGTTAAAACTTTTTAACTTAGAGTTTCAGCTTCAGTACAGCCTGAGATATTCAAGATCATCTTTAACTTATCCTTCCCACACAAACGAAGTCAATTATAAGGCTATATAGGGCCAACAAACAGGATTTTTCATCATATTTCCAAAAACTCCATATTCACTCCAAAACCCTATTTTCTTGATAATTATCTATACCATATTGATTTTCAAGAAGTAATTTTGAGATGCGAAAGAGGGAAGTTGGATTTTTCTGTGACCCCAAGGTGGGTGTTCTGTGTTCAGGTCTTCGAGAAATATGGCAAAGAAGCCTTCCAGTGGTCAACAGATCAGGCCTCAATTCTACTTGATCGCACACGATATCACCAAACTATCAATCTCCATAGGATGCCAGAGGTTCAAAGTGGTTAAAACTTTTTAACTTAGAGTTTCAGCTTCAGTACAGCCTGAGATATTCAAGATCATCTTTAACTTATCCTTCCCACACAAACGAAGTCAATTATAAGGCTATATAGGGCCAACAAACAGGATTTTTCATCATATTTCCAAAAACTCCATATTCACTCCAAAACCCTATTTTCTTGATAATTATCTATACCATATTGATTTTCAAGAAGTAATTTTGAGATGCGAAAGAGGTAAGTTGGATTTTTCTCTGACCCCAAGGTGGGTGTCCTGTGTTCAGGTCTTCGAGAAATATGGCAAAGAAGCCTTCCAGTGGTCAACAGATCAGGCCTCAATTCTACTTGATCGCACACGATATCACCAAACTATCAATCTCCATAGGATGCCAGAGGTTCAAAGTGGTTAAAACTTTTTAACTTAGAGTTTCAGCTTCAGTACAGCCAGAGATATTCAAGATCATCTTCAACTTATCCTTCCCACTCAAACGAAGTCAATTATAAGGCTATATAGGGCCAACATACAGGATTTTTCATCATATTTCCAAAAACTCCATATTCACTCCAAAACCCTATTTTCTTGATAATTATCTATACTATATTGATTTTCAACAAGTAATTTTGAGATGCGAAAGAGGGAAGTTGGATTTTTCTCTGACCCCAAGGTGGGTGTCCTGTGTTCAGGTCTTCGAGAAATATGGCAAAGAAGCCTTCCAGTGGTCAACAGATCAGGCCTCAATTCTACTTGATCGCACACGATATCACCAAACTATCAATCTCCATAGGATGCCAGAGGTTCAAAGTGGTTAAAACTTTTTAACTTAGATTTTCAGCTTCAGTACAGCCAGAGATATTCAAGATCATCTTCAACTTATCCTTCCCACACAAACGAAGTCAATTATAAGGCTATATAGGGCCAACATACAGGATTTTTCATCATATTTCCAAAAACTCCATATTCACTCCAAAACCCTATTTTCTTGATAATTATCTATACCATATTGATTTTCAAGAAGTAATTTTGAGATGCGAAAGAGGGAAGTTGGATTTTTCTCTGACCCCAAGGTGGGTGTCCTGTGTTCAGGTCTTCGAGAAATATGGCAAAGAAGCCTTCCAGTGGTCAACAGATCAGGCCTCAATTCTACTTGATCGCACACGATATCACCAAACTATCAATCTCCATAGGATGCCAGAGGTTCAAAGTGGTTAAAACTTTTTAACTTAGAGTTTCAGCTTCAGTACAGCCAGAGATATTCAAGATCATCTTCAACTTATCCTTCCCACACAAACGAAGTCAATTATAAGGCTATATAGGGCCAACATACAGGATTTTTCATCATATTTCCAAAAACTCCATATTCACTCCAAAACCCTATTTTCTTGATAATTATCTATACCATATTGATTTTCAAGAAGTAATTTTGAGATGCGAAAGAGGGAAGTTGGATTTTTCTCTGACCCCAAGGTGGGTGTCCTGTGTTCAGGTCTTCGAGAAATATGGCAAAGAAGCCTTCCAGTGGTCAACAGATCAGGCCTCAATTCTACTTGATCGCACACGATATCACCAAACTATCAATCTCCATAGGATGCCAGAGGTTCAAAGTGGTTAAAACTTTTTAACTTAGATTTTCAGCTTCAGTACAGCCAGAGATATTCAAGATCATCTTCAACTTATCCTTCCCACACAAACGAAGTCAATTATAAGGCTATATAGGGCCAACATACAGGATTTTTCATCATATTTCCAAAAACTCCATATTCACTCCAAAACCCTATTTTCTTGATAATTATCTATACCATATTGATTTTCAACAAAAAAAATTTTGAGATGCGAAATAGGGAAGTTGGATTTTTCTCTGACCCCAAGGTGGGTGTCCTGTGTTCAGGTCTTCGAGAAATATGGCAAAGAAGCCTTCCAGTGGTCAACAGATCAGGCCTCAATTCTACTTGATCGCACACGATATCACCAAACTATCAATCTCCATAGGATGCCAGACGTTCAAAGTGGTTAAAACTTTTTAACTTAGAGTTTCAGCTTCAGTACAGCCAGAGATATTCAAGATCATCTTCAACTTATCTTTCGCACACAAATGAAGTCAATTATAAGGCTATATAGGGCCAACATACAGGATTTTTCATCATATTTCCAAAAACTCCATATTCACTCCAAAACCCTATTTTCTTGATAATTATCTATACCATATTGATTTTCAAGAAGTAATTTTGAGATGCGAAAGAGGGAAGTTGGATTTTTCTCTGACCCCAAGGTGGGTGTCCTGTGTTCAGGTCTTCGAGAAATATGGCAAAGAAGCCTTCCAGTGGTCAACAGATCAGGCCTCAATTCTACTTGATCGCACACGATATCACCAAACTATCAATCTCCATAGGATGCCAGAGGTTCAAAGTGGTTAAAACTTTTTAACTTAGAGTTTCAGCTTCAGTACAGCCAGAGATATTCAAGATCATCTTTAACTTATCCTTCGCACACAAATGAAGTCAATTATAAGGCTATATAGGGCCAACATACAGGATTTTTCATCATATTTCCAAAAACTCCATATTCACTCCAAAACCCTATTTTCTTGATAATTATCTATACCATATTGATTTTCAACAAGTAATTTTGAGATGCGAAAGAGGGAAGTTGGATTTTTCTCTGACCCCAAGGTGGGTGTCCTGTGTTCAGGTCTTCGAGAAATATGGCAAAGAAGCCTTCCAGTGGTCAACAGATCAGGCCTCAATTCTACTTGATCGCACACGATATCACCAAACTATCAATCTCCATAGGATGCCAGAGGTTCAAAGTGGTTAAAACTTTTTAACTTAGAGTTTCAGCTTCAGTACAGCCAGAGATATTCAAGATCATCTTTAACTTATCCTTCGCACACAAATGAAGTCAATTATAAGGCTATATAGGGCCAACATACAGGATTTTTCATCATATTTCCAAAAACTCCATATTCACTCCAAAACCCTATTTTCTTGATAATTATCTATACCATATTGATTTTCAACAAGTAATTTTGAGATGCGAAAGAGGGAAGTTGGATTTTTCTCTGACCCCAAGGTGGGTGTCCTGTGTTCAGGTCTTCGAGAAATATGGCAAAGAAGCCTTCCAGTGGTCAACAGATCAGGCCTCAATTCTACTTGATCGCACACGATATCACCAAACTATCAATCTCCATAGGATGCCAGAGGTTCAAAGTGGTTAAAACTTTTTAACTTAGAGTTTCAGCTTCAGTACAGCCAGAGATATTCAAGATCATCTTCAACTTATCCTTCCCACACAAACGAAGTCAATTATAAGGCTATATAGGGCCAACATACAGGATTTTTCATCATATTTCCAAAAACTCCATATTCACTCCAAAACCCTATTTTCTTGATAATTATCTATACCATATTGATTTTCAAGAAGTAATTTTGAGATACGAAAGAGGGAAGTTGGATTTTTCTCTGACCCCAAGGTGGGTGTCCTGTGTTCAGGTCTTCGAGAAATATGGCAAAGAAGCCTTCAAGTGGTCAACAGATCAGGCCTCAATTGTACTTGATCGCACACGATATCACCAAACTATCAATCTCCATAGGATGCCAGAGGCTCAAAGTGGTTAAAACTTTTTAACTTAGAGTTTCAGCTTCAGTACAGCCAGAGATATTCAAGATCATCTTCAACTTATCCTTACCACACAAACGAAGTCAATTATAAGGCTATATAGGGCCAACATACAGGATTTTTCATCATATTTCCAAAAACTCCATATTCACTCCAAAACCCTATTTTCTTGATAATTATCTATACCATATTGATTTTCAAGAAGTAATTTTGAGATGCGAAAGAGGGAAGTTGGATTTTTCTCTGACCCCAAGGTGGGTGTTCTGTGTTCAGGTCTTCGAGAAATATGGCAAAGAAGCCTTCCAGTGGTCAACAGATCAGGCCTCAATTCTACTTGATCGCACACGATATCACCAAACTATCAATCTCCATAGGATGCCAGAGGTTCAAAGTGGTTAAAACTTTTTAACTTAGAGTTTCAGCTTCAGTACAGCCTGAGATATTCAAGATCATCTTTAACTTATCCTTCCCATACAAACGAAGTCAATTATAAGGCTATATAGGGCCAACATACAGGATTTTTCATCATATTTCCAAAAACTCCATATTCACTCCAAAACCCTATTTTCTTGATAATTATCTATACCATATTGATTTTCAAGAAGTAATTTTGAGATGCGAAAGAGGGAAGTTGGATTTTTCTCTGACCCCAAGGTGGGTGTCCTGTGTTCAGGTCTTCGAGAAATATGGCAAAGAAGCCTTCCAGTGGTCAACAGATCAGGCCTCAATTCTACTTGATCGCACACGATATCACCAAACTATCAATCTCCATAGGATGCCAGAGGTTCAAAGTGGTTAAAACTTTTTAACTTAGAGTTTCAGCTTCAGTACAGCCAGAGATATTCAAGATCATCTTCAACTTATCCTTCCCACACAAACGAAGTCAATTATAAGGCTATATAGGGCCAACATACAGGATTTTTCATCATATTTCCAAAAACTCCATATTCACTCCAAAACCCTATTTTCTTGATAATTATCTATACCATATTGATTTTCAACAAGTAATTTTGAGATGCGAAAGAGGGAAGTTGGAATTTTCTCTGACCCCAAGGTGGGTGTCCTGTGTTCAGGTCTTCGAGAAATATGGCAAAGAAGCCTTCTAGTGGTCAACAGATCAGGCCTCAATTCTACTTGATCGCACACGATATCACCAAACTATCAATCTCCATAGGATGCCAGAGGTTCAAAGTGGTTAAAACTTTTTAACTTAGAGTTTCAGCTTCAGTACAGCCAGAGATATTCAAGATCATCTTCAACTTATCCTTCCCACACAAACGAAGTCAATTATAAGGCTATATAGGGCCAACATACAGGATTTTTCATCATATTTCCAAAAACTCCATATTCACTCCAAAACCCTATTTTCTTGATAATTATCTATACCATATTGATTTTCAAGAAGTAATTTTGAGATGCGAAAGAGGGAAGTTGGATTTTTCTCTGACCCCAAGGTGGGTGTCCTGTGTTCAGGTCTTCGAGAAATATGGCAAAGAAGCCTTCCAGTGGTCAACAGATCAGGCCTCAATTCTACTTGATCGCACACGATATCACCAAACTATCAATCTCCATAGGATGCCAGAGGTTCAAAGTGGTTAAAACTTTTTAACTTAGAGTTTCAGCTTCAGTACAGCCAGAGATATTCAAGATCATCTTTAACTTATCCTTCGCACACAAATGAAGTCAATTATAAGGCTATATAGGGCCAACATACAGGATTTTTCATCATATTTCCAAAAACTCCATATTCACTCCAAAACCCTATTTTCTTGATAATTATCTATACCATATTGATTTTCAACAAGTAATTTTGAGATGCGAAATAGGGAAGTTGGATTTTTCTCTGACCCCAAGGTGGGTGTCCTGTGTTCAGGTCTTCGAGAAATATGGCAAAGAAGCCTTCCAGTGGTCAACAGATCAGGCCTCAATTCTACTTGATCGCACACGATATCACCAAACTATCAATCTCCATAGGATGCCAGAGGTTCAAAGTGGTTAAAACTTTTTAACTTAGAGTTTCAGCTTCAGTACAGCCAGAGATATTCAAGATCATCTTTAACTTATCCTTCGCACACAAATGAAGTCAATTATAAGGCTATATAGGGCCAACATACAGGATTTTTCATCATATTTCCAAAAACTCCATATTCACTCCAAAACCCTATTTTCTTGATAATTATCTATACCATATTGATTTTCAACAAGTAATTTTGAGATGCGAAAGAGGGAAGTTGGATTTTTCTCTGACCCCAAGGTGGGTGTCCTGTGTTCAGGTCTTCGAGAAATATGGCAAAGAAGCCTTCCAGTGGTCAACAGATCAGGCCTCAATTCTACTTGATCGCACACGATATCACCAAACTATCAATCTCCATAGGATGCCAGAGGTTCAAAGTGGTTAAAACTTTTTAACTTAGAGTTTCAGCTTCAGTACAGCCAGAGATATTCAAGATCATCTTCAACTTATCCTTCCCACACAAACGAAGTCAATTATAAGGCTATATAGGGCCAACATACAGGATTTTTCATCATATTTCCAAAAACTCCATATTCACTCCAAAACCCTATTTTCTTGATAATTATCTATACCATATTGATTTTCAAGAAGTAATTTTGAGATACGAAAGAGGGAAGTTGGATTTTTCTCTGACCCCAAGGTGGGTGTCCTGTGTTCAGGTCTTCGAGAAATATGGCAAAGAAGCCTTCAAGTGGTCAACAGAGCAGGCCTCAATTGTACTTGATCGCACACGATATCACCAAACTATCAATCTCCATAGGATGCCAGAGGCTCAAAGTGGTTAAAACTTTTTAACTTAGAGTTTCAGCTTCAGTACAGCCAGAGATATTCAAGATCATGTTCAACTTATCCTTACCACACAAACGAAGTCAATTATAAGGCTATATAGGGCCAACATACAGGATTTTTCATCATATTTCCAAAAACTCCATATTCACTCCAAAACCCTATTTTCTTGATAATTATCTATACCATATTGATTTTCAAGAAGTAATTTTGAGATGCGAAAGAGGGAAGTTGGATTTTTCTCTGACCCCAAGGTGGGTGTTCTGTGTTCAGGTCTTCGAGAAATATGGCAAAGAAGCCTTCCAGTGGTCAACAGATCAGGCCTCAATTCTACTTGATCGCACACGATATCACCAAACTATCAATCTCCATAGGATGCCAGAGGTTCAAAGTGGTTAAAACTTTTTAACTTAGAGTTTCAGCTTCAGTACAGCCTGAGATATTCAAGATCATCTTTAACTTATCCTTCCCATACAAACGAAGTCAATTATAAGGCTATATAGGGCCAACATACAGGAATTTTCATCATATTTCCAAAAACTCCATATTCACTCCAAAACCCTATTTTCTTGATAATTATCTATACCATATTGATTTTCAAGAAGTAATTTTGAGATGCGAAAGAGGGAAGTTGGATTTTTCTCTGACCCCAAGGTGGGTGTCCTGTGTTCAGGTCTTCGAGAAATATGGCAAAGAAGCCTTCCAGTGGTCAACAGATCAGGCCTCAATTCTACTTGATCGCACACGATATCACCAAACTATCAATCTCCATAGGATGCCAGAGGTTCAAAGTGGTTAAAACTTTTTAACTTAGATTTTCAGCTTCAGTACAGCCAGAGATATTCAAGATCATCTTCAACTTATCCTTCCCACACAAACGAAGTCAATTATAAGGCTATATAGGGCCAACATACAGGATTTTTCATCATATTTCCAAAAACTCCATATTCACTCCAAAACCCTATTTTCTTGATAATTATCTATACCATATTGATTTTCAACAAGTAATTTTGAGATGCGAAAGAGGGAAGTTGGAATTTTCTCTGACCCCAAGGTGGGTGTCCTGTGTTCAGGTCTTCGAGAAATATGGCAAAGAAGCCTTCCAGTGGTCAACAGATCAGGCCTCAATTCTACTTGATCGCACACGATATCACCAAACTATCAATCTCCATAGGATGCCAGAGGTTCAAAGTGGTTAAAACTTTTTAACTTAGAGTTTCAGCTTCAGTACAGCCAGAGATATTCAAGATCATCTTCAACTTATCCTTCCCACACAAACGAAGTCAATTATAAGGCTATATAGGGCCAACATACAGGATTTTTCATCATATTTCCAAAAACTCCATATTCACTCCAAAACCCTATTTTCTTGATAATTATCTATACCATATTGATTTTCAACAAGTAATTTTGAGATGCCAAAGAGGGAAGTTGGATTTTTCTCTGACCCCAAGGTGGGTGTTCTGTGTTCAGGTCTTCGAGAAATATGGCAAAGAAGCCTTCCAGTGGTCAACAGATCAGGCCTCAATTCTACTTGATCGCACACGATATCACCAAACTATCAATCTCCATAGGATGCCAGAGGTTCAAAGTGGTTAAAACTTTTTAACTTAGAGTTTCAGCTTCAGTACAGCCTGAGATATTCAAGATCATCTTTAACTTATCCTTCCCACACAAACGAAGTCAATTATAAGGCTATATAGGGCCAACAAACAGGATTTTTCATCATATTTCCAAAAACTCCATATTCACTCCAAAACCCTATTTTCTTGATAATTATCTATACCATATTGATTTTCAAGAAGTAATTTTGAGATGCGAAAGAGGGAAGTTGGATTTTTCTCTGACCCCAAGGTGGGTGTTCTGTGTTCAGGTCTTCGAGAAATATGGCAAAGAAGCCTTCCAGTGGTCAACAGATCAGGCCTCAATTCTACTTGATCGCACACGATATCACCAAACTATCAATCTCCATAGGATGCCAGAGGTTCAAAGTGGTTAAAACTTTTTAACTTAGAGTTTCAGCTTCAGTACAGCCTGAGATATTCAAGATCATCTTTAACTTATCCTTCCCACACAAACGAAGTCAATTATAAGGCTATATAGGGCCAACAAACAGGATTTTTCATCATATTTCCAAAAACTCCATATTCACTCCAAAACCCTATTTTCTTGATAATTATCTATACCATATTGATTTTCAAGAAGTAATTTTGAGATGCGAAAGAGGGAAGTTGGATTTTTCTCTGACCCCAAGGTGGGTGTCCTGTGTTCAGGTCTTCGAGAAATATGGCAAAGAAGCCTTCCAGTGGTCAACAGATCAGGCCTCAATTCTACTTGATCGCACACGATATCACCAAACTATCAATCTCCATAGGATGCCAGAGGTTCAAAGTGGTTAAAACTTTTTAACTTAGAGTTTCAGCTTCAGTACAGCCAGAGATATTCAAGATCATCTTCAACTTATCCTTCCCACACAAACGAAGTCAATTATAAGGCTATATAGGGCCAACATACAGGATTTTTCATCATATTTCCAAAAACTCCATATTCACTCCAAAACCCTATTTTCTTGATAATTATCTATACCATATTGATTTTCAACAAGTAATTTTGAGATGCGAAAGAGGGAAGTTGGAATTTTCTCTGACCCCAAGGTGGGTGTCCTGTGTTCAGGTCTTCGAGAAATATGGCAAAGAAGCCTTCCAGTGGTCAACAGATCAGGCCTCAATTCTACTTGATCGCACACGATATCACCAAACTATCAATCTCCATAGGATGCCAGAGGTTCAAAGTGGTTAAAACTTTTTAACTTAGAGTTTCAGCTTCAGTACAGCCAGAGATATTCAAGATCATCTTCAACTTATCCTTCCCACACAAACGAAGTCAATTATAAGGCTATATAGGGCCAACATACAGGATTTTTCATCATATTTCCAAAAACTCCATATTCACTCCAAAACCCTATTTTCTTGATAATTATCTATACCATATTGATTTTCAAGAAGTAATTTTGAGATGCCAAAGAGGGAAGTTGGATTTTTCTCTGACCCCAAGGTGGGTGTTCTGTGTTCAGGTCTTCGAGAAATATGGCAAAGAAGCCTTCCAGTGGTCAACAGATCAGGCCTCAATTCTACTTGATCGCACACGATATCACCAAACTATCAATCTCCATAGGATGCCAGAGGTTCAAAGTGGTTAAAACTTTTTAACTTAGAGTTTCAGCTTCAGTACAGCCTGAGATATTCAAGATCATCTTTAACTTATCCTTCCCACACAAACGAAGTCAATTATAAGGCTATATAGGGCCAACAAACAGGATTTTTCATCATATTTCCAAAAACTCCATATTCACTCCAAAACCCTATTTTCTTGATAATTATCTATACCATATTGATTTTCAACAAGTAATTTTGAGATGCGAAAGAGGGAAGTTGGATTTTTCTCTGACCCCAAGGTGGGTGTTCTGTGTTCAGGTCTTCGAGAAATATGGCAAAGAAGCCTTCCAGTGGTCAACAGATCAGGCCTCAATTCTACTTGATCGCACACGATATCACCAAACTATCAATCTCCATAGGATGCCAGAGGTTCAAAGTGGTTAAAACTTTTTAACTTAGAGTTTCAGCTTCAGTACAGCCTGAGATATTCAAGATCATCTTTAACTTATCCTTCCCACACAAACGAAGTCAATTATAAGGCTATATAGGGCCAACAAACAGGATTTTTCATCATATTTCCAAAAACTCCATATTCACTCCAAAACCCTATTTTCTTGATAATTATCTATACCATATTGATTTTCAAGAAGTAATTTTGAGATGCGAAAGAGGGAAGTTGGATTTTTCTCTGACCCCAAGGTGGGTGTCCTGTGTTCAGGTCTTCGAGAAATATGGCAAAGAAGCCTTCCAGTGGTCAACAGATCAGGCCTCAATTCTACTTGATCGCACACGATATCACCAAACTATCAATCTCCATAGGATGCCAGAGGTTCAAAGTGGTTAAAACTTTTTAACTTAGAGTTTCAGCTTCAGTACAGCCAGAGATATTCAAGATCATCTTTAACTTATCCTTCGCACACAAATGAAGTCAATTATAAGGCTATATAGGGCCAACATACAGGATTTTTCATCATATTTCCAAAAACTCCATATTCACTCCAAAACCCTATTTTCTTGATAATTATCTATACCATATTGATTTTCAACAAGTAATTTTGAGATGCGAAATAGGGAAGTTGGATTTTTCTCTGACCCCAAGGTGGGTGTCCTGTGTTCAGGTCTTCGAGAAATATGGCAAAGAAGCCTTCCAGTGGTCAACAGATCAGGCCTCAATTCTACTTGATCGCACACGATATCACCAAACTATCAATCTCCATAGGATGCCAGAGGTTCAAAGTGGTTAAAACTTTTTAACTTAGAGTTTCAGCTTCAGTACAGCCAGAGATATTCAAGATCATCTTCAACTTATCCTTCCCACACAAACGAAGTCAATTATAAGGCTATATAGGGCCAACATACAGGATTTTTCATCATATTTCCAAAAACTCCATATTCACTCAAAAACCCTATTTTCTTGATAATTATCTATACCATATTGATTTTCAAGAAGTAATTTTGAGATGCGAAAGAGGGAAGTTGGATTTTTCTCTGACCCCAAGGTGGGTGTCCTGTGTTCAGGTCTTCGAGAAATATGGCAAAGAAGCCTTCCAGTGGTCAACAGATCAGGCCTCAATTCTACTTGATCGCACACGATATCACCAAACTATCAATCTCCATAGGATGCCAGAGGTTCAAAGTGGTTAAAACTTTTTAACTTAGAGTTTCAGCTTCAGTACAGCCAGAGATATTCAAGATCATCTTTAACTTATCCTTCGCACACAAATGAAGTCAATTATAAGGCTATATAGGGCCAACATACAGGATTTTTCATCATATTTCCAAAAACTCCATATTCACTCCAAAACCCTATTTTCTTGATAATTATCTATACCATATTGATTTTCAAGAAGTAATTTTGAGATGCGAAATAGGGAAGTTGGATTTTTCTCTGACCCCAAGGTGGGTGTCCTGTGTTCAGGTCTTCGAGAAATATGGCAAAGAAGCCTTCCAGTGGTCAACAGATCAGGCCTCAATTCTACTTGATCGCACACGATATCACCAAACTATCAATCTCCATAGGATGCCAGAGGTTCAAAGTGGTTAAAACTTTTTAACTTAGAGTTTCAGCTTCAGTACAGCCAGAGATATTCAAGATCATCTTCAACTTATCCTTCCCACACAAACGAAGTCAATTATAAGGCTATATAGGGCCAACATACAGGATTTTTCATCATATTTCCAAAAACTCCATATTCACTCCAAAACCCTATTTTCTTGATAATTATCTATACCATATTGATTTTCAACAAGTAATTTTGAGATGCGAAAGAGGGAAGTTGGATTTTTCTCTGACCCCAAGGTGGGTGTCCTGTGTTCAGGTCTTCGAGAAATATGGCAAAGAAGCCTTCCAGTGGTCAACAGATCAGGCCTCAATTCTACTTGATCGCACACGATATCACCAAACTATCAATCTCCATAGGATGCCAGAGGTTCAAAGTGGTTAAAACTTTTTAACTTAGAGTTTCAGCTTCAGTACAGCCAGAGATATTCAAGATCATCTTCAACTTATCCTTCCCACACAAACGAAGTCAATTATAAGGCTATATAGGGCCAACATACAGGATTTTTCATCATATTTCCAAAAACTCCATATTCACTCCAAAACCCTATTTTCTTGATAATTATCTATACCAAATTGATTTTCAAGAAGTAATTTTGAGATGCGAAAGAGGGAAGTTGGATTTTTCTCTGACCCCAAGGTGGGTGTCCTGTGTTCAGGTCTTCGAGAAATATGGCAAAGAAGCCTTCCAGTGGTCAACAGATCAGGCCTCAATTCTACTTGATCGCACACGATATCACCAAACTATCAATCTCCATAGGATGCCAGAGGTTCAAAGTGGTTAAAACTTTTTAACTTAGAGTTTCAGCTTCAGTACAGCCAGAGATATTCAAGATCATCTTCAACTTATCCTTCCCACACAAACGAAGTCAATTATAAGGCTATATAGGGCCAACAAACAGGATTTTTCATCATATTTCCAAAAACTCCATATTCACTCCAAAACCCTATTTTCTTGATAATTATCTATACCATATTGATTTTCAAGAAGTAATTTTGAGATGCGAAAGAGGGAAGTTGGATTTTTCTCTGACCCCAAGGTGGGTGTCCTGTGTTCAGGTCTTCGAGAAATATGGCAAAGAAGCCTTCCAGTGGTCAACAGATCAGGCCTCAATTCTACTTGATCGCACACGATATCACCAAACTATCAATCTCCATAGGATGCCAGAGGTTCAAAGTGGTTAAAACTTTTTAACTTAGAGTTTCAGCTTCAGTACAGCCAGAGATATTCAAGATCATCTTTAACTTATCCTTCGCACACAAATGAAGTCAATTATAAGGCTATATAGGGCCAACATACAGGATTTTTCATCATATTTCCAAAAACTCCATATTCACTCCAAAACCCTATTTTCTTGATAATTATCTATACCATATTGATTTTCAACAAGTAATTTTGAGATGCGAAATAGGGAAGTTGGATTTTTCTCTGACCCCAAGGTGGGTGTCCTGTGTTCAGGTCTACGAGAAATATGGCAAAGAAGCCTTCCAGTGGTCAACAGATCAGGCCTCAATTCTACTTGATCGCACACGATATCACCAAACTATCAATCTCCATAGGATGCCAGAGGTTCAAAGTGGTTAAAACTTTTTAACTTAGAGTTTCAGCTTCAGTACAGCCAGAGATATTCAAGATCATCTTCAACTTATCCTTCCCACACAAACGAAGTCAATTATAAGGCTATATAGGGCCAACATACAGGATTTTTCATCATATTTCCAAAAACTCCATATTCACTCAAAAACCCTATTTTCTTGATAATTATCTATACCATATTGATTTTCAAGAAGTAATTTTGAGATGCGAAAGAGGGAAGTTGGATTTTTCTCTGACCCCAAGGTGGGTGTCCTGTGTTCAGGTCTTCGAGAAATATGGCAAAGAAGCCTTCCAGTGGTCAACAGATCAGGCCTCAATTCTACTTGATCGCACACGATATCACCAAACTATCAATCTCCATAGGATGCCAGAGGTTCAAAGTGGTTAAAACTTTTTAACTTAGAGTTTCAGCTTCAGTACAGCCAGAGATATTCAAGATCATCTTTAACTTATCCTTCGCACACAAATGAAGTCAATTATAAGGCTATATAGGGCCAACATACAGGATTTTTCATCATATTTCCAAAAACTCCATATTCACTCCAAAACCCTATTTTCTTGATAATTATCTATACCATATTGATTTTCAACAAGTAATTTTGAGATGCGAAATAGGGAAGTTGGATTTTTCTCTGACCCCAAGGTGGGTGTCCTGTGTTCAGGTCTACGAGAAATATGGCAAAGAAGCCTTCCAGTGGTCAACAGATCAGGCCTCAATTCTACTTGATCGCACACGATATCACCAAACTATCAATCTCCATAGGATGCCAGAGGTTCAAAGTGGTTAAAACTTTTTAACTTAGAGTTTCAGCTTCAGTACAGCCAGAGATATTCAAGATCATCTTCAACTTATCCTTCCCACACAAACGAAGTCAATTATAAGGCTATATAGGGCCAACATACAGGATTTTTCATCATATTTCCAAAAACTCCATATTCACTCAAAAACCCTATTTTCTTGATAATTATCTATACCATATTGATTTTCAAGAAGTAATTTTGAGATGCGAAAGAGGGAAGTTGGATTTTTCTCTGACCCCAAGGTGGGTGTCCTGTGTTCAGGTCTTCGAGAAATATGGCAAAGAAGCCTTCCAGTGGTCAACAGATCAGGCCTCAATTCTACTTGATCGCACACGATATCACCAAACTATCAATCTCCATAGGATGCCAGAGGTTCAAAGTGGTTAAAACTTTTTAACTTAGAGTTTCAGCTTCAGTACAGCCAGAGATATTCAAGATCATCTTTAACTTATCCTTCGCACACAAATGAAGTCAATTATAAGGCTATATAGGGCCAACATACAGGATTTTTCATCATATTTCCAAAAACTCCATATTCACTCCAAAACCCTATTTTCTTGATAATTATCTATACCATATTGATTTTCAAGAAGTAATTTTGAGATGCGAAATAGGGAAGTTGGATTTTTCTCTGACCCCAAGGTGGGTGTCCTGTGTTCAGGTCTTCGAGAAATATGGCAAAGAAGCCTTCCAGTGGTCAACAGATCAGGCCTCAATTCTACTTGATCGCACACGATATCACCAAACTATCAATCTCCATAGGATGCCAGAGGTTCAAAGTGGTTAAAACTTTTTAACTTAGAGTTTCAGCTTCAGTACAGCCAGAGATATTCAAGATCATCTTCAACTTATCCTTCCCACACAAACGAAGTCAATTATAAGGCTATATAGGGCCAACATACAGGATTTTTCATCATATTTCCAAAAACTCCATATTCACTCCAAAACCCTATTTTCTTGATAATTATCTATACCATATTGATTTTCAACAAGTAATTTTGAGATGCGAAAGAGGGAAGTTGGATTTTTCTCTGACCCCAAGGTGGGTGTCCTGTGTTCAGGTCTTCGAGAAATATGGCAAAGAAGCCTTCCAGTGGTCAACAGATCAGGCCTCAATTCTACTTGATCGCACACGATATCACCAAACTATCAATCTCCATAGGATGCCAGAGGTTCAAAGTGGTTAAAACTTTTTAACTTAGATTTTCAGCTTCAGTACAGCCAGAGATATTCAAGATCATCTTCAACTTATCCTTCCCACACAAACGAAGTCAATTATAAGGCTATATAGGGCCAACATACAGGATTTTTCATCATATTTCCAAAAACTCCATATTCACTCCAAAACCCTATTTTCTTGATAATTATCTATACCATATTGATTTTCAACAAGTAATTTTGAGATGCGAAAGAGGGAAGTTGGATTTTTCTCTGACCCCAAGGTGGGTGTCCTGTGTTCAGGTCTTCGAGAAATATGGCAAAGAAGCCTTCCAGTGGTCAACAGATCAGGCCTCAATTCTACTTGATCGCACACGATATCACCAAACTATCAATCTCCATAGGATGCCAGAGGTTCAAAGTGGTTAAAACTTTTTAACTTAGAGTTTCAGCTTCAGTACAGCCAGAGATATTCAAGATCATCTTCAACTTATCCTTCCCACACAAACGAAGTCAATTATAAGGCTATATAGGGCCAACATACAGGATTTTTCATCATATTTCCAAAAACTCCATATTCACTCCAAAACCCTATTTTCTTGATAATTATCTATACCATATTGATTTTCAAGAAGTAATTTTGAGATGCGAAAGAGGGAAGTTGGATTTTTCTCTGACCCCAAGGTGGGTGTGCTGTGTTCAGGTCTTCGATAAATATGGCAAAGAACCCTTCCAGTGGTCAACAGATCAGGCCTCAATTCTACTTGATCGCACACGATATCACCAAACTATCAATCTCCATAGGATGCCAGAGGTTCAAAGTGGTTAAAACTTTTTAACTTAGAGTTTCAGCTTCAGTACAGCCTGAGATATTCAAGATCATCTTTAACTTATCCTTCCCACACAAACGAAGTCAATTATAAGGCTATATAGGGCCAACAAACAGGATTTTTCATCATATTTCCAAAAACTCCATATTCACTCCAAAACCCTATTTTCTTGATAATTATCTATACCATATTGATTTTCAAGAAGTAATTTTGATTTGCGAAAGAGGGAAGTTGGATTTTTCTCTGACCCCAAGGTGGGTGTTCTGTGTTCAGGTCTTCGAGAAATATGGCAAAGAAGCCTTCCAGTGGTCAACAGATCAGGCCTCAATTCTACTTGATCGCACACGATATCACCAAACTATCAATCTCCATAGGATGCCAGAGGTTCAAAGTGGTTAAAACTTTTTAACTTAGAGTTTCAGCTTCAGTACAGCCAGAGATATTCAAGATCATCTTCAACTTATCCTTCCCACACAAACGAAGTCAATTATAAGGCTATATAGGGCCAACATACAGGATTTTTCATCATATTTCCAAAAACGCCATATTCACTCCAAAACCCTATTTTCTTGATAATTATCTATACCATATTGATTTTCAACAAGTAATTTTGAGATGCGAAAGAGGGAAGTTGGATTTTTCTCTGACCCCAAGGTGGGTGTCCTGTGTTCAGGTCTTCGAGAAATATGGCAAAGAAGCCTTCCAGTGGTCAACAGATCAGGCCTCAATTGTACTTGATCGCACACGATATCACCAAACTATCAATCTCCATAGGATGCCAGAGGTTCAAAGTGGTTAAAACTTTTTAACTTAGATTTTCAGCTTCAGTACAGCCAGAGATATTCAAGATCATCTTCAACTTATCCTTCCCACACAAACGAAGTCAATTATAAGGCTATATAGGGCCAACATACAGGATTTTTCATCATATTTCCAAAAACTCCATATTCACTCCAAAACCCTATTTTCTTGATAATTATCTATACCATATTGATTTTCAAGAAGTAATTTTGAGATGCGAAAGAGGGAAGTTGGATTTTTCTCTGACCCCAAGGTGGGTGTCCTGTGTTCAGGTCTTCGAGAAATATGGCAAAGAAGCCTTCCAGTGGTCAACAGATCAGGCCTCAATTCTACTTGATCGCACACGATATCACCAAACTATCAATCTCCATAGGATGCCAGAGGTTCAAAGTGGTTAAAACCTTTTAACTTAGATTTTCAGCTTCAGTACAGCCAGAGATATTCAAGATCATCTTCAACTTATCCTTCCCACACAAACGAAGTCAATTATAAGGCTATATAGGGCCAACATACAGGATTTTTCATCATATTTCCAAAAACTCCATATTCACTCCAAAACCCTATTTTCTTGATAATTATCTATACCATATTGATTTTCAAGAAGTAATTTTGAGATGCGAAAGAGGGAAGTTGGATTTTTCTCTGACCCCAAGGTGGGTGTCCTGTGTTCAGGTCTTCGAGAAATATGGCAAAGAAGCCTTCCAGTGGTCAACAGATCAGGCCTCAATTGTACTTGATCGCACACGATATCACCAAACTATCAATCTCCATAGGATGCCAGAGGTTCAAAGTGGTTAAAACTTTTTAACTTAGATTTTCAGCTTCAGTACAGCCAGAGATATTCAAGATCATCTTCAACTTATCCTTCCCACACAAACGAAGTCAATTATAAGGCTATATAGGGCCAACATACAGGATTTTTCATCATATTTCCAAAAACTCCATATTCACTCCAAAACCCTATTTTCTTGATAATTATCTATACCATATTGATTTTCAAGAAGTAATTTTGAGATGCGAAAGAGGGAAGTTGGATTTTTCTCTGACCCCAAGGTGGGTGTCCTGTGTTCAGGTCTTCGAGAAATATGGCAAAGAAGCCTTCCAGTGGTCAACAGATCAGGCCTCAATTCTACTTGATCGCACACGATATCACCAAACTATCAATCTCCATAGGATGCCAGAGGTTCAAAGTGGTTAAAACTTTTTAACTTAGAGTTTCAGCTTCAGTACAGCCAGAGATATTCAAGATCATCTTCAACTTATCCTTCCCACACAAACGAAGTCAATTATAAGGCTATATAGGGCCAACATACAGGATTTTTCATCATATTTCCAAAAACTCCATATTCACTCCAAAACCCTATTTTCTTGATAATTATCTATACCATATTGATTTTCAACAAGTAATTTTGAGATGCGAAAGAGGGAAGTTGGATTTTTCTCTGACCCCAAGGTGGGTGTCCTGTGTTCAGGTCTTCGAGAAATATGACAAAGAAGCCTTCCAGTGGTCAACAGATCAGGCCTCAATTCTACTTGATCGCACACGATATCACCAAACTATCAATCTCCATAGGATGCCAGAGGTTCAAAGTGGTTAAAACTTTTTAACTTAGAGTTTCAGCTTCAGTACAGCCAGAGATATTCAAGATCATCTTCAACTTATCCTTCCCACACAAACGAAGTCAATTATAAGGCTATATAGGGCCAACATACAGGATTTTTCATCATATTTCCAAAAACTCCACATTCACTCAAAAACCCTATTTTCTTGATAATTATCTATACCATATTGATTTTCAAGAAGTAATTTTGAGATGCGAAAGAGGGAAGTTGGATTTTTCTCTGACCCCAAGGTGGGTGTTCTGTGTTCAGGTCTTCGAGAAATATGGCAAAGAAGCCTTCCAGTGGTCAACAGATCAGGCCTCAATTCTACTTGATCGCACACGATATCACCAAACTATCAATCTCCATAGGATGCCAGAGGTTCAAAGTGGTTAAAACTTTTTAACTTAGATTTTCAGCTTCAGTACAGCCAGAGATATTCAAGATCATCTTCAACTTATCCTTCCCACACAAACGAAGTCAATTATAAGGCTATATAGGGCCAACATACAGGATTTTTCATCATATTTCCAAAAACTCCATATTCACTCCAAAACCCTATTTTCTTGATAATTATCTATACCATATTGATTTTCAAGAAGTAATTTTGAGATGCGAAAGAGGGAAGTTGGATTTTTCTCTGACCCCAAGGTGGGTGTCCTGTGTTCAGGTCTTCGAGAAATATGGCAAAGAAGCCTTCCAGTGGTCAACAGATCAGGCCTCAATTCTACTTGATCGCACACGATATCACCAAACTATCAATCTCCATAGGATGCCAGAGGTTCAAAGTGGTTAAAACTTTTTAACATAGATTTTCAGCTTCAGTACAGCCAGAGATATTCAAGATCATCTTCAACTTATCCTTCCCACACAAACGAAGTCAATTATAAGGCTATATAGGGCCAACATACAGGATTTTTCATCATATTTCCAAAAACTCCATATTCACTCCAAAACCCTATTTTCTTGATAATTATCTATACCATATTGATTTTCAAGAAGTAATTTTGAGATGCGAAAGAGGGAAGTTGGATTTTTCTCTGACCCCAAGGTGGGTGTCCTGTGTTCAGGTCTTCGAGAAATATGGCAAAGAAGCCTTCCAGTGGTCAACAGATCAGGCCTCAATTCTACTTGATCGCACACGATATCACCAAACTATCAATCTCCATAGGATGCCAGAGGTTCAAAGTGGTTAAAACTTTTTAACTTAGAGTTTCAGCTTCAGTACAGCCAGAGATATTCAAGATCATCTTCAACTTATCCTTCCCACACAAACGAAGTCAATTATAAGGCTATATAGGGCCAACATACAGGATTTTTCATCATATTTCCAAAAACTCCATATTCACTCCAAAACCCTATTTTCTTGATAATTATCTATACCATATTGATTTTCAAGAAGTTATTTTGAGATAAGAAAGAGGGAAGTTGGATTTTTCTCTGACCCCAAGGTGGGTGTCCTGTGTTCAGGTCTTCGAGAAATATGGCAAAGAAGCCTTCCAGTGGTCAACAGATCAGGCCTCAATTCTACTTGATCGCACACGATATCACCAAACTATCAAGCTCCATAGGATGCCAGAGGTTCAAAGTGGTTAAAACTTTTTAACTTAGAGTTTCAGCTTCAGTACAGCCAGAGATATTCAAGATCATCTTCAACTTATCCTTCCCACACAAACGAAGTCAATTATAAGGCTATATAGGGCCAACATACAGGATTTTTCATCATATTTCCAAAAACTCCATATTCACTCAAAAACCCTATTTTCTTGATAATTATCTATACCATATTGATTTTCAAGAAGTAATTTTGAGATGCGAAAGAGGGAAGTTGGATTTTTCTCTGACCCCAAGGTGGGTGTTCTGTGTTCAGGTCTTCGAGAAATATGGCAAAGAAGCCTTCCAGTGGTCAACAGATCAGGCCTCAATTCTACTTGATCGCACACGATATCACCAAACTATCAATCTCCATAGGATGCCAGAGGTTCAAAGTGGTTAAAACTTTTTAACTTAGAGTTTCAGCTTCAGTACAGCCTGAGATATTCAAGATCATCTTTAACTTATCCCTCCCACACAAACGAAGTCAATTATAAGGCTATATAGGGCCAACAAACAGGATTTTTCATCATATTTCCAAAAACTCCATATTCACTCCAAAACCCTATTTTCTTGATAATTATCTATACCATATTGATTTTCAAGAAGTAATTTTGAGATGCGAAAGAGGGAAGTTGGATTTTTCTCTGACCCCAAGGTGGGTGTCCTGTGTTCAGGTCTTCGAGAAATATGGCAAAGAAGCCTTCCAGTGGTCAACAGATCAGGCCTCAATTCTACTTGATCGCACACGATATCACCAAACTATCAATCTCCATAGGATGCCAGAGGTTCAAAGTGGTTAAAACTTTTTAACTTAGAGTTTCAGCTTCAGTACAGCCAGAGATATTCAAGATCATCTTCAACTTATCCTTCCCACACAAACGAAGTCAATTATAAGGCTATATAGGGCCAACATACAGGATTTTTCATCATATTTCCAAAAACTCCATATTCACTCCAAAACCCTATTTTCTTGATAATTATCTATACCATATTGATTTTCAAGAAGTAATTTTGAGATGCGAAAGAGGGAAGTTGGATTTTTCTCTGACCCCAAGGTGGGTGTCCTGTGTTCAGGTCTTCGAGAAATATGGCAAAGAAGCCTTCCAGTGGTCAACAGATCAGGCCTCAATTCTACTTGATCGCACACGATATCACCAAACTATCAATCTCCATAGGATGCCAGAGGTTCAAAGTGGTTAAAACTTTTTAACTTAGATTTTCAGCTTCAGTACAGCCAGAGATATTCAAGATCATCTTCAACTTATCCTTCCCACACAAACGAAGTCAATTATAAGGCTATATAGGGCCAACATACAGGATTTTTCATCATATTTCCAAAAACTCCATATTCACTCCAAAACCCTATTTTCTTGATAATTATCTATACCATATTGATTTTCAAGAAGTAATTTTGAGATGCGAAAGAGGGAAGTTGGATTTTTCTCTGACCCCAAGGTGGGTGTCCTGTGTTCAGGTCTTCGAGAAATATGGCAAAGAAGCCTTCCAGTGGTCAACAGATCAGGCCTCAATTCTACTTGATCGCACACGATATCACCAAACTATCAATCTCCATAGGATGCCAGAGGTTCAAAGTGGTTAAAACTTTTTAACTTAGATTTTCAGCTTCAGTACAGCCAGAGATATTCAAGATCATCTTCAACTTATCCTTCCCACACAAACGAAGTCAATTATAAGGCTATATAGGGCCAACATACAGGATTTTTCATCATATTTCCAAAAACTCCATATTCACTCCAAAACCCTATTTTCTTGATAATTATCTATACCATATTGATTTTCAAGAAGTAATTTTGAGATGCGAAAGAGGGAAGTTGGATTTTTCTCTGACCCCAAGGTGGGTGTCCTGTGTTCAGGTCTTCGAGAAATATGGCAAAGAAGCCTTCCAGTGGTCAACAGATCAGGCCTCAATTCTACTTGATCGCACACGATATCACCAAACTATCAATCTCCATAGGATGCCAGAGGTTCAAAGTGGTTAAAACTTTTTAACTTAGATTTTCAGCTTCAGTACAGCCAGAGATATTCAAGATCATCTTCAACTTATCCTTCCCACACAAACGAAGTCAATTATAAGGCTATATAGGGCCAACATACAGGATTTTTCATCATATTTCCAAAAACTCCATATTCACTCCAAAACCCTATTTTCTTGATAATTATCTATACCATATTGATTTTCAAGAAGTAATTTTGAGATGCGAAAGAGGGAAGTTGGATTTTTCTCTGACCCCAAGGTGGGTGTCCTGTGTTCAGGTCTTCGAGAAATATGGCAAAGAAGCCTTCCAGTGGTCAACAGATCAGGCCTCAATTCTACTTGATCGCACACGATATCACCAAACTATCAATCTCCATAGGATGCCAGAGGTTCAAAGTGGTTAAAACTTTTTAACTTAGAGTTTCAGCTTCAGTACAGCCAGAGATATTCAAGATCATCTTCAACTTATCCTTCCCACACAAACGAAGTCAATTATAAGGCTATATAGGGCCAACATACAGGATTTTTCATCATATTTCCAAAAACTCCATATTCACTCCAAAACCCTATTTTCTTGATAATTATCTATACCATATTGATTTTCAAGAAGTTATTTTGAGATGCGAAAGAGGGAAGTTGGATTTTTCTCTGACCCCAAGGTGGGTGTCCTGTGTTCAGGTCTTCGAGAAATATGGCAAAGAAGCCTTCCAGTGGTCAACAGATCAGGCCTCAATTCTACTTGATCGCACACGATATCACCAAACTATCAATCTCCATAGGATGCCAGAGGTTCAAAGTGGTTAAAACTTTTTAACTTAGAGTTTCAGCTTCAGTACAGCCAGAGATATTCAAGATCATCTTCAACTTATCCTTCCCACACAAACGAAGTCAATTATAAGGCTATATAGGGCCAACATACAGGATTTTTTATCATATTTCCAAAAACTCCATATTCACTCCAAAACCCTATTTTCTTGATAATTATCTATACCATATTGATTTTCAACATGTAATTTTGAGATGCGAAAGAGGGAAGTTGGATTTTTCTCTGACCCCAAGGTGGGTGTCCAGTGTTCAGGTCTTCGAGAAATATGGCAAAGAAGCCTTCCAGTGGTCAACAGATCAGGCCTCAATTCTACTTGATCGCACACGATATCACCAAACTATCAATCTCCATAGGATGCCAGAGGTTCAAAGTGGTTAAAACTTTTTAACTTAGAGTTTCAGCTTCAGTACAGCCAGAGATATTCAAGATCATCTTCAACTTATCCTTCCCACACAAACGAAGTCAATTATAAGGCTACATAGGGCCAACATATAGGATTTTTCATCATATTTCCAAAAACTCCATATTCACTCCAAAACCCTATTTTCTTGATAATTATCTATACCATATTGATTTTCAAGAAGTAATTTTGAGATGCGAAAGAGGGAAGTTGGATTTTTCTCTGACCCCAAGGTGGGTGTCCTGTGTTCAGGTCTTCGAGAAATATGGCAAAGAAGCCTTCCAGTGGTCAACAGATCAGGCCTCAATTCTACTTGATCGCACACGATATCACCAAACTATCAATCTCCATAGGATGCCAGAGGTTCAAAGTGGTTAAAACTTTTTAACTTAGATTTTCAGCTTCAGTACAGCCAGAGATATTCAAGATCATCTTCAACTTATCCTTCCCACACAAACGAAGTCAATTATAAGGCTATATAGGGCCAACATACAGGATTTTTCATCATATTTCCAAAAACTCCATATTCACTCCAAAACCCTATTTTCTTGATAATTATCTATACCATATTGATTTTCAAGAAGTAATTTTGAGATGCGAAAGAGGGAAGTTGGATTTTTCTCTGACCCCAAGGTGGGTGTCCTGTGTTCAGGTCTTCGAGAAATATGGCAAAGAAGCCTTCCAGTGGTCAACAGATCAGGCCTCAATTCTACTTGATCGCACACGATATCACCAAACTATCAATCTCCATAGGATGCCAGAGGTTCAAAGTGGTTAAAACTTTTTAACTTAGAGTTTCAGCTTCAGTACAGCCAGAGATATTCAAGATCATCTTCAACTTATCCTTCCCACACAAACGAAGTCAATTATAAGGCTATATAGGGCCAACATACAGGATTTTTCATCATATTTCCAAAAACTCCATATTCACTCCAAAACCCTATTTTCTTGATAATTATCTATACCATATTGATTTTCAAGAAGTTATTTTGAGATGCGAAAGAGGGAAGTTGGATTTTTCTCTGACCCCAAGGTGGGTGTCCTGTGTTCAGGTCTTCGAGAAATATGGCAAAGAAGCCTTCCAGTGGTCAACAGATCAGGCCTCAATTCTACTTGATCGCACACGATATCACCAAACTATCAATCTCCATAGGATGCCAGAGGTTCAAAGTGGTTAAAACTTTTTAACTTAGAGTTTCAGCTTCAGTACAGCCAGAGATATTCAAGATCATCTTCAACTTATCCTTCCCACACAAACGAAGTCAATTATAAGGCTATATAGGGCCAACATACAGGATTTTTTATCATATTTCCAAAAACTCCATATTCACTCCAAAACCCTATTTTCTTGATAATTATCTATACCATATTGATTTTCAACATGTAATTTTGAGATGCGAAAGAGGGAAGTTGGATTTTTCTCTGACCCCAAGGTGGGTGTCCAGTGTTCAGGTCTTCGAGAAATATGGCAAAGAAGCCTTCCAGTGGTCAACAGATCAGGCCTCAATTCTACTTGATCGCACACGATATCACCAAACTATCAATCTCCATAGGATGCCAGAGGTTCAAAGTGGTTAAAACTTTTTAACTTAGAGTTTCAGCTTCAGTACAGCCAGAGATATTCAAGATCATCTTCAACTTATCCTTCCCACACAAACGAAGTCAATTATAAGGCTACATAGGGCCAACATATAGGATTTTTCATCATATTTCCAAAAACTCCATATTCACTCCAAAACCCTATTTTCTTGATAATTATCTATACCATATTGATTTTCAAGAAGTAATTTTGAGATGCGAAAGAGGGAAGTTGGATTTTTCTCTGACCCCAAGGTGGGTGTCCTGTGTTCAGGTCTTCGAGAAATATGGCAAAGAAGCCTTCCAGTGGTCAACAGATCAGGCCTCAATTCTACTTGATCGCACACGATATCACCAAACTATCAATCTCCATAGGATGCCAGAGGTTCAAAGTGGTTAAAACTTTTTAACTTAGAGTTTCAGCTTCAGTACAGCCAGAGATATTCAAGATCATCTTCAACTTATCCTTCCCACACAAACGAAGTCAATTATAAGGCTATATAGGGCCAACATACAGGATTTTTCATCATATTTCCAAAAACTCCATATTCACTCCAAAACCCTATTTTCTTGATAATTATCTATACCATATTGATTTTCAAGAAGTAATTTTGAGATGCGAAAGAGGGAAGTTGGATTTTTCTCTGACCCCAAGGTGGGTGTCCTGTGTTCAGGTCTTCGAGAAATATGGCAAAGAAGCCTTCCAGTGGTCAACAGATCAGGCCTCAATTCTACTTGATCGCACACGATCTCACCAAACTATCAATCTCCATAGGATGCCAGAGGTTCAAAGTGGTTAAAACTTTTTAACTTAGAGTTTCAGCTTCAGTACAGCCAGAGATATTCAAGATCATCTTTAACTTATCCTTCCCACACAAACGAAGTCAATTATAAGGCTATATAGGGCCAACATACAGGATTTTTCATCATATTTCCAAAAACTCCATATTCACTCCAAAACCCTATTTTCTTGATAATTATCTATACCATATTGATTTTCAACAAGTAATTTTGAGATGCGAAAGAGGGAAGTTGGATTTTTCTCTGACCCCAAGGTGGGTGTCCTGTGTTCAGGTCTTCGAGAAATATGGCAAAGAAGCCTTCCAGTGGTCAACAGATCAGGCCTCAATTCTACTTGATCGCACACGATATCACCAAACTATCAATCTCCATAGGATGCCAGAGGTTCAAAGTGGTTAAAACTTTTTAACTTAGATTTTCAGCTTCAGTACAGCCAGAGATATTCAAGATCATCTTTAACTTATCCTTCCCACACAAACGAAGTCAATTATAAGGCTATATAGGGCCAACATATAGGATTTTTCATCATTTTTCCAAGAACTCCATATTCACTCCAAAACCCTATTTTCTTGATAATTATCTATACCATATTGATTTTCAAGAAGTAATTTTGAGATGCGAAAGAGGGAAGTTGGATTTTTCTCTGACCCCAAGGTGGGTGTCCTGTGTTCAGGTCTTCGAGAAATATGGCAAAGAAGCCTTCCAGTGGTCAACAGATCAGGCCTCAATTCTACTTGATCGCACACGATATCACCAAACTATCAATCTCCATAGGATGCCAGAGGTTCAAAGTGGTTAAAACTTTTTAACTTAGAGTTTCAGCTTCAGTACAGCCAGAGATATTCAAGATCATCTTCAACTTATCCTTCCCACACAAACGAAGTCAATTATAAGGCTATATAGGGCCAACATATAGGATTTTTCATCATATTTCCAAAAACTCCATATTCACTCCAAAACTCTATTTTCTTGATAATTATCTATACCATATTGATTTTCAAGAAGTAATTTTGAGATGCGAAAGAGGGAAGTTGGATTTTTCTCTGACCCCAAGGTGGGTGTCCTGTGTTCAGGTCTTCGAGAAATATGGCAAAGAAGCCTTCCAGTGGTCAACAGATCAGGCCTCAATTCTACTTGATCGCACACGATATCACCAAACTATCAATCTCCATAGGATGCCAGAGGTTCAAAGTGGTTAAAACTTTTTAACTTAGAGTTTCAGCTTCAGTACAGCCAGAGATATTCAAGATCATCTTCAACTTATCCTTCCCACACAAACGAAGTCAATTATAAGGCTATATAGGGCCAACATACAGGATTTTTCATCATATTTCCAAAAACTCCATATTCACTCCAAAACCCTATTTTCTTGATAATTATCTATACCATATTGATTTTCAACAAGTAATTTTGAGATGCGAAAGAGGGAAGTTGGATTTTTCTCTGATCCCAAGGTGGGTGTCCTGTGTTCAGGTCTTCGAGAAATATGGCAAAGAAGCCTTCCAGTGGTCAACAGATCAGGCCTCAATTCTACTTGATCGCACACGATATCACCAAACTATCAATCTCCATGGGATGCCAGAGGTTCAAAGTGGTTAAAACTTTTTAACTTAGAGTTTCAGCTTCAGTACAGCCAGAGATATTCAAGATCATCTTCAACTTATCTTTCGCACACAAATGAAGTCAATTATAAGGCTATATAGGGCCAACATACAGGATTTTTCATCATATTTCCAAAAACTCCATATTCACTCCAAAACCCTATTTTCTTGATAATTATCTATACCATATTGATTTTCAAGAAGTAATTTTGAGATGCGAAAGAGGGAAGTTGGATTTTTCTCTGACCCCAAGGTGGGTGTCCTGTGTTCAGGTCTTCGAGAAATATGGCAAAGAAGCCTTCCAGTTGTCAACAGATCAGGCCTCAATTCTACTTGATCGCACACGATATCACCAAACTATCAATCTCCATAGGATGCCAGAGGTTCAAAGTGGTTAAAACTTTTTAACTTAGAGTTTCAGCTTCAGTACAGCCAGAGATATTCAAGATCATCTTCAACTTATCCTTCCCACACAAACGAAGTCAATTATAAGGCTATATAGGGCCAACATACAGGATTTTTCATCATATTTCCAAAAACTCCATATTCACTCCAAAACCCTATTTTCTTGATAATTATCTATACCATATTGATTTTCAACAAGTAATTTTGAGATGCGAAAGAGGGAAGTGGGATTTTTCTCTGACCCCAAGGTGGGTGTCCTGTGTTCAGGTCTTCGAGAAATATGGCAAAGAAGCCTTCCAGTGGTCAACAGATCAGGCCTCAATTCTACTTGATCGCACACGATATCACCAAACTATCAATCTCCATGGGATGCCAGAGGTTCAAAGTGGTTAAAACTTTTTAACTTAGAGTTTCAGCTTCAGTACAGCCAGAGATATTCAAGATCATCTTCAACTTATCTTTCGCACACAAATGAAGTCAATTATAAGGCTATATAGGGCCAACATACAGGATTTTTCATCATATTTCCAAAAACTCCATATTCACTCCAAAACCCTATTTTCTTGATAATTATCTATACCATATTGATTTTCAAGAAGTAATTTTGAGATGCGAAAGAGGGAAGTGGGATTTTTCTCTGACCCCAAGGTGGGTGTCCTGTGTTCAGGTCTTCGAGAAATATGGCAAAGAAGCCTTCCAGTGGTCAACAGATCAGGCCTCAATTCTACTTGATCGCACACGATATCACCAAACTATCAATCTCCATAGGATGCCAGAGGTTCAAAGTGGTTAAAACTTTTTAACGTAGAGTTTCAGCTTCAGTACAGCCAGAGATATTCAAGATCATCTTCAACTTATCCTTCCCACACAAACGAAGTCAATTATAAGGCTATATAGGGCCAACATACAGGATTTTTCATCATATTTCCAAAAACTCCATATTCACTCCAAAACCCTATTTTCTTGATAATTATCTATACCATATTGATTTTCAACAAGTAATTTTGAGATGCGAAAGAGGGAAGTTGGATTTTTCTCTGACCCCAAGGTGGGTGTCCTGTGTTCAGGTCTTCGAGAAATATGGTAAAGAAGCCTTCCAGTGGTCAACAGATCAGGCCTCAATTCTACTTGATCGCACACGATATCACCAAACTATCAATCTCCATAGGATGCCAGAGGTTCAAAGTGGTTAAAACTTTTTAACTTAGAGTTTCAGCTTCAGTACAGCCAGAGATATTCAAGATCATCTTCAACTTATCCTTCCCACACAAACGAAGTCAATTATAAGGCTATATAGGGCCAACATACAGGATTTTTCATCATATTTCCAAAAACTCCATATTCACTCCAAAACCCTATTTTCTTGATAATTATCTATACCATATTGATTTTCAAGAAGTAATTTTGAGATGCGAAAGAGGGAAGTTGGATTTTTCTCTGACCCCAAGGTGGGTGTCCTGTGTTCAGGTCTTCGAGAAATATGGCAAAGAAGCCTTCCAGTGGTCAACAGATCAGGCCTCAATTCTACTTGATCGCACACGATATCACCAAACTATCAATCTCCATAGGATGCCAGAGGTTCAAAGTGGTTAAAACTTTTTAACTTAGAGTTTCAGCTTCAGTACAGCCAGAGATATTCAAGATCATCTTCAACTTATCCTTCCCACACAAACGAAGTCAATTATAAGGCTATATAGGGCCAACATACAGGATTTTTCATCATATTTCCAAAAACTCCATATTCACTCCAAAACCCTATTTTCTTGATAATTATCTATACCATATTGATTTTCAACAAGTAATTTTCAGATGCGAAAGAGGGAAGTTGGATTTTTCTCTGACCCCAAGGTGGGTGTCCTGTGTTCAGGTCTTCGAGAAATATGGCAAAGAAGCCTTCCAGTGGTCAACAGATCAGGCCTCAATTCTACTTGATCGCACACGATATCACCAAACTATCAATCTCCATAGGATGCCAGAGGTTCAAAGTGGTTAAAACTTTTTAACTTAGAGTTTCAGCTTCAGTACAGCCAGAGATATTCAAGATCATCTTCAACTTATCCTTCCCACACAAACGAAGTCAATTATAAGGCTATATAGGGCCAACATACAGGATTTTTCATCATATTTCCAAAAACTCCATATTCACTCCAAAACCCTATTTTCTTGATAATTATCTATACCATATTGATTTTCAACAAGTAATTTTGAGATGCGAAAGAGGGAAGTTGGATTTTTCTCTGACCCCAAGGTGGGTGTCCTGTGTTCAGGTCTTCGAGAAATATGGCAAAGAAGCCTTCCAGTGGTCAACAGATCAGGCCTCAATTCTACTTGATCGCACACGATATCACCAAACTATCAATCTCCATAGGATGCCAGAGGTTCAAAGTGGTTAAAACTTTTTAACGTAGAGTTTCAGCTTCAGTACAGCCAGAGATATTCAAGATCATCTTCAACTTATCCTTCCCACACAAACGAAGTCAATTATAAGGCTATATAGGGCCAACATACAGGATTTTTCATCATATTTCCAAAAACTCCATATTCACTCCAAAACCCTATTTTCTTGATAATTATCTATACCATATTGATTTACAAGAAGTAATTTTGAGATGCGAAAGAGGGAAGTTGGATTTTTCTCTGACCCCAAGGTCGGTGTCCTGTGTTCAGGTCTTCGAGAAATATGGCAAAGAAGCCTTCCAGTGGTCAACAGATCAGGCCTCAATTCTACTTGATCGCACACGATATCACCAAACTATCAATCTCCATAGGATGCCAGAGGTTCAAAGTGGTTAAAACTTTTTAACTTAGAGTTTCAGCTTCAGTACAGCCAGAGATATTCAAGATCATCTTCAACTTATACTTCCCACACAAACGAAGTCAATTATAAGGCTATATAGGGCCAACATACAGGATTTTTCATCATATTTCCAAAAACTCCATATTCACTCCAAAACCCTATTTTCTTGATAATTATCTATACCATATTGATTTTCAAGAAGTAATTTTGAGATGCGAAAGAAGGAAGTTGGATTTTTCTCTGACCCCAAGGTGGGTGTCCTGTGTTCAGGTCTTCGAGAAATATGGCAAAGAAGCCTTCCAGTGGTCAACAGATCAGGCCTCAATTCTACTTGATCGCACACGATATCACCAAACTATCAATCTCCATAGGATGCCAGAGGTTCAAAGTGGTTAAAACTTTTTAACTTAGAGTTTCAGCTTCAGTACAGCCAGAGATATTCAAGATCATCTTCAACTTATCCTTCCCACACAAACGAAGTCAATTATAAGGCTATATAGGGCCGACATACAGGATTTTTCATCATATTTCCAAAAACTCCATATTCACTCCAAAACCCTATTTTCTTGATAATTATCTAAACCATATTGATTTTCAACAAGTAATTTTGAGATCCGAAAGAGGGAAGTTGGATTTTTCTCTGGCTACAAGGTGGGTGTCCTGTGTTCAGGTCTTCGAGAAATATGGCAAAGAAGCCTTCCAGTGGTCAACAGATCAGGCCTCAATTCTACTTGATCGCACACGATATCACCAAACTATCAAGCTCCATAGGATGCCAGAGGTTCAAAGTGGATAAAACTTTTTAATTTAGGGTTTCGCCTTCAGTACAGCCAGAGATATTCAAGACCATCTTCAACTTATCCTTCCCACACAAACAAAGTCAATTATAAGGCTATATAGGGCCAACATACAGGATTTTTCATCATATTTCCAAAAACTCCATATTCACTCCAAAACCCTATTTTCTTGATAATTATCTATACCATATTGATTTTCAAGAAGTAATTTTGAGATGCGAAAGAGGGAAGTTGGATTTTTCTCTGACCCCAAGGTGGGTGTCCAGTGTTCAGGTCTTCGAGAAATATGGCAAAGAAGCCTTCCAGTGGTCAACAGATCAGGCCTCAATTCTACTTGATCGCACACGATATCACCAAACTATCAATCTCCATAGGATGCCAGAGGTTCAAAGTGGTTAAAACGTTTTAACTTAGAGTTTCAGCTTCAGTACAGCCAGAGATATTCAAGATCATCTTCAACTTATCCTTCCCACACAAACGAAGTCGATTATAAGGCTATATAGGGCCAACATACAGGATTTTTCATCATATTTCCAAAAACTCCATATTCACTCCAAAACCCTATTTTCTTGATAATTATCTATACCATATTGATTTTCAAGAAGTAATTTTGAGATGCGAAAGAGGGAAGTTGGATTTTTCTCTGACCCCAAGGTGGGTGTCCTGTGTTCAGGTCTTCGAGAAATATGGCAAAGAAGCCTTCCAGTGGTCAACAGATCAGGCCTCAATTCTACTTGATCGCACACGATATCACCAAACTATCAATCTCCATAGGATGCCAGAGGTTCAAAGTGGTTAAAACTTTTTAACTTAGAGTTTCAGCTTCAGTACAGCCAGAGATATTCAAGATCATCTTCAACTTATCCTTCCCACACAAACGAAGTCAATTATAAGACTATGTAGGGCCAACATACAGGATTTTTCATCATATTTCCAAAAACTCCATATTCACTCCAAAACCCTATTTTCTTGATAATTATCTATACCATGTTGATTTTCAAGAAGTAATTTTGAGATGCGAAAGAGGGAAGTTGGATTTTTCTCTGACCCCAAGGTGGGTGTCCTGTGTTCAGGTCTTCGAGAAATATGGCAAAGAAGCCTTCCAGTGGTCAACAGATCAGGCCTCAATTCTACTTGATCGCACACGATATCACCAAACTATCAATCTCCATAGGATGCCAGAGGTTCAAAGTGGTTAAAACTTTTTAACTTAGAGTTTCAGCTTCAGTACAGCCAGAGATATTCAAGATCATCTTCAACTTATACTTCCCACACAAACGAAGTCAATTATAAGGCTATATAGGGCCAACATACAGGATTTTTCATCATATTTCCAAAAACTCCATATTCACTCCAAAACCCTATTTTCTTGATAATTATCTATACCATATTGATTTTCAAAAAGTAATTTTGAGATCCGAAAGAGGGAAGTTGGATTTTTCTCTGGCCCCAAGGTGGGTGTCCTGTGTTCAGGTCTTCGAGAAATATGGCAAAGAAGCCTTCCAGTGGTCAACAGATCAGGCCTCAATTCTACTTGATCGCACACGATATCACCAAACTATCAAGCTCCATAGGATGCCAGAGGTTCAAAGTGGATAAAACTTTTTAATTTAGGGTTTCGCCTTCAGTACAGGCAGAGATATTCAAGACCATCTTCAACTTATCCTTCCCACACAAACAAAGTCAATTATAAGGCTATATAGGGCCAACATACATGATTTTTCATCATATTTCCAAAAACTCCATATTCACTCCAAAACCCTATTTTCTTGATAATTATCTATACCATGTTGATTTTCAAGAAGTAATTTTGAGATGCGAAAGAGGGAAGTTGGATTTTTCTCTGACCCCAAGGTGGGTGTCTTGTGTTCAGGTCTACGAGAAATATGGCAAAGAAGCCTTCCAGTGGTCAACAGATCAGGCCTCAATTCTACTTGATCGCACACGATATCACCAAACTATCAATCTCCATAGGATGCCAGAGGTTCAAAGTGGTTAAAACTTTTTAACTTAGAGTTTCAGCTTCAGTACAGCCAGAGATATTCAAGATCATCTTCAACTTATGCTTCCCACACAAACGAAGTCAATTATAAGGCTATATAGGGCCGACATACAGGATTTTTCATCATATTTCCAAAAACTCCATATTCACTCCAAAACCCTATTTTCTTGATAATTATCTAAACCATATTGATTTTCAACAAGTAATTTTGAGATGCGAAAGAGGGAAGTTGGATTTTTCTCTGGCCCCAAGGTGGGTGTCCTGTGTTCAGGTCTTCGAGAAATATGGCAAAGAAGCCTTCCAGTGGTCAACAGATCAGGCCTCAATTCTACTTGATCGCACACGATATCACCAAACTATCAATCTCCATAGGATGCCAGAGGTTCAAAGTGGTTAAAACTTTTTAACTTAGAGTTTCAGCTTCAGTACAGCCAGAGATATTCAAGATCATCTTCAACTTATCCTTCCCACACAAACGAAGTCAATTATAAGGCTATATAGGGCCAACATACAGGATTTTTCATCATTTTTCCAAAACCCTATTTTCTTGATAATTATCTATACCATATTGATTTTCAAGAAGTAATTTTGAGATGCGAAAGAGGGAAGTTGGATTTTTCTCTGACCCCAAGGTGGGTGTCTTGTGTTCAGGTCTTCGAGAAATATGGCAAAGAAGCCTTCCAGTGGTCAACAGATCAGGCCTCAATTCTACTTGATCGCACACGATATCACCAAACTATCAATCTCCATAGGATGCCAGAGGTTCAAAGTGGTTAAAACTTTTTAACTTAGAGTTTCAGCTTCAGTACAGCCAGAGATATTCAAGATCATCTTCAACTTATCCTTCCCACACAAACGAAGTCAATTATAAGGCTATATAGGGCCGACATACAGGATTTTTCATCATATTTCCAAAAACTCCATATTCACTCCAAAACCCTATTTTCTTGATAATTATCTATACCATGTTGATTTTCAAGAAGTAATTTTGAGATGCGAAAGAGGGAAAATGGATTTTTCTCTGACCCCAAGGTGGGTGTCCTGTGTTCAGGTCTTCGAGAAATATGGCAAAGAAGCCTTCCAGTGGTCAACAGATCAGGCCTCAATTCTACTTGATCGCACACGATATCACCAAACTATCAATCTCCATAGGATGCCAGAGGTTCAAAGTGGTTAAAACTTTTTAACTTAGAGTTTCAGCTTCAGTACAGCCAGAGATATTCAAGATCATCTTCAACTTATCCTTCCCACACAAACGAAGTCAATTATAAGACTATGTAGGGCCAACATACAGGATTTTTCATCATATTTCCAAAAACTCCATATTCACTCCAAAACCCTATTTTCTTGATAATTATCTATACCATATTGATTTTCAACAAGTAACTTTGAGATGCGAAAGAGGGAAGTTGGATTTTTCTCTGACCCCAAGGTGGGTGTCTTGTGTTCAGGTCTTCGAGAAATATGGCAAAGAAGCCTTCCAGTGGTCAACAGATCAGGCCTCAATTCTACTTGATCGCACACGATATCACCAAACTATCAATCTCCATAGGCTGCCAGAGGTTCAAAGTGGTTAAAACTTTTTAACTTAGAGTTTCAGCTTCAGTACAGCCAGAGATATTCAAGATCATCTTCAACTTATGCTTCCCACACAAACGAAGTCAATTATAAGGCTATATAGGGCCGACATACAGGATTTTTCATCATATTTCCAAAAACTCCATATTCACTCCAAAACCCTATTTTCTTGATAATTATCTAAACCATATTGATTTTCAACAAGTAATTTTGAGATCCGAAAGAGGGAAGTTGGATTTTTCTCTGGCCCCAAGGTGGGTGTCCTGTGTTCAGGTCTTCGAGAAATATGGCAAAGAAGCCTTCCAGTGGTCAACAGATCAGGCCTCAATTCTACTTGATCGCACACGATATCACCAAACTATCAATCTCCATAGGATGCCAGAGGTTCAAAGTGGTTAAAACTTTTTAACTTAGAGTTTCACCTTCAGTACAGCCAGAGATATTCAAGATCATCTTCAACTTATCCTTCCCACACAAACGAAGTCAATTATAAGGCTATATAGGGCCAACATACAGGATTTTTCATCATATTTCCAAAAACTCCATATTCACTCCAAAACCCTATTTTCTTGATAATTATCTATACCATATTGATTTTCAAGAAGTAATTTTGAGATGCGAAAGAGGGAAGTTGGATTTTTCTCTGACCCCAAGGTGGGTGTCCTGTGTTCAGGTCTTCGAGAAATATGGCAAAGAAGCCTTCCAGTGGTCAACAGATCAGGCCTCAATTCTACTTGATCGCACACGATATCACCAAACTATCAATCTCCATAGGATGCCAGAGGTTCAAAGTGGTTAAAACTTTTTAACTTAGAGTTTCAGCTTCAGTACAGCCAGAGATATTCAAGATCATCTTCAACTTATCCTTCCCACACAAACGAAGTCAATTATAAGGCTATATAGGGCCAACATACAGGATTTTTCATCATTTTTCCAAAACCCTATTTTCTTGATAATTATCTATACCATATTGATTTTCAAGAAGTAATTTTGAGATGCGAAAGAGGGAAGTTGGATTTTTCTCTGACCCCAAGGTGGGTGTCTTGTGTTCAGGTCTTCGAGAAATATGGCAAAGAAGCCTTCCAGTGGTCAACAGATCAGGCCTCAATTCTACTTGATCGCACACGATATCACCAAACTATCAATCTCCATAGGATGCCAAAGGTTCAAAGTGGTTAAAACTTTTTAACTTAGAGTTTCAGCTTCAGTACAGCCAGAGATATTCAAGATCATCTTCAACTTATCCTTCCCACACAAACGAAGTCAATTATAAGGCTATATAGGGCCAACATATAGGATTTTTCATCATATTTCCAAAAACTCCATATTCACTCCAAAACTCTATTTTCTTGATAATTATCTATACCATATTGATTTTCAAGAAGTAATTTTGAGATGCGAAAGAGGGAAGTTGGATTTTTCTCTGACCCCAAGGTGGGTGTCCTGTGTTCAGGTCTTCGAGAAATATGGCAAAGAAGCCTTCCAGTGGTCAACAGATCAGGCCTCAATTCTACTTGATCGCACACGATATCACCAAACTATCAATCTCCATAGGATGCCAGAGGTTCAAAGTGGTTAAAACTTTTTAACTTAGAGTTTCAGCTTCAGTACAGCCAGAGATATTCAAGATCATCTTCAACTTATCCTTCCCACACAAACGAAGTCAATTATAAGGCTATATAGGGCCAACATACAGGATTTTTCATCATATTTCCAAAAACTCCATATTCACTCCAAAACCCTATTTTCTTGATAATTATCTATACCATATTGATTTTCAACAAGTAATTTTGAGATGCGAAATAGGGAAGTTGGATTTTTCTCTGACCCCAAGGTGGGTGTCCTGTGTTCAGGTCTTCGAGAAATATGGCAAAGAAGCCTTCCAGTGGTCAACAGATCAGGCCTCAATTCTACTTGATCGCACACGATATCACCAAACTATCAATCTCCATGGGATGCCAGAGGTTCAAAGTGGTTAAAACTTTTTAACTTAGAGTTTCAGCTTCAGTACAGCCAGAGATATTCAAGATCATCTTCAACTTATCTTTCGCACACAAATGAAGTCAATTATAAGGCTATATAGGGCCAACATACAGGATTTTTCATCATATTTCCAAAAACTCCATATTCACTCCAAAACCCTATTTTCTTGATAATTATCTATACCATATTGATTTTCAAGAAGTAATTTTGAGATCCGAAAGAGGGAAGTTGGATTTTTCTCTGACCCCAAGGTGGGTGTCCTGTGTTCAGGTCTTCGAGAAATATGGCAAAGAAGCCTTCCAGTTGTCAACAGATCAGGCCTCAATTCTACTTGATCGCACACGATATCACCAAACTATCAATCTCCATAGGATGCCAGAGGTTCAAAGTGGTTAAAACTTTTTAACTTAGAGTTTCAGCTTCAGTACAGCCAGAGATATTCAAGATCATCTTCAACTTATCCTTCCCACACAAACGAAGTCAATTATAAGGCTATATAGGGCCAACATACAGGATTTTTCATCATATTTCCAAAAACTCCATATTCACTCCAAAACCCTATTTTCTTGATAATTATCTATACCATATTGATTTTCAAGAAGTAATTTTGAGATGCGAAAGAGGGAAGTTGGATTTTTCTCTGACCCCAAGGTGGGTGTCCTGTGTTCAGGTCTTCGAGAAATATGGCAAAGAAGCCTTCCAGTGGTCAACAGATCAGGCCTCAATTCTACTTGATCGCACACGATATCACCAAACTATCAATCTCCATAGGATGCCAGAGGTTCAAAGTGGTTAAAACTTTTTAACTTAGAGTTTCAGCTTCAGTACAGCCAGAGATATTCAAGATCATCTTCAACTTATCCTTCCCACACAAACGAAGTCAATTATAAGGCTATATAGGGCCAACATACAGGATTTTTCATCATATTTCCAAAAACTCCATATTCACTCCAAAACCCTATTTTCTTGATAATTATCTATACCATATTGATTTTCAACAAGTAATTTTGAGATGCGAAAGAGGGAAGTGGGATTTTTCTCTGACCCCAAGGTGGGTGTCCTGTGTTCAGGTCTTCGAGAAATATGGCAAAGAAGCCTTCCAGTGGTCAACAGATCAGGCCTCAATTCTACTTGATCGCACACGATATCACCAAACTATCAATCTCCATGGGATGCCAGAGGTTCAAAGTGGTTAAAACTTTTTAACTTAGAGTTTCAGCTTCAGTACAGCCAGAGATATTCAAGATCATCTTCAACTTATCTTTCGCACACAAATGAAGTCAATTATAAGGCTATATAGGGCCAACATACAGGATTTTTCATCATATTTCCAAAAACTCCATATTCACTCCAAAACCCTATTTTCTTGATAATTATCTATACCATATTGATTTTCAAGAAGTAATTTTGAGATGCGAAAGAGGGAAGTGGGATTTTTCTCTGACCCCAAGGTGGGTGTCCTGTGTTCAGGTCTTCGAGAAATATGGCAAAGAAGCCTTCCAGTGGTCAACAGATCAGGCCTCAATTCTACTTGATCGCACACGATATCACCAAACTATCAATCTCCATAGGATGCCAGAGGTTCAAAGTGGTTAAAACTTTTTAACTTAGAGTTTCAGCTTCAGTACAGCCAGAGATATTCAAGATCATCTTTAACTTATCCTTCGCACACAAATGAAGTCAATTATAAGGCTATATAGGGCCAACATACAGGATTTTTCATCATATTTCCAAAAACTCCATATTCACTCCAAAACCCTATTTTCTTGATAATTATCTTTACCATATTGATTTTCAACAAGTAATTTTGAGATGCGAAAGAGGGAAGTTGGATTTTTCTCTGACCCCAAGGTGGGTGTCCTGTGTTCAGGTCTTCGAGAAATATGGCAAAGAAGCCTTCCAGTGGTCAACAGATCAGGCCTCAATTCTACTTGATCGCACACGATATCACCAAACTATCAATCTCCATAGGATGCCAGAGGTTCAAAGTGGTTAAAACTTTTTAACTTAGAGTTTCAGCTTCAGTACAGCCAGAGATATTCAAGATCATCTTCAACTTATCCTTCCCACACAAACGAAGTCAATTATAAGGCTATATAGGGCCAACATACAGGATTTTTCATCATATTTCCAAAAACTCCATATTCACTCCAAAACCCTATTTTCTTGATAATTATCTATACCATATTGATTTTCAACAAGTAATTTTGAGATGCGAAAGAGGGAAGTTGGATTTTTCTCTGATCCCAAGGTGGGTGTCCTGTGTTCAGGTCTTCGAGAAATATGGCAAAGAAGCCTTCCAGTGGTCAACAGATCAGGCCTCAATTCTACTTGATCGCACACGATATCACCAAACTATCAATCTCCATAGGATGCCAGAGGTGCAAAGTGGTTAAAACTTTTTAACTTAGAGTTTCAGCTTCAGTACAGCCAGAGATATTCAAGATCATCTTCAACTTATCCTTCCCACACAAACGAAGTCAATTATAAGGCTATATAGGGCCAACATACAGGATTTTTCATCATATTTCCAAAAACTCCATATTCACTCCAAAACCCTATTTTCTTGATAATTATCTATACCATATTGATTTTCAACAAGTAATTTTGAGATGCGAAAGAGGGAAGTTGGATTTTTCTCTGATCCCAAGGTGGGTGTCCTGTGTTCAGGTCTTCGAGAAATATGGCAAAGAAGCCTTCCAGTGGTCAACAGATCAGGCCTCAATTCTACTTGATCGCACACGATATCACCAAACTATCAATCTCCATAGGATGCCAGAGGTTCAAAGTGGTTAAAACTTTTTAACTTAGAGTTTCAGCTTCAGTACAGCCAGAGATATTCAAGATCATCTTCAACTTATCCTTCCCACACAAACGAAGTCAATTATAAGGCTATATAGGGCCAACATACAGGATTTTTCATCATATTTCCAAAAACTCCATATTCACTCCAAAACCCTATTTTCTTGATAATTATCTATACCATATTGATTTTCAACAAGTAATTTTGAGATGCGAAAGAGGGAAGTTGGATTTTTCTCTGACCCCAAGGTGGGTGTCCTGTGTTCAGGTCTTCGAGAAATATGGTAAAGAAGCCTTCCAGTGGTCAACAGATCAGGACTCAATTCTACTTGATCGCACACGATATCACTAAACTATCAATCTCCATAGGATGCCAGAGGTTCAAAGTGGTTAAAACTTTTTAACTTAGAGTTTCAGCTTCAGTACAGCCAGAGATATTCAAGATCATCTTTAACTTATCCTTCGCACACAAATGAAGTCAATTATAAGGCTATATAGGGCCAACATACAGGATTTTTCATCATATTTCCAAAAACTCCATATTCACTCCAAAACCCTATTTTCTTGATAATTATCTATACCATATTGATTTTCAAGAAGTAATTTTGAGATGCGAAATAGGGAAGTTGGATTTTTCTCTGACCCCAAGGTGGGTGTCCTGTGTTCAGGTCTTCGAGAAATATGGCAAAGAAGCCTTCCAGTGGTCAACAGATCAGGCCTCAATTCTACTTGATCGCACACGATATCAAAAAACTATCAATCTCCATGGGATGCCAGAGGTTCAAAGTGGTTAAAACTTTTTAACTTAGAGTTTCAGCTTCAGTACAGCCAGAGATATTCAAGATCATCTTCAACTTATCTTTCGCACACAAATGAAGTCAATTATAAGGCTATATAGGGCCAACATACAGGATTTTTCATCATATTTCCAAAAACTCCATATTCACTCCAAAACCCTATTTTCTTGATAATTATCTATACCATATTGATTTTCAAGAAGTAATTTTGAGATCCGAAAGAGGGAAGTTGGATTTTTCTCTGACGCCAAGGTGGGTGTCCTGTGTTCAGGTCTTCGAGAAATATGGCAAAGAAGCCTTCCAGTGGTCAACAGATCAGGCCTCAATTCTACTTGATCGCACACGATATCACCAAACTATCAATCTCCATAGGATGCCAGAGGTTCAAAGTGGTTAAAACTTTTTAACTTAGAGTTTCAGCTTCAGTACAGCCAGAGATATTCAAGATCATCTTCAACTTATCCTTCCCACACAAACGAAGTCAATTATAAGGCTATATAGGGCCAACATACAGGATTTTTCATCATATTTCCAAAAACTCCATATTCACTCCAAAACCCTATTTTCTTGATAATTATCTATACCATATTGATTTTCAAGAAGTAATTTTGAGATGCGAAAGAGGGAAGTTGGATTTTTCTCTGACCCCAAGGTGGGTGTCCTGTGTTCAGGTCTTCGAGAAATATGGCAAAGAAGCCTTCCAGTGGTCAACAGATCAGGCCTCAATTCTACTTGATCGCACACGATATCACCAAACTATCAATCTCCATAGGATGCCAGAGGTTCAAAGTGGTTAAAACTTTTTAACTTAGAGTTTCAGCTTCAGTACAGCCAGAGATATTCAAGATCATCTTCAACTTATCCTTCCCACACAAACGAAGTCAATTATAAGGCTATATAGGGCCAACATACAGGATTTTTCATCATATTTCCAAAAACTCCATATTCACTCCAAAACCCTATTTTCTTGATAATTATCTATACCATATTGATTTTCAACAAGTAATTTTGAGATGCGAAAGAGGGAAGTGGGATTTTTCTCTGACCCCAAGGTGGGTGTCCTGTGTTCAGGTCTTCGAGAAATATGGCAAAGAAGCCTTCCAGTGGTCAACAGATCAGGCCTCAATTCTACTTGATCGCACACGATATCACCAAACTATCAATCTCCATGGGATGCCAGAGGTTCAAAGTGGTTAAAACTTTTTAACTTAGAGTTTCAGCTTCAGTACAGCCAGAGATATTCAAGATCATCTTCAACTTATCTTTCGCACACAAATGAAGTCAATTATAAGGCTATATAGGGCCAACATACAGGATTTTTCATCATATTTCCAAAAACTCCATATTCACTCCAAAACCCTATTTTCTTGATAATTATCTATACCATATTGATTTTCAAGAAGTAATTTTGAGATGCGAAAGAGGGAAGTGGGATTTTTCTCTGACCCCAAGGTGGGTGTCCTGTGTTCAGGTCTTCGAGAAATATGGCAAAGAAGCCTTCCAGTGGTCAACAGATCAGGCCTCAATTCTACTTGATCGCACACGATATCACCAAACTATCAATCTCCATAGGATGCCAGAGGTTCAAAGTGGTTAAAACTTTTTAACGTAGAGTTTCAGCTTCAGTACAGCCAGAGATATTCAAGATCATCTTCAACTTATCCTTCCCACACAAACGAAGTCAATTATAAGGCTATATAGGGCCAACATACAGGATTTTTCATCATATTTCCAAAAACTCCATATTCACTCCAAAACCCTATTTTCTTGATAATTATCTATACCATATTGATTTTCAACAAGTAATTTTGAGATGCGAAAGAGGGAAGTTGGATTTTTCTCTGACCCCAAGGTGGGTGTCCTGTGTTCAGGTCTTCGAGAAATATGGTAAAGAAGCCTTCCAGTGGTCAACAGATCAGGCCTCAATTCTACTTGATCGCACACGATATCACCAAACTATCAATCTCCATAGGATGCCAGAGGTTCAAAGTGGTTAAAACTTTTTAACTTAGAGTTTCAGCTTCAGTACAGCCAGAGATATTCAAGATCATCTTCAACTTATCCTTCCCACACAAACGAAGTCAATTATAAGGCTATATAGGGCCAACATACAGGATTTTTCATCATATTTCCAAAAACTCCATATTCACTCCAAAACCCTATTTTCTTGATAATTATCTATACCATATTGATTTTCAAGAAGTAATTTTGAGATGCGAAAGAGGGAAGTTGGATTTTTCTCTGACCCCAAGGTGGGTGTCCTGTGTTCAGGTCTTCGAGAAATATGGCAAAGAAGCCTTCCAGTGGTCAACAGATCAGGCCTCAATTCTACTTGATCGCACACGATATCACCAAACTATCAATCTCCATAGGATGCCAGAGGTTCAAAGTGGTTAAAACTTTTTAACTTAGAGTTTCAGCTTCAGTACAGCCAGAGATATTCAAGATCATCTTCAACTTATCCTTCCCACACAAACGAAGTCAATTATAAGGCTATATAGGGCCAACATACAGGATTTTTCATCATATTTCCAAAAACTCCATATTCACTCCAAAACCCTATTTTCTTGATAATTATCTATACCATATTGATTTTCAACAAGTAATTTTCAGATGCGAAAGAGGGAAGTTGGATTTTTCTCTGACCCCAAGGTGGGTGTCCTGTGTTCAGGTCTTCGAGAAATATGGCAAAGAAGCCTTCCAGTGGTCAACAGATCAGGCCTCAATTCTACTTGATCGCACACGATATCACCAAACTATCAATCTCCATAGGATGCCAGAGGTTCAAAGTGGTTAAAACTTTTTAACTTAGAGTTTCAGCTTCAGTACAGCCAGAGATATTCAAGATCATCTTCAACTTATCCTTCCCACACAAACGAAGTCAATTATAAGGCTATATAGGGCCAACATACAGGATTTTTCATCATATTTCCAAAAACTCCATATTCACTCCAAAACCCTATTTTCTTGATAATTATCTATACCATATTGATTTTCAACAAGTAATTTTCAGATGCGAAAGAGGGAAGTTGGATTTTTCTCTGACCCCAAGGTGGGTGTCCTGTGTTCAGGTCTTCGAGAAATATGGCAAAGAAGCCTTCCAGTGGTCAACAGATCAGGCCTCAATTCTACTTGATCGCACACGATATCACCAAACTATCAATCTCCATAGGATGCCAGAGGTTCAAAGTGGTTAAAACTTTTTAACTTAGAGTTTCAGCTTCAGTACAGCCAGAGATATTCAAGAGCATCTTCAACTTATCCTTCCCACACAAACGAAGTCAATTATAAGGCTATATAGGGCCAACATACAGGATTTTTCATCATATTTCCAAAAACTCCATATTCACTCCAAAACCCTATTTTCTTGATAATTATCTATACCATATTGATTTACAAGAAGTAATTTTGAGATGCGAAAGAGGGAAGTTGGATTTTTCTCTGACCCCAAGGTCGGTGTCCTGTGTTCAGGTCTTCGAGAAATATGGCAAAGAAGCCTTCCAGTGGTCAACAGATCAGGCCTCAATTCTACTTGATCGCACACGATATCACCAAACTATCAATCTCCATAGGATGCCAGAGGTTCAAAGTGGTTAAAACTTTTTAACTTAGAGTTTCAGCTTCAGTACAGCCAGAGATATTCAAGATCATCTTCAACTTATACTTCCCACACAAACGAAGTCAATTATAAGGCTATATAGGGCCAACATACAGGATTTTTCATCATATTTCCAAAAACTCCATATTCACTCCAAAACCCTATTTTCTTGATAATTATCTATACCATGTTGATTTTCAAGAAGTAATTTTGAGATGCGAAAGAGGGAAGTTGGATTTTTCTCTGACCCCAAGGTGGGTGTCCTGTGTTCAGGTCTTCGAGAAATATGGCAAAGAAGCCTTCCAGTGGTCAACAGATCAGGCCTCAATTCTACTTGATCGCACACGATATCACCAAACTATCAATCTCCATAGGATGCCAGAGGTTCAAAGTGGTTAAAACTTTTTAACTTAGAGTTTCAGCTTCAGTACAGCCAGAGATATTCAAGATCATCTTCAACTTATCCTTCCCACACAAACGAAGTCAATTATAAGACTATGTAGGGCCAACATACAGGATTTTTCATCATATTTCCAAAAACTCCATATTCACTCCAAAACCCTATTTTCTTGATAATTATCTATACCATATTGATTTTCAACAAGTAACTTTGAGATGCGAAAGAGGGAAGTTGGATTTTTCTCTGACCCCAAGGTGGGTGTCTTGTGTTCAGGTCTTCGAGAAATATGGCAAAGAAGCCTTCCAGTGGTCAACAGATCAGGCCTCAATTCTACTTGATCGCACACGATATCACCAAACTATCAATCTCCATAGGCTGCCAGAGGTTCAAAGTGGTTAAAACTTTTTAACTTAGAGTTTCAGCTTCAGTACAGCCAGAGATATTCAAGATCATCTTCAACTTATGCTTCCCACACAAACGAAGTCAATTATAAGGCTATATAGGGCCGACATACAGGATTTTTCATCATATTTCCAAAAACTCCATATTCACTCCAAAACCCTATTTTCTTGATAATTATCTAAACCATATTGATTTTCAACAAGTAATTTTGAGATCCGAAAGAGGGAAGTTGGATTTTTCTCTGGCCCCAAGGTGGGTGTCCTGTGTTCAGGTCTTCGAGAAATATGGCAAAGAAGCCTTCCAGTGGTCAACAGATCAGGCCTCAATTCTACTTGATCGCACACGATATCACCAAACTATCAATCTCCATAGGATGCCAGAGGTTCAAAGTGGTTAAAACTTTTTAACTTAGAGTTTCACCTTCAGTACAGCCAGAGATATTCAAGATCATCTTCAACTTATCCTTCCCACACAAACGAAGTCAATTATAAGGCTATATAGGGCCAACATACAGGATTTTTCATCATATTTCCAAAAACTCCATATTCACTCCAAAACCCTATTTTCTTGATAATTATCTATACCATATTGATTTTCAAGAAGTAATTTTGAGATGCGAAAGAGGGAAGTTGGATTTTTCTCTGACCCCAAGGTGGGTGTCCTGTGTTCAGGTCTTCGAGAAATATGGCAAAGAAGCCTTCCAGTGGTCAACAGATCAGGCCTCAATTCTACTTGATCGCACACGATATCACCAAACTATCAATCTCCATAGGATGCCAGAGGTTCAAAGTGGTTAAAACTTTTTAACTTAGAGTTTCAGCTTCAGTACAGCCAGAGATATTCAAGATCATCTTCAACTTATCCTTCCCACACAAACGAAGTCAATTATAAGGCTATATAGGGCCAACATACAGGATTTTTCATCATTTTTCCAAAACCCTATTTTCTTGATAATTATCTATACCATATTGATTTTCAAGAAGTAATTTTGAGATGCGAAAGAGGGAAGTTGGATTTTTCTCTGACCCCAAGGTGGGTGTCTTGTGTTCAGGTCTTCGAGAAATATGGCAAAGAAGCCTTCCAGTGGTCAACAGATCAGGTCTCAATTCTACTTGATCGCACACGATATCACCAAACTATCAATCTCCATAGGATGCCAGAGGTTCAAAGTGGTTAAAACTTTTTAACTTAGAGTTTCAGCTTCAGTACAGCCAGAGATATTCAAGATCATCTTCAACTTATGCTTCCCACACAAACGAAGTCAATTATAAGGCTATATAGGGCCGACATACAGGATTTTTCATCATATTTCCAAAAACTCCATATTCACTCCAAAACAATATTTTCTTGATAATTATCTAAACCATATTGATTTTC
>JALHLI010000082.1:0-189883 GCA_023349425.1 Anthopleura sola | reverse complement strand
CGACCCCCGAAAGTGCCCATCTTTGCAGCTGCGCATGCGCGGCCCCCAGAACCAGGGAAGGAGGCCGAATTTTCACAAAATAAACGTGACCATGTAGGGCCAGAATCGTCCGTTCAATAACATTCCGTGCTCAAAATCCCCAAACTCCGACCCCCGAAAGTGCCCATCTTTGCAGCTGCGCATGCGCGGCCCCCAGAACCAGGGAAGGAGGCCGAATTTTCACAAAATAAACGTGACCATGTAGGCCCAGAATCGTCCGTTCAATAAGATTCCGTGCTCAAAATCCCCAAACTCCGACCCCCGAAAGTGCCCATCTTTGCAGCTGCGCATGCGCGGCCCCCAGAACCAGGGAAGGAGGCCGAATTTTCACAAAATAAACGTGACCATGTAGGGCCAGAATCGTCCGTTCAATAAGATTCCGTGCTCAAAATCCCCAAACTCCGACCCCCGAAAGTGCCCATCTTTGCAGCTGCGCATGCGCGGCCCCCAGAACCAGGGAAGGAGGCCGAATTTTCACAAAATAAACGTGACCATGTAGGGCCAGAATCGTCCGTTCAATAAGATTCCGTGCTCAAAATCCCCAAACTCCGACCCCCGAAAGTGCCCATCTTTGCAGCTGCGCATGCGCGGCCCCCAGAACCAGGGAAGGAGGCCGAATTTTCACAAAATAAACGTGACCATGTAGGGCCAGAATCGTCCGTTCAATAAGATTCCGTGCTCAAAATCCCCAAACTCCGACCCCCGAAAGTGCCCATCTTTGCAGCTGCGCATGCGCGGCCCCCAGAACCAGGGAAGGAGGCCGAATTTTCACAAAATAAACGTGACCATGTAGGGCCAGAATCGTCCGTTCAATAAGATTCCGTGCTCAAAATCCCCAAACTCCGACCCCCGAAAGTGCCCATCTTTGCAGCTGCGCTGCGCGGCCCCCAGAACCAGGGAAGGAGGCCGAATTTTCACAAAATAAACGTGACCATGTAGGGCCAGAATCGTCCGTTCAATAAGATTCCGTGCTCAAAATCCCCAAACTCCGACCCCCGAAAGTGCCCATCTTTGCAGCTGCGCATGCGCGGCCCCCAGAACCAGGGAAGGAGGCCGAATTTTCACAAAATAAACGTGACCATGTAGGGCCAGAATCGTCCGTTCAATAACATTCCGTGCTCAAAATCCCCAAACTCCGACCCCCGAAAGTGCCCATCTTTGCAGCTGCGCATGCGCGGCCCCCAGAACCAGGGAAGGAGGCCGAATTTTCACAAAATAAACGTGACCATGTAGGGCCAGAATCGTCCGTTCAATAACATTCCGTGCTCAAAATCCCCAAACTCCGACCCCCGAAAGTGCCCATCTTTGCAGCTGCGCATGCGCGGCCCCCAGAACCAGGGAAGGAGGCCGAATTTTCACAAAATAAACGTGACCATGTAGGGCCAGAATCGTCCGTTCAATAAGAATCCGTGCTCAAAATCCCCAAACTCCGACCCCCGAAAGTGCCCATCTTTGCAGCTGCGCATGCGCGGCCCCCAGAACCAGGGAAGGAGGCCGAATTTTCACAAAATAAACGTGACCATGTAGGGCCAGAATCGTCCGTTCAATAAGATTCCGTGCTCAAAATCCCCAAACTCCGACCCCCGAAAGTGCCCATCTTTGCAGCTGCGCATGCGCGGCCCCCAGAACCAGGGAAGGAGGGCGAATTTTCACAAAATAAACGTGACCATGTAGGGCCAGAATCGTCCGTTCAATAAGATTCCGTGCTCAAAATCCCCAAACTCCGACCCCCGAAAGTGCCCATCTTTGCAGCTGCGCATGCGCGGCCCCCAGAACCAGGGAAGGAGGGCGAATTTTCACAAAATAAACGTGACCATGTAGGGCCAGAATCGTCCGTTCAATAAGATTCCGTGCTCAAAATCCCCAAACTCCGACCCCCGAAAGTGCCCATCTTTGCAGCTGCGCATGCGCGGCCCCCAGAACCAGGGAAGGAGGGCGAATTTTCACAAAATAAACGTGACCATGTAGGGCCAGAATCGTCCGTTCAATAAGATTCCGTGCTCAAAATCCCCAAACTCCGACCCCCGAAAGTGCCCATCTTTGCAGCTGCGCATGCGCGGCCCCCAGAACCAGGGAAGGAGGCCGAATTTTCACAAAATAAACGTGACCATGTAGGGCCAGAATCGTCCGTTCAATAAGATTCCGTGCTCAAAATCCCCAAACTCCGACCCCCGAAAGTGCCCATCTTTGCAGCTGCGCATGCGCGGCCCCCAGAACCAGGGAAGGAGGCCGAATTTTCACAAAATAAACGTGACCATGTAGGGCCAGAATCGTCCGTTCAATAAGATTCCGTGCTCAAAATCCCCAAACTCCGACCCCCGAAAGTGCCCATCTTTGCAGCTGCGCATGCGCGGCCCCCAGAACCAGGGAAGGAGGCCGAATTTTCACAAAATAAACATGACCATGTAGGGCCAGAATCGTCCGTTCAATAAGATTCCGTGCTCAAAATCCCCAAACTCCGACCCCCGAAAGTGCCCATCTTTGCAGCTGCGCATGCGCGGCCCCCAGAACCAGGGAAGGAGGCCGAATTTTCACAAAATAAACGTGACCATGTAGGGCCAGAATCGTCCGTTCAATAAGATTCCGTGCTCAAAATCCCCAAACTCCGACCCCCGAAAGTGCCCATCTTTGCAGCTGCGCATGCGCGGCCCCCAGAACCAGGGAAGGAGGCCGAATTTTCACAAAATAAACGTGACCATGTAGGGCCAGAATCGTCCGTTCAATAAGATTCCGTGCTCAAAATCCCCAAACTCCGACCCCCGAAAGTGCCCATCTTTGCAGCTGCGCATGCGCGGCCCCCAGAACCAGGGAAGGAGGCCGAATTTTCACAAAATAAACGTGACCATGTAGGGCCAGAATCGTCCGTTCAATAAGATTCCGTGCTCAAAATCCCCAAACTCCGACCCCCGAAAGTGCCCATCTTTGCAGCTGCGCATGCGCGGCCCCCAGAACCAGGGAAGGAGGCCGAATTTTCACAAAATAAACGTGACCATGTAGGGCCAGAATCGTCCGTTCAATAAGATTCCGTGCTCAAAATCCCCAAACTCCGACCCCCGAAAGTGCCCATCTTTGCAGCTGCGCATGCGCGGCCCCCAGAACCAGGGAAGGAGGCCGAATTTTCACAAAATAAACGTGACCATGTAGGGCCAGAATCGTCCGTTCAATAAGATTCCGTGCTCAAAATCCCCAAACTCCGACCCCCGAAAGTGCCCATCTTTGCAGCAGCGCATGCGCGGCCCCCAGAACCAGGGAAGGAGGCCGAATTTTCACAAAATAAACGTGACCATGTAGGGCCAGAATCGTCCGTTCAATAAGATTCCGTGCTCAAAATCCCCAAACTCCGACCCCCGAAAGTGCCCATCTTTGCAGCTGCGAATGCGCGGCCCCCAGAACCAGAGAAGGAGGCCGAATTTTCACAAAATAAACGTGACCATGTAGGGCCAGAATCGTCCGTTCAATAAGATTCCGTGCTCAAAATCCCCAAACTCCGACCCCCGAAAGTGCCCATCTTTGCAGCTGCGCATGCGCGGCCCCCCAGAACCAGGGAAGGAGGCCGAATTTTCACAAAATAAACGTGACCATGTAGGGCCAGAATCGTCCGTTCAATAAGATTCCGTGCTCAAAATCCCCAAACTCCGACCCCCGAAAGTGCCCATCTTTGCAGCTGCGCATGCGCGGCCCCCAGAACCAGGGAAGGAGGCCGAATTTTCACAAAATAAACGTGACCATGTAGGGCCAGAATCGTCCGTTCAATAAGATTCCGTGCTCAAAATCCCCAAACTCCGACCCCCGAAAGTGCCCATCTTTGCAGCTGCGCATGCGCGGCCCCCAGAACCAGGGAAGGAGGCCGAATTTTCACAAAATAAACGTGACCATGTAGGGCCAGAATCGTCCGTTCAATAAGATTCCGTGCTCAAAATCCCCAAACTCCGACCCCCGAAAGTGCCCATCTTTGCAGCTGCGCATGCGCGGCCCCCAGAACCAGGGAAGGAGGCCGAATTTTCACAAAATAAACGTGACCATGTAGGGCCAGAATCGTCCGTTCAATAAGATTCCGTGCTCAAAATCCCCAAACTCCGACCCCCGAAAGTGCCCATCTTTGCAGCTGCGCATGCGCGGCCACCAGAACCAGGGAAGGAGGCCGAATTTTCACAAAATAAACGTGACCATGTAGGGCCAGAATCGTCCGTTCAATAACATTCCGTGCTCAAAATCCCCAAACTCCGACCCCCGAAAGTGCCCATCTTTGCAGCTGCGCATGCGCGGCCCCCAGAACCAGGGAAGGAGGCCGAATTTTCACAAAATAAACGTGACCATGTAGGGCCAGAATCGTCCGTTCAATAAGATTCCGTGCTCAAAATCCCCAAACTCCGACCCCCGAAAGTGCCCATCTTTGCAGCTGCGCATGCGCGGCCCCCAGAACCAGGGAAGGAGGCCGAATTTTCACAAAATAAACGTGACCATGTAGGGCCAGAATCGTCCGTTCAATAAGATTCCGTGCTCAAAATCCCCAAACTCCGACCCCCGAAAGTGCCCATCTTTGCAGCTGCGCATGCGCGGCCCCCAGAACCAGGGAAGGAGGCCGAATTTTCACAAAATAAACGTGACCATGTAGGGCCAGAATCGTCCGTTCAATAAGATTCCGTGCTCAAAATCCCCAAACTCCGACCCCCGAAAGTGCCCATCTTTGCAGCTGCGCATGCGCGGCCCCCAGAACCAGGGAAGGAGGCCGAATTTTCACAAAATAAACGTGACCATGTAGGGTCAGAATCGTCCGTTCAATAAGATTCCGTGCTCAAAATCCCCAAACTCCGACCCCCGAAAGTGCCCATCTTTGCAGCTGCGCATGCGCGGCCCCCAGAACCAGGGAAGGAGGCCGAATTTTCACAAAATAAACGTGACCATGTAGGGCCAGAATCGTCCGTTCAATAAGATTCCGTGCTCAAAATCCCCAAACTCCGACCCCCGAAAGTGCCCATCTTTGCAGCTGCGCATGCGCGGCCCCCAGAACCAGGGAAGGAGGCCGAATTTTCACAAAATAAACGTGACCATGTAGGGCCAGAATCGTCCGTTCAATAAGATTCCGTGCTCAAAATCCCCAAACTCCGACCCCCGAAAGTGCCCATCTTTGCAGCTGCGCATGCGCGGCCCCCAGAACCAGGGAAGGAGGCCGAATTTTCACAAAATAAACGTGACCATGTAGGGCCAGAATCGTCCGTTCAATAAGATTCCGTGCTCAAAATCCCCAAACTCCGACCCCCGAAAGTGCCCATCTTTGCAGCTGCGCATGCGCGGCCCCCAGAACCAGGGAAGGAGGCCGAATTTTCACAAAATAAACGTGACCATGTAGGGCCAGAATCGTCCGTTCAATAAGATTCCGTGCTCAAAATCCCCAAACTCCGACCCCCGAAAGTGCCCATCTTTGCAGCAGCGCATGCGCGGCCCCCAGAACCAGGGAAGGAGGCCGAATTTTCACAAAATAAACGTGACCATGTAGGGCCAGAATCGTCCGTTCAATAAGATTCCGTGCTCCAAATCCCCAAACTCCGACCCCCGAAAGTGCCCATCTTTGCAGCTGCGAATGCGCGGCCCCCAGAACCAGAGAAGGAGGCCGAATTTTCACAAAATAAACGTGACCATGTAGGGCCAGAATCGTCCGTTCAATAAGATTCCGTGCTCAAAATCCCCAAACTCCGACCCCCGAAAGTGCCCATCTTTGCAGCTGCGCATGCGCGGCCCCCCAGAACCAGGGAAGGAGGCCGAATTTTCACAAAATAAACGTGACCATGTAGGGCCAGAATCGTCCGTTCAATAAGATTCCGTGCTCAAAATCCCCAAACTCCGACCCCCGAAAGTGCCCATCTTTGCAGCTGCGCATGCGCGGCCCCCAGAACCAGGGAAGGAGGCCGAATTTTCACAAAATAAACGTGACCATGTAGGGCCAGAATCGTCCGTTCAATAAGATTCCGTGCTCAAAATCCCCAAACTCCGACCCCCGAAAGTGCCCATCTTTGCAGCTGCGCATGCGCGGCCCCCAGAACCAGGGAAGGAGGCCGAATTTTCACAAAATAAACGTGACCATGTAGGGCCAGAATCGTCCGTTCAATAAGATTCCGTGCTCAAAATCCCCAAACTCCGACCCCCGAAAGTGCCCATCTTTGCAGCTGCGCATGCGCGGCCCCCAGAACCAGGGAAGGAGGCCGAATTTTCACAAAATAAACGTGACCATGTAGGGCCAGAATCGTCCGTTCAATAAGATTCCGTGCTCAAAATCCCCAAACTCCGACCCCCGAAAGTGCCCATCTTTGCAGCTGCGCATGCGCGGCCCCCAGAACCAGGGAAGGAGGCCGAATTTTCACAAAATAAACGTGACCATGTAGGGCCAGAATCGTCCGTTCAATAACATTCCGTGCTCAAAATCCCCAAACTCCGACCCCCGAAAGTGCCCATCTTTGCAGCTGCGCATGCGCGGCCCCCAGAACCAGGGAAGGAGGCCGAATTTTCACAAAATAAACGTGACCATGTAGGGCCAGAATCGTCCGTTCAATAACATTCCGTGCTCAAAATCCCCAAACTCCGACCCCCGAAAGTGCCCATCTTTGCAGCTGCGCATGCGCGGCCCCCAGAACCAGGGAAGGAGGCCGAATTTTCACAAAATAAACGTGACCATGTAGGGCCAGAATCGTCCGTTCAATAACATTCCGTGCTCAAAATCCCCAAACTCCGACCCCCGAAAGTGCCCATCTTTGCAGCTGCGCATGCGCGGCCCCCAGAACCAGGGAAGGAGGCCGAATTTTCACAAAATAAACGTGACCATGTAGGGCCAGAATCGTCCGTTCAATAAGATTCCGTGCTCAAAATCCCCAAACTCCGACCCCCGAAAGTGCCCATCTTTGCAGCTGCGCATGCGCGGCCCCCAGAACCAGGGAAGGAGGCCGAATTTTCACAAAATAAACGTGACCATGTAGGGCCAGAATCGTCCGTTCAATAAGATTCCGTGCTCAAAATCCCCAAACTCCGACCCCCGAAAGTGCCCATCTTTGCAGCTGCGCATGCGCGGCCCCCAGAACCAGGGAAGGAGGCCGAATTTTCACAAAATAAACGTGACCATGTGGGGCCAGAATCGTCCGTTCAATAACATTCCGTGCTCAAAATCCCCAAACTCCGACCCCCGAAAGTGCCCATCTTTGCAGCTGCGCATGCGCGGCCCCCAGAACCAGGGAAGGAGGCCGAATTTTCACAAAATAAACGTGACCATGTAGGGCCAGAATCGTCCGTTCAATAAGATTCCGTGCTCAAAATCCCCAAACTCCGACCCCCGAAAGTGCCCATCTTTGCAGCTGCGCATGCGCGGCCCCCAGAACCAGGGAAGGAGGCCGAATTTTCACAAAATAAACGTGACCATGTAGGGCCAGAATCGTCCGTTCAATAAGATTCCGTGCTCAAAATCCCCAAACTCCGACCCCCGAAAGTGCCCATCTTTGCAGCTGCGCATGCGCGGCCCCCAGAACCAGGGAAGGAGACCGAATTTTCACAAAATAAACGTGACCATGTAGGGCCAGAATCGTCCGTTCAATAAGATTCCGTGCTCAAAATCCCCAAACTCCGACCCCCGAAAGTGCCCATCTTTGCAGCTGCGCATGCGCGGCCCCCAGAACCAGGGAAGGAGGCCGAATTTTCACAAAATAAACGTGACCATGTAGGGCCAGAATCGTCCGTTCAATAAGATTCCGTGCTCAAAATCCCCAAACTCCGACCCCCGAAAGTGCCCATCTTTGCAGCTGCGCATGCGCGGCCCCCAGAACCAGGGAAGGAGGCCGAATTTTCACAAAATAAACGTGACCATGTGGGGCCAGAATCGTCCGTTCAATAAGATTCCGTGCTCAAAATCCCCAAACTCCGACCCCCGAAAGTGCCCATCTTTGCAGCTGCGCATGCGCGGCCCCCAGAACCAGGGAAGGAGGCCGAATTTTCACAAAATAAACGTGACCATGTAGGGCCAGAATCGTCCGTTCAATAAGATTCCGTGCTCAAAATCCCCAAACTCCGACCCCCGAAAGTGCCCATCTTTGCGGCTGCGCATGCGCGGCCCCCAGAACCAGGGAAGGAGGCCGAATTTTCACAAAATAAACGTGACCATGTAGGGCCAGAATCGTCCGTTCAATAAGATTCCGTGCTCAAAATCCCCAAACTCCGACCCCCGAAAGTGCCCATCTTTGCAGCTGCGCATGCGCGGCCCCCAGAACCAGGGAAGGAGGCCGAATTTTCACAAAATAAACGTGACCATGTAGGGCCAGAATCGTCCGTTCAATAAGATTCCGTGCTCAAAATCCCCAAACTCCGACCCCCGAAAGTGCCCATCTTTGCAGCTGCGCATGCGCGGCCCCCAGAACCAGGGAAGGGGGCCGAATTTTCACAAAATAAACGTGACCATGTAGGGCCAGAATCGTCCGTTCAATAAGATTCCGTGCTCAAAATCCCCAAACTCCGACCCCCGAAAGTGCCCATCTTTGCAGCTGCGCATGCGCGGCCCCCAGAACCAGGGAAGGAGGCCGAATTTTCACAAAATAAACGTGACCATGTGGGGCCAGAATCGTCCGTTCAATAAGATTCCGTGCTCAAAATCCCCAAACTCCGACCCCCGAAAGTGCCCATCTTTGCAGCTGCGCATGCGCAGCCCCCAGAACCAGGGAAGGAGGCCGAATTTTCACAAAATAAACGTGACCATGTAGGGCCAGAATCGTCCGTTCAATAAGATTCCGTGCTCAAAATCCCCAAACTCCGACCCCCGAAAGTGCCCATCTTTGCAGCTGCGCATGCGCGGCCCCCAGAACCAGGGAAGGAGGCCGAATTTTCACAAAATAAACGTGACCATGTGGGGCCAGAATCGTCCGTTCAATAAGATTCCGTGCTCAAAATCCCCAAACTCCGACCCCCGAAAGTGCCCATCTTTGCAGCTGCGCATGCGCGGCCCCCAGAACCAGGGAAGGAGGCCGAATTTTCACAAAATAAACGTGACCATGTAGGGCCAGAATCGTCCGTTCAATAAGATTCCGTGCTCAAAATCCCCAAACTCCGACCCCCGAAAGTGCCCATCTTTGCAGCTGCGCATGCGCGGCCCCCAGAACCAGGGAAGGAGGCCGAATTTTCACAAAATAAACGTGACCATGTAGGGCCAGAATCGTCCGTTCAATAAGATTCCGTGCTCAAAATCCCCAAACTCCGACCCCCGAAAGTGCCCATCTTTGCAGCTGCGCATGCGCGGCCCCCAGAACCAGGGAAAGAGGCCGAATTTTCACAAAATAAACGTGACCATGTGGGGCCAGAATCGTCCGTTCAATAAGATTCCGTGCTCAAAATCCCCAAACTCCGACCCCCGAAAGTGCCCATCTTTGCAGCTGCGCATGCGCGGCCCCCAGAACCAGGGAAGGAGGCCGAATTTTCACAAAATAAACGTGACCATGTAGGGCCAGAATCGTCCGTTCAATAAGATTCCGTGCTCAAAATCCCCAAACTCCGACCCCCGAAAGTGCCCATCTTTGCAGCTGCGCATGCGCGGCCCCCAGAACCAGGGAAGGAGGCCGAATTTTCACAAAATAAACGTGACCATGTAGGGCCAGAATCGTCCGTTCAATAAGATTCCGTGCTCAAAATCCCCAAACTCCGACCCCCGAAAGTGCCCATCTTTGCAGCTGCGCATGCGCGGCCCCCAGAACCAGGGAAGGAGGCCGAATTTTCACAAAATAAACGTGACCATGTAGGGCCAGAATCGTCCGTTCAATAAGATTCCGTGCTCAAAATCCCCAAACTCCGACCCCCGAAAGTGCCCATCTTTGCAGCTGCGCATGCGCGGCCCCCAGAACCAGGGAAGGAGGCCGAATTTTCACAAAATAAACGTGACCATGTAGGGCCAGAATCGTCCGTTCAATAAGATTCCGTGCTCAAAATCCCCAAACTCCGACCCCCGAAAGTGCCCATCTTTGCAGCTGCGCATGCGCGGCCCCCAGAACCAGGGAAGGAGGCCGAATTTTCACAAAATAAACGTGACCATGTAGGGCCAGAATCGTCCGTTCAATAAGATTCCGTGCTCAAAATCCCCAAACTCCGACCCCCGAAAGTGCCCATCTTTGCAGCTGCGCATGCGCGGCCCCCAGAACCAGGGAAGGAGGCCGAATTTTCACAAAATAAACGTGACCATGTAGGGCCAGAATCGTCCGTTCAATAAGATTCCGTGCTCAAAATCCCCAAACTCCGACCCCCGAAAGTGCCCATCTTTGCAGCTGCGCATGCGCGGCCCCCAGAACCAGGGAAGGAGGCCGAATTTTCACAAAATAAACGTGACCATGTAGGGCCAGAATCGTCCGTTCAATAAGATTCCGTGCTCAAAATCCCCAAACTCCGACCCCCGAGAGTGCCCATCTTTGCAGCTGCGCATGCGCGGCCCCCAGAACCAGGGAAGGAGGCCGAATTTTCACAAAATAAACGTGACCATGTAGGGCCAAAATCGTCCGTTCAATAAGATTCCGTGCTCAAAATCCCCAAACTCCGACCCCCGAGAGTGCCCATCTTTGCAGCTGCGCATGCGCGGCCCCCAGAACCAGGGAAGGAGGCCGAATTTTCACAAAATAAACGTGACCATGTAGGGCCAGAATCGTCCGTTCAATAAGATTCCGTGCTCAAAATCCCCAAACTCCGACCCCCGAAAGTGCCCATCTTTGCAGCTGCGCATGCGCGGCCCCCAGAACCAGGGAATGAAGGCCGAATTTTCACAAAATAAACGTGACCATGTAGGGCCAGAATCGTCCGTTCAATAAGATTCCGTGCTCAAAATCCCCAAACTCCGACCCCCGAAAGTGCCCATCTTTGCAGCTGCGCATGCGCGGCCCCCAGAACCAGGGAAGGAGGCCGAATTTTCACAAAATAAACGTGACCATGTAGGGCCAGAATCGTCCGTTCAATAAGATTCCGTGCTCAAAATCCCCAAACTCCGACCCCCGAAAGTGCCCATCTTTGCAGCTGCGCATGCGCGGCCCCCAGAACCAGGGAAGGAGGCCGAATTTTCACAAAATAAACGTGACCATGTAGGGCCAGAATCGTCCGTTCAATAAGATTCCGTGCTCAAAATCCCCAAACTCCGACCCCCGAAAGTGCCCATCTTTGCAGCTGCGCATGCGCGGCCCCCAGAACCAGGGAAGGAGGCCGAATTTTCACAAAATAAACGTGACCATGTAGGGCCAGAATCGTCCGTTCAATAAGATTCCGTGCTCAAAATCCCCAAACTCCGACCCCCGAAAGTGCCCATCTTTGCAGCTGCTCATGCGCGGCCCCCAGAACCAGGGAAGGAGGCCGAATTTTCACAAAATAAACGTGACCATGTAGGGCCAGAATCGTCCGTTCAATAAGATTCCGTGCTCAAAATCCCCAAACTCCGACCCCCGAAAGTGCCCATCTTTGCAGCTGCGCATGCGCGGCCCCCAGAACCAGGGAAGGAGGCCGAATTTTCACAAAATAAACGTGACCATGTAGGGCCAGAATCGTCCGTTCAATAAGATTCCGTGCTCAAAATCCCCAAACTCCGACCCCCGAAAGTGCCCATCTTTGCAGCTGCGCATGCGCGGCCCCCAGAACCAGGGAAGGAGGCCGAATTTTCACAAAATAAACGTGACCATGTAGGGCCAGAATCGTCCGTTCAATAAGATTCCGTGCTCAAAATCCCCAAACTCCGACCCCCGAAAGTGCCCATCTTTGCAGCTGCGCATGCGCGGCCCCCAGAACCAGGGAAGGAGGCCGAATTTTCACAAAATAAACGTGACCATGTAGGGCCAGAATCGTCCGTTCAATAAGATTCCGTGCTCAAAATCCCCAAACTCCGACCCCCGAAAGTGCCCATCTATGCAGCTGCGCATGCGCGGCCCCCAGAACCAGGGAAGGAGGCCGAATTTTCACAAAATAAACGTGACCATGTAGGGCCAGAATCGTCCGTTCAATAAGATTCCGTGCTCAAAATCCCCAAACTCCGACCCCCGAAAGTGCCCATCTTTGCAGCTGCGCATGCGCGGCCCCCAGAACCAGGGAAGGAGGCCGAATTTTCACAAAATAAACGTGACCATGTAGGGCCAGAATCGTCCGTTCAATAAGATTCCGTGCTCAAAATCCCCAAACTCCGACCCCCGAAAGTGCCCATCTTTGCAGCTGCGCATGCGCGGCCCCCAGAACCAGGGAAGGAGGCCGAATTTTCACAAAATAAACGTGACCATGTAGGGCCAGAATCGTCCGTTCAATAAGATTCCGTGCTCAAAATCCCCAAACTCCGACCCCCGAAAGTGCCCATCTTTGCAGCTGCGCATGCGCGGCCCCCAGAACCAGGGAAGGAGGCCGAATTTTCACAAAATAAACGTGACCATGTAGGGCCAGAATCGTCCGTTCAATAAGATTCCGTGCTCAAAATCCCCAAACTCCGACCCCCGAAAGTGCCCATCTTTGCAGCTGCGCATGCGCGGCCCCCAGAACCAGGGAAGGAGGCCGAATTTTCACAAAATAAACGTGACCATGTAGGGCCAGAATCGTCCGTTCAATAAGATTCCGTGCTCAAAATCCCCAAACTCCGACCCCCGAAAGTGCCCATCTTTGCAGCTGCGCATGCGCGGCCCCCAGAACCAGGGAAGGAGGCCGAATTTTCACAAAATAAACGTGACCATGTAGGGCCAGAATCGTCCGTTCAATAAGATTCCGTGCTCAAAATCCCCAAACTCCGACCCCCGAAAGTGCCCATCTTTGCAGCTGCGCATGCGCGGCCCCCAGAACCAGGGAAGGAGGCCCAATTTTCACAAAATAAACGTGACCATGTAGAGCCAGAATCGTCCGTTCAATAAGATTCCGTGCTCAAAATCCCCAAACTCCGACCCCCGAAAGTGCCCATCTTTGCAGCTGCGCATGCGCGGCCCCCAGAACCAGGGAAGGAGGCCGAATTTTCACAAAATAAACGTGACCATGTAGGGCCAGAATCGTCCGTTCAATAAGATTCCGTGCTCAAAATCCCCAAACTCCGACCCCCGAGAGTGCCCATCTTTGCAGCTGCGCATGCGCGGCCCCCAGAACCAGGGAAGGAGGCCGAATTTTCACAAAATAAACGTGACCATGTAGGGCCAGAATCGTCCGTTCAATAAGATTCCGTGCTCAAAATCCCCAAACTCCGACCCCCGAAAGTGCCCATCTTTGCAGCTGCGCATGCGCGGCCCCCAGAACCAGGGAAGGAGGCCGAATTTTCACAAAATAAACGTGACCATGTAGGGCCAGAATCGTCCGTTCAATAAGATTCCGTGCTCAAAATCCCCAAACTCCGACCCCCGAAAGTGCCCATCTTTGCAGCTGCGCATGCGCGGCCCCCAGAACCAGGGAAGGAGGCCGAATTTTCACAAAATAAACGTGACCATGTAGGGCCAGAATCGTCCGTTCAATAAGATTCCGTGCTCAAAATCCCCAAACTCCGACCCCCGAAAGTGCCCATCTTTGCAGCTGCGCATGCGCGGCCCCCAGAACCAGGGAAGGAGGCCGAATTTTCACAAAATAAACGTGACCATGTAGGGCCAGAATCGTCCGTTCAATAAGATTCCGTGCTCAAAATCCCCAAACTCCGACCCCCGAGAGTGCCCATCTTTGCAGCTGCGCATGCGCGGCCCCCAGAACCAGGGAAGGAGGCCGAATTTTCACAAAATAAACGTGACCATGTAGGGCCAGAATCGTCCGTTCAATAAGATTCCGTGCTCAAAATCCCCAAACTCCGACCCCCGAAAGTGCCCATCTATGCAGCTGCGCATGCGCGGCCCCCAGAACCAGGGAAGGAGGCCGAATTTTCACAAAATAAACGTGACCATGTAGGGCCAGAATCGTCCGTTCAATAAGATTCCGTGCTCAAAATCCCCAAACTCCGACCCCCGAAAGTGCCCATCTTTGCAGCTGCGCATGCGCGGCCCCCAGAACCAGGGAAGGAGGCCGAATTTTCACAAAATAAACGTGACCATGTAGGGCCAGAATCGTCCGTTCAATAAGATTCCGTGCTCAAAATCCCCAAACTCCGACCCCCGAAAGTGCCCATCTTTGCAGCTGCGCATGCGCGGCCCCCAGAACCAGGGAAGGAGGCCGAATTTTCACAAAATAAACGTGACCATGTAGGGCCAGAATCGTCCGTTCAATAAGATTCCGTGCTCAAAATCCCCAAACTCCGACCCCCGAAAGTGCCCATCTTTGCAGCTGCGCATGCGCGGCCCCCCAGAACCAGGGAAGGAGGCCGAATTTTCACAAAATAAACGTGACCATGTAGGGCCAGAATCGTCCGTTCAATAAGATTCCGTGCTCAAAATCCCCAAACTCCGACCCCCGAAAGTGCCCATCTATGCAGCTGCGCATGCGCGGCCCCCAGAACCAGGGAAGGAGGCCGAATTTTCACAAAATAAACGTGACCATGTAGGGCCAGAATCGTCCGTTCAATAAGATTCCGTGCTCAAAATCCCATAACTCCGACCCCCGAAAGTGCCCATCTTTGCAGCTGCGCATGCGCGGCCCCCAGAACCAGGGAAGGAGGCCGAATTTTCACAAAATAAACGTGACCATGTAGGGCCAGAATCGTCCGTTCAATAAGATTCCGTGCTCAAAATCCCCAAACTCCGACCCCCGAAAGTGCCCATCTTTGCAGCTGCGCATGCGCGGCCCCCAGAACCAGGGAAGGAGGCCGAATTTTCACAAAATAAACGTGACCATGTAGGGCCAGAATCGTCCGTTCAATAAGATTCCGTGCTCAAAATCCCCAAACTCCGATCCCGAAAGTGCCCATCTTTGCAGCTGCGCATGCGCGGCCCCCAGAACCAGGGAAGGAGGCCGAATTTTCACAAAATAAACGTGACCATGTAGGGCCAGAATCGTCCGTTCAATAAGATTCCGTGCTCAAAATCCCCAAACTCCGACCCCCGAAAGTGCCCATCTTTGCAGCTGCGCATGCGCGGCCCCCAGAACCAGGGAAGGAGGCCGAATTTTCACAAAATAAACGTGACCATGTAGGGCCAGAATCGTCCGTTCAATAAGATTCCGTGCTCAAAATCCCCAAACTCCGACCCCCGAAAGTGCCCATCTTTGCAGCTGCGCATGCGCGGCCCCCAGAACCAGGGAAGGAGGCCGAATTTTCACAAAATAAACGTGACCATGTAGGGCCAGAATCGTCCGTTCAATAAGATTCCGTGCTCAAAATCCCCAAACTCCGACCCCCGAAAGTGCCCATCTTTGCAGCTGCGCATGCGCGGCCCCCAGAACCAGGGAAGGAGGCCGAATTTTCACAAAATAAACTTGACCATGTAGGGCCAGAATCGTCCGTTTAATAAGATTCCGTGCTCAAAATCCCCAAACTCCGACCCCCGAAAGTGCCCATCTTTGCAGCTGCGCATGCGCGGCCCCCAGAACCAGGGAAGGAGGCCCAATTTTCACAAAATAAACGTGACCATGTAGAGCCAGAATCGTCCGTTCAATAAGATTCCGTGCTCAAAATCCCCAAACTCCGACCCCCGAAAGTGCCCATCTTTGCAGCTGCGCATGCGCGGCCCCCAGAACCAGGGAAGGAGGCCGAATTTTCACAAAATAAACGTGACCATGTAGGGCCAGAATCGTCCGTTCAATAAGATTCCGTGCTCAAAATCCCCAAACTCCGATCCCCGAGAGTGCCCATCTTTGCAGCTGCGCATGCGCGGCCCCCAGAACCAGGGAAGGAGGCCGAATTTTCACAAAATAAACGTGACCATGTAGGGCCAGAATCGTCCGTTCAATAAGATTCCGTGCTCAAAATCCCCAAACTCCGACCCCCGAAAGTGCCCATCTTTGCAGCTGCGCATGCGCGGCCCCCAGAACCAGGGAAGGAGGCCGAATTTTCACAAAATAAACGTGACCATGTAGGGCCAGAATCGTCCGTTCAATAAGATTCCGTGCTCAAAATCCCCAAACTCCGACCCCCGAAAGTGCCCATCTTTGCAGCTGCGCATGCGCGGCCCCCAGAACCAGGGAAGGAGGCCGAATTTTCACAAAATAAACGTGACCATGTAGGGCCAGAATCGTCCGTTCAATAAGATTCCGTGCTCAAAATCCCCAAACTCCGACCCCCGAAAGTGCCCATCTTTGCAGCTGCGCATGCGCGGCCCCCAGAACCAGGGAAGGAGGCCGAATTTTCACAAAATAAACGTGACCATGTAGGGCCAGAATCGTCCGTTCAATAAGATTCCGTGCTCAAAATCCCCAAACTCCGATCCCCGAGAGTGCCCATCTTTGCAGCTGCGCATGCGCGGCCCCCAGAACCAGGGAAGGAGGCCGAATTTTCACAAAATAAACGTGACCATGTAGGGCCAGAATCGTCCGTTCAATAAGATTCCGTGCTCAAAATCCCCAAACTCCGACCCCCGAAAGTGCCCATCTTTGCAGCTGCGCATGCGCGGCCCCCAGAACCAGGGAAGGAGGCCGAATTTTCACAAAATAAACGTGACCATGTAGGGCCAGAATCGTCCGTTCAATAAGATTCCGTGCTCAAAATCCCCAAACTCCGACCCCCGAAAGTGCCCATCTTTGCAGCTGCGCATGCGCGGCCCCCAGAACCAGGGAAGGAGGCCGAATTTTCACAAAATAAACGTGACCATGTAGGGCCAGAATCGTCCGTTCAATAAGATTCCGTGCTCAAAATCCCCAAACTCCGACCCCCGAAAGTGCCCATCTTTGCAGCTGCGCATGCGCGGCCCCCAGAACCAGGGAAGGAGGCCGAATTTTCACAAAATAAACGTGACCATGTAGGGCCAGAATCGTCCGTTCAATAAGATTCCGTGCTCAAAATCCCCAAACTCCGACCCCCGAGAGTGCCCATCTTTGCAGCTGCGCATGCGCGGCCCCCAGAACTAGGGAAGGAGGCCGAATTTTCACAAAATAAACGTGACCATGTAGGGCCAGAATCGTCCGTTCAATAAGATTCCGTGCTCAAAATCCCCAAACTCCGACCCCCGAAAGTGCCCATCTATGCAGCTGCGCATGCGCGGCCCCCAGAACCAGGGAAGGAGGCCGAATTTTCACAAAATAAACGTGACCATGTAGGGCCAGAATCGTCCGTTCAATAAGATTCCGTGCTCAAAATCCCCAAACTCCGACCCCCGAAAGTGCCCATCTTTGCAGCTGCGCATGCGCGGCCCCCAGAACCAGGGAAGGAGGCCGAATTTTCACAAAATAAACGTGACCATGTAGGGCCAGAATCGTCCGTTCAATAAGATTCCGTGCTCAAAATCCCCAAACTCCGACCCCCGAAAGTGCCCATCTTTGCAGCTGCGCATGCGCGGCCCCCAGAACCAGGGAAGGAGGCCGAATTTTCACAAAATAAACGTGACCATGTAGGGCCAGAATCGTCCGTTCAATAAGATTCCGTGCTCAAAATCCCCAAACTCCGACCCCCGAAAGTGCCCATCTTTGCAGCTGCGCATGCGCGGCCCCCAGAACCAGGGAAGGAGGCCGAATTTTCACAAAATAAACGTGACCATGTAGGGCCAGAATCGTCCGTTCAATAAGATTCCGTGCTCAAAATCCCCAAACTCCGACCCCCGAAAGTGCCCATCTATGCAGCTGCGCATGCGCGGCCCCCAGAACCAGGGAAGGAGGCCGAATTTTCACAAAATAAACGTGACCATGTAGGGCCAGAATCGTCCGTTCAATAAGATTCCGTGCTCAAAATCCCATAACTCCGACCCCCGAAAGTGCCCATCTTTGCAGCTGCGCATGCGCGGCCCCCAGAACCAGGGAAGGAGGCCGAATTTTCACAAAATAAACGTGACCATGTAGGGCCAGAATCGTCCGTTCAATAAGATTCCGTGCTCAAAATCCCCAAACTCCGACCCCCGAAAGTGCCCATCTTTGCAGCTGCGCATGCGCGGCCCCCAGAACCAGGGAAGGAGGCCGAATTTTCACAAAATAAACGTGACCATGTAGGGCCAGAATCGTCCGTTCAATAAGATTCCGTGCTCAAAATCCCCAAACTCCGACCCCCGAAAGTGCCCATCTTTGCAGCTGCGCATGCGCGGCCCCCAGAACCAGGGAAGGAGGCCGAATTTTCACAAAATAAACGTGACCATGTAGGGCCAGAATCGTCCGTTCAATAAGATTCCGTGCTCAAAATCCCCAAACTCCGACCCCCGAAAGTGCCCATCTTTGCAGCTGCGCATGCGCGGCCCCCAGAACCAGGGAAGGAGGCCGAATTTTCACAAAATAAACGTGACCATGTAGGGCCAGAATCGTCCGTTCAATAAGATTCCGTGCTCAAAATCCCCAAACTCCGACCCCCGAAAGTGCCCATCTTTGCAGCTGCGCATGCGCGGCCCCCAGAACCAGGGAAGGAGGCTGAATTTTCACAAAATAAACGTGACCATGTAGGGCCAGAATCGTCCGTTCAATAAGATTCCGTGCTCAAAATCCCCAAACTCCGACCCCCGAAAGTGCCCATCTTTGCAGCTGCGCATGCGCGGCCCCCAGAACCAGGGAAGGAGGCCGAATTTTCACAAAATAAACGTGACCATGTAGGGCCAGAATCGTCCGTTCAATAAGATTCCGTGCTCAAAATCCCCAAACTCCGACCCCCGAAAGTGCCCATCTTTGCAGCTGCGCATGCGCGGCCCCCAGAACCAGGGAAGGAGGCCGAATTTTCACAAAATAAACGTGACCATGTAGGGCCAGAATCGTCCGTTCAATAAGATTCCGTGCTCAAAATCCCCAAGCTCCGACCCCCGAAAGTGCCCATCTTTGCAGCTGCGCATACGCGGCCCCCAGAACCAGGGAAGGAGGCCGAATTTTCACAAAATAAACGTGACCATGTAGGGCCAGAATCGTCCGTTCAATAAGATTCCGTGCTCAAAATCCCCAAACTCCGACCCCCGAGAGTGCCCATCTTTGCAGCTGCGCATGCGCGGCCCCCAGAACCAGGGAAGGAGGCCGAATTTTCACAAAATAAACGTGACCATGTAGGGCCAGAATCGTCCGTTCAATAAGATTCCGTGCTCAAAATCCCCAAACTCCGACCCCCGAAAGTGCCCATCTTTGCAGCTGCGCATGCGCGGCCCCCAGAACCAGGGAAGGAGGCCGAATTTTCACAAAATAAACGTGACCATGTAGGGCCAGAATCGTCCGTTCAATAAGATTCCGTCCTCAAAATCCCCAAACTCCGACCCCCGAAAGTGCCCATCTTTGCAGCTGCTCATGCGCGGCCCCCAGAACCAGGGAAGGAGGCCGAATTTTCACAAAATAAATGTGACCATGTAGGGCCAGAATCGTCCGTTCAATAAGATTCCGTGCTCAAAATCCCCAAACTCCGACCCCCGAAAGTGCCCATCTTTGCAGCTGCGCATGCGCGGCCCCCAGAACCAGGGAAGGAGGCCGAATTTTCACAAAATAAACGTGACCATGTAGGGCCAGAATCGTCCGTTCAATAAGATTCCGTGCTCAAAATCCCCAAACTCCGACCCCCGAAAGTGCCCATCTTTGCAGCTGCGCATGCGCGGCCCCCAGAACCAGGGAAGGAGGCCGAATTTTCACAAAATAAACGTGACCATGTAGGGCCAGAATCGTCCGTTCAATAAGATTCCGTGCTCAAAATCCCCAAACTCCGACCCCCGAAAGTGCCCATCTTTGCAGCTGCGCATGCGCGGCCCCCAGAACCAGGGAAGGAGGCCGAATTTTCACAAAATAAACGTGACCATGTAGGGCCAGAATCGTCCGTTCAATAAGATTCCGTGCTCAAAATCCCCAAACTCCGACCCCCGAAAGTGCCCATCTATGCAGCTGCGCATGCGCGGCCCCCAGAACCAGGGAAGGAGGCCGAATTTTCACAAAATAAACGTGACCATGTAGGGCCAGAATCGTCCGTTCAATAAGATTTCGTGCTCAAAATCCCCAAACTCCGACCCCCGAAAGTGCCCATCTTTGCAGCTGCGCATGCGCGGCCCCCAGAACCAGGGAAGGAGGCCGAATTTTCACAAAATAAACGTGACCATGTAGGGCCAGAATCGTCCGTTCAATAAGATTCCGTGCTCAAAATCCCCAAACTCCGACCCCCGAAAGTGCCCATCTTTGCAGCTGCGCATGCGCGGCCCCCAGAACCAGGGAAGGAGGCCGAATTTTCACAAAATAAACGTGACCATGTAGGGCCAGAATCGTCCGTTCAATAAGATTCCGTGCTCAAAATCCCCAAACTCCGACCCCCGAAAGTGCCCATCTTTGCAGCTGCGCATGCGCGGCCCCCAGAACCAGGGAAGGAGGCCGAATTTTCACAAAATAAACGTGACCATGTAGGGCCAGAATCGTCCGTTCAATAAGATTCCGTGCTCAAAATCCCCAAACTCCGACCCCCGAAAGTGCCCATCTTTGCAGCTGCGCATGCGCGGCCCCCAGAACCAGGGAAGGAGGCCGAATTTTCACAAAATAAACGTGACCATGTAGGGCCAGAATCGTCCGTTCAATAAGATTCCGTGCTCAAAATCCCCAAGCTCCGACCCCCGAAAGTGCCCATCTTTGCAGCTGCGCATACGCGGCCCCCAGAACCAGGGAAGGAGGCCGAATTTTCACAAAATAAACGTGACCATGTAGGGCCAGAATCGTCCGTTCAATAAGATTCCGTGCTCAAAATCCCCAAACTCCGACCCCCGAGAGTGCCCATCTTTGCAGCTGCGCATGCGCGGCCCCCAGAACCAGGGAAGGAGGCCGAATTTTCACAAAATAAACGTGACCATGTAGGGCCAGAATCGTCCGTTCAATAAGATTCCGTGCTCAAAATCCCCAAACTCCGACCCCCGAAAGTGCCCATCTTTGCAGCTGCGCATGCGCGGCCCCCAGAACCAGGGAAGGAGGCCGAATTTTCACAAAATAAACGTGACCATGTAGGGCCAGAATCGTCCGTTCAATAAGATTCCGTCCTCAAAATCCCCAAACTCCGACCCCCGAAAGTGCCCATCTTTGCAGCTGCTCATGCGCGGCCCCCAGAACCAGGGAAGGAGGCCGAATTTTCACAAAATAAATGTGACCATGTAGGGCCAGAATCGTCCGTTCAATAAGATTCCGTGCTCAAAATCCCCAAACTCCGACCCCCGAAAGTGCCCATCTTTGCAGCTGCGCATGCGCGGCCCCCAGAACCAGGGAAGGAGGCCGAATTTTCACAAAATAAACGTGACCATGTAGGGCCAGAATCATCCGTTCAATAAGATTCCGTGCTCAAAATCCCCAAACTCCGACCCCCGAAAGTGCCCATCTTTGCAGCTGCGCATGCGCGGCCCCCAGAACCAGGGAAGGAGGCCGAATTTTCACAAAATAAACGTGACCATGTAGGGCCAGAATCGTCCGTTCAATAAGATTCCGTGCTCAAAATCCCCAAACTCCGACCCCCGAAAGTGCCCATCTTTGCAGCTGCGCATGCGCGGCCCCCAGAACCAGGGAAGGAGGCCGAATTTTCACAAAATAAACGTGACCATGTAGGGCCAGAATCGTCCGTTCAATAAGATTCCGTGCTCAAAATCCCCAAACTCCGACCCCCGAAAGTGCCCATCTATGCAGCTGCGCATGCGCGGCCCCCAGAACCAGGGAAGGAGGCCGAATTTTCACAAAATAAACGTGACCATGTAGGGCCAGAATCGTCCGTTCAATAAGATTTCGTGCTCAAAATCCCCAAACTCCGACCCCCGAAAGTGCCCATCTTTGCAGCTGCGCATGCGCGGCCCCCAGAACCAGGGAAGGAGGCCGAATTTTCACAAAATAAACGTGACCATGTAGGGCCAGAATCGTCCGTTCAATAAGATTCCGTGCTCAAAATGCCCAAACTCCGACCCCCGAAAGTGCCCATCTTTGCAGCTGCGCATGCGCGGCCCCCAGAACCAGGGAAGGAGGCCGAATTTTCACAAAATAAACGTGACCATGTAGGGCCAGAATCGTCCGTTCAATAAGATTCCGTGCTCAAAATCCCCAAACTCCGACCCCCGAAAGTGCCCATCTTTGCAGCTGCGCATGCGCGGCCCCCAGAACCAGGGAAGGAGGCCGAATTTTCACAAAATAAACGTGACCATGTAGGGCCAGAATCGTCCGTTCAATAAGATTCCGTGCTCAAAATCCCCAAACTCCGACCCCCGAAAGTGCCCATCTTTGCAGCTGCGCATGCGCGGCCCCCAGAACCAGGGAAGGAGGCCGAATTTTCACAAAATAAACGTGACCATGTAGGGCCAGAATCGTCCGTTCAATAAGATTCCGTGCTCAAAATCCCCAAACTCCGACCCCCGAAAGTGCCCATCTTTGCAGCTGCGCATGCGCGGCCCCCAGAACCAGGGAAGGAGGCCGAATTTTCACAAAATAAACGTGACCATGTAGGGCCAGAATCGTCCGTTCAATAAGATTCCGTGCTCAAAATCCCCAAACTCCGACCCCCGAAAGTGCCCATCTTTGCAGCTGCGCATGCGCGGCCCCCAGAACCAGGGAAGGAGGCCGAATTTTCACAAAATAAACGTGACCATGTAGGGCCAGAATCGTCCGTTCAATAAGATTCCGTGCTCAAAATTCCCAAACTCCGACCCCCGAAGGTGCCCATCTTTGCAGCTGCGCATGCGCGGCCCCCAGAACCAGGGGAGGAGGCCGAATTTTCACAAAATAAACGTGACCATGTAGGGCCAGAATCGTCCGTTCAATAAGATTCCGTGCTCAAAATCCCCAAACTCCGACCCCCGAAAGTGCCCATCTTTGCAGCTGCGCATGCGCGGCTCCCAGAACCAGGGAAGGAGGCCGAATTTTCACAAAATAAACGTGACCATGTAGGGCCAGAATCGTCCGTTCAATAAGATTCCGTGCTCAAAATCCCCAAACTCCGACCCCCGAAAGTGCCCATCTTTGCAGCTGCGCATGCGCGGCCCCCAGAACCAGGGAAGGAGGCCGAATTTTCACAAAATAAACGTGACCATGTAGGGCCAGAATCGTCCGTTCAATAAGATTCCGTGCTCAAAATCCCCAAACTCCGACCCCCGAAAGTGCCCATCTTTGCAGCTGCGCATGCGCGGCCCCCAGAACCAGGGAAGGAGGCCGAATTTTCACAAAATAAACGTGACCATGTAGGGCCAGAATCGTCCGTTCAATAAGATTCCGTGCTCAAAATCCCCAAACTCCGACCCCCGAAAGTGCCCATCTTTGCAGCTGCGCATGCGCGGCCCCCAGAACCAGGGAAGGAGGCCGAATTTTCACAAAATAAACGTGACCATGTAGGGCCAGAATCGTCCGTTCAATAAGATTCCATGCTCAAAATCCCCAAACTCCGACCCCCGAAAGTGCCCATCTTTGCAGCTGCGCATGCGCGGCCCCCAGAACCAGGGAAGGAGGCCGAATTTTCACAAAATAAACGTGACCATGTAGGGCCAGAATCGTCCGTTCAATAAGATTCCGTGCTCAAAATCCCCAAACTCCGACCCCCGAGAGTGCCCATCTTTGAAGCTGCGCATGCGCGGCCCCCAGAACCAGGGAAGGAGGCCGAATTTTCACAAAATAAACGTGACCATGTAGGGCCAGAATCGTCCGTTCAATAAGATTCCGTGCTCAAAATCCCCAAACTCCGACCCCCGAAAGTGCCCATCTTTGCAGCTGCGCATGCGCGGCCCCCAGAACCAGGGAAGGAGGCCCAATTTTCACAAAATAAACGTGACCATGTAGGGCCAGAATCGTCCGTTCAATAAGATTCCGTGCTCAAAATCCCCAAACTCCGACCCCCGAAAGTGCCCATCTTTGCAGCTGCGCATGCGCGGCCCCCAGAACCAGGGAAGGAGGCCGAATTTTCACAAAATAAACGTGACCATGTAGGGCCAGAATCGTCCGTTCAATAAGATTCCGTGCTCAAAATCCCCAAACTCCGACCCCCGAGAGTGCCCATCTTTGCAGCTGCGCATGCGCGGCCCCCAGAACCAGGGAAGGAGGCCGAATTTTCACAAAATAAACGTGACCATGTAGGGCCAGAATCGTCCGTTCAATAAGATTCCGTGCTCAAAATCCCCAAACTCCGACCCCCGAAAGTGCCCATCTATGCAGCTGCGCATGCGCGGCCCCCAGAACCAGGGAAGGAGGCCGAATTTTCACAAAATAAACGTGACCATGTAGGGCCAGAATCGTCCGTTCAATAAGATTCCGTGCTCAAAATCCCCAAACTCCGACCCCCGAAAGTGCCCATCTTTGCAGCTGCGCATGCGCGGCCCCCAGAACCAGGGAAGGAGGCCGAATTTTCACAAAATAAACGTGACCATGTAGGGCCAGAATCGTCCGTTCAATAAGATTCCGTGCTCAAAATCCCCAAACTCCGACCCCCGAAAGTGCCCATCTTTGCAGCTGCGCATGCGCGGCCCCCAGAACCAGGGAAGGAGGCCGAATTTTCACAAAATAAACGTGACCATGTAGGGCCAGAATCGTCCGTTCAATAAGATTCCGTGCTCAAAATCCCCAAACTCCGACCCCCGAAAGTGCCCATCTTTGCAGCTGCGCATGCGCGGCCCCCAGAACCAGGGAAGGAGGCCGAATTTTCACAAAATAAACGTGACCATGTAGGGCCAGAATCGTCCGTTCAATAAGATTCCGTGCTCAAAATCCCCAAACTCCGACCCCCGAAAGTGCCCATCTATGCAGCTGCGCATGCGCGGCCCCCAGAACCAGGGAAGGAGGCCGAATTTTCACAAAATAAACGTGACCATGTAGGGCCAGAATCGTCCGTTCAATAAGATTCCGTGCTCAAAATCCCCAAACTCCGACCCCCGAAAGTGCCCATCTTTGCAGCTGCGCATGCGCGGCCCCCAGAACCAGGGAAGGAGGCCGAATTTTCACAAAATAAACGTGACCATGTAGGGCCAGAATCGTCCGTTCAATAAGATTCCGTGCTCAAAATCCCCAAACTCCGACCCCCGAAAGTGCCCATCTTTGCAGCTGCGCATGCGCGGCCCCCAGAACCAGGGAAGGAGGCCGAATTTTCACAAAATAAACGTGACCATGTAGGGCCAGAATCGTCCGTTCAATAAGATTCCGTGCTCAAAATCCCCAAACTCCGACCCCCGAGAGTGCCCATCTTTGAAGCTGCGCATGCGCGGCCCCCAGAACCAGGGAAGGAGGCCGAATTTTCACAAAATAAACGTGACCATGTAGGGCCAGAATCGTCCGTTCAATAAGATTCCGTGCTCAAAATCCCCAAACTCCGACCCCCGAAAGTGCCCATCTTTGCAGCTGCGCATGCGCGGCCCCCAGAACCAGGGAAGGAGGCCCAATTTTCACAAAATAAACGTGACCATGTAGGGCCAGAATCGTCCGTTCAATAAGATTCCGTGCTCAAAATCCCCAAACTCCGACCCCCGAAAGTGCCCATCTTTGCAGCTGCGCATGCGCGGCCCCCAGAACCAGGGAAGGAGGCCGAATTTTCACAAAATAAACGTGACCATGTAGGGCCAGAATCGTCCGTTCAATAAGATTCCGTGCTCAAAATCCCCAAACTCCGACCCCCGAGAGTGCCCATCTTTGCAGCTGCGCATGCGCGGCCCCCAGAACCAGGGAAGGAGGCCGAATTTTCACAAAATAAACGTGACCATGTAGGGCCAGAATCGTCCGTTCAATAAGATTCCGTGCTCAAAATCCCCAAACTCCGACCCCCGAAAGTGCCTATCTATGCAGCTGCGCATGCGCGGCCCCCAGAACCAGGGAAGGAGGCCGAATTTTCACAAAATAAACGTGACCATGTAGGGCCAGAATCGTCCGTTCAATAAGATTCCGTGCTCAAAATCCCCAAACTCCGACCTCCGAAAGTGCCCATCTTTGCAGCTGCGCATGCGCGGCCCCCAGAACCAGGGAAGGAGGCCGAATTTTCACAAAATAAACGTGACCATGTAGGGCCAGAATCGTCCGTTCAATAAGATTCCGTGCTCAAAATCCCCAAACTCCGACCCCCGAAAGTGCCCATCTTTGCAGCTGCGCATGCGCGGCCCCCAGAACCAGGGAAGGAGGCCGAATTTTCACAAAATAAACGTGACCATGTAGGGCCAGAATCGTCCGTTCAATAAGATTCCGTGCTCAAAATCCCCAAACTCCGACCCCCGAAAGTGCCCATCTTTGCAGCTGCGCATGCGCGGCCCCCAGAACCAGGGAAGGAGGCCCAATTTTCACAAAATAAACGTGACCATGTAGGGCCAGAATCGTCCGTTCAATAAGATTCCGTGCTCAAAATCCCCAAACTCCGACCCCCGAAAGTGCCCATCTATGCAGCTGCGCATGCGCGGCCCCCAGAACCAGGGAAGGAGGCCGAATTTTCACAAAATAAACGTGACCATGTAGGGCCAGAATCGTCCGTTCAATAAGATTCCGTGCTCAAAATCCCCAAACTCCGACCCCCGAAAGTGCCCATCTTTGCAGCTGCGCATGCGCGGCCCCCAGAACCAGGGAAGGAGGCCGAATTTTCACAAAATAAACGTGACCATGTAGAGCCAGAATCGTCCGTTCAATAAGATTCCGTGCTCAAAATCCCCAAACTCCGACCCCCGAAAGTGCCCATCTTTGCAGCTGCGCATGCGCGGCCCCCAGAACCAGGGAAGGAGGCCGAATTTTCACAAAATAAACGTGACCATGTAGGGCCAGAATCGTCCGTTCAATAAGATTCCGTGCTCAAAATCCCCAAACTCCGACCCCCGAAAGTGCCCATCTTTGCAGCTGCGCATGCGCGGCCCCCAGAACCAGGGAAGGAGGCCGAATTTTCACAAAATAAACGTGACCATGTAGGGCCAGAATCGTCCGTTCAATAAGATTCCGTGCTCAAAATCCCCAAACTCCGACCCCCGAAAGTGCCCATCTTTGCAGCTGCGCATGCGCGGCCCCCAGAACCAGGGAAGGAGGCCGAATTTTCACAAAATAAACGTGACCATGTAGGGCCAGAATCGTCCGTTCAATAAGATTCCGTGCTCAAAATCCCCAAACTCCGACCCCCGAAAGTGCCCATCTTTGCAGCTGCGCATGCGCGGCCCCCAGAACCAGGGAAGGAGGCCGAATTTTCACAAAATAAACGTGACCATGTAGGGCCAGAATCGTCCGTTCAATAAGATTCCGTGCTCAAAATCCCCAAACTCCGACCCCCGAAAGTGCCCATCTTTGCAGCTGCGCATGCGCGGCCCCCAGAACCAGGGAAGGAGGCCGAATTTTCACAAAATAAACGTGACCATGTAGGGCCAGAATCGTCCGTTCAATAAGATTCCGTGCTCAAAATCCCCAAACTCCGACCCCCGAAAGTGCCCATCTTTGCAGCTGCGCATGCGCGGCCCCCAGAACCAGGGAAGGAGGCCGAATTTTCACAAAATAAACGTGACCATGTAGGGCCAGAATCGTCCGTTCAATAAGATTCCGTGCTCAAAATCCCCAAGCTCCGACCCCCGAAAGTGCCCATCTTTGCAGCTGCGCATGCGCGGCCCCCAGAACCAGGGAAGGAGGCCGAATTTTCACAAAATAAACGTGACCATATATGGCCAGAATCGTCCGTTCAATAAGATTCCGTGCTCAAAATCCCCAAACTCCGACCCCCGAGAGTGCCCATCTTTGCAGCTGCGCATGCGCGGCCCCCAGAACCAGGGAAGGAGGCCGAATTTTCACAAAATAAACGTGACCATGTAGGGCCAGAATCGTCCGTTCAATAAGATTCCGTGCTCAAAATCCCCAAACTCCGACCCCCGAAAGTGCCCATCTTTGCAGCTGCGCATGCGCGGCCCCCAGAACCAGGGAAGGAGGCCGAATTTTCACAAAATAAACGTGACCATGTAGGGCCAGAATCGTCCGTTCAATAAGATTCCGTGCTCAAAATCCCCAAACTCCGACCCCCGAAAGTGCCCATCTTTGCAGCTGCGCATGCGCGGCCCCCAGAACCAGGGAAGGAGGCCGAATTTTCACAAAATAAACGTGACCATGTAGGGCCAGAATCGTCCGTTCAATAAGATTCCGTGCTCAAAATCCCCAAACTCCGACCCCCGAGAGTGCCCATCTTTGCAGCTGCGCATGCGCGGCCCCCAGAACCAGGGAAGGAGGCCGAATTTTCACAAAATAAACGTGACCATGTAGGGCCAGAATCGTCCGTTCAATAAGATTCCGTGCTCAAAATCCCCAAACTCCGACCCCCGAAAGTGCCCATCTTTGCAGCTGCGCATGCGCGGCCCCCAGAACCAGGGAAGGAGGCCGAATTTTCACAAAATAAACGTGACCATGTAGGGCCAGAATCGTCCGTTCAATAAGATTCCGTGCTCAAAATCCCCAAACTCCGACCCCCGAAAGTGCCCATCTTTGCAGCTGCGCATGCGCGGCCCCCAGAACCAGGGAAGGAGGCCGAATTTTCACAAAATAAACGTGACCATGTAGGGCCAGAATCGTCCGTTCAATAAGATTCCGTGCTCAAAATCCCCAAACTCCGACCCCCGAAAGTGCCCATCTTTGCAGCTTCGCATGCGCGGCCCCCAGAACCAGGGAAGGAGGCCGAATTTTCACAAAATAAACGTGACCATGTAGGGCCAGAATCGTCCGTTCAATAAGATTCCGTGCTCAAAATCCCCAAACTCCGACCCCCGAAAGTGCCCATCTTTGCAGCTGCGCATGCGCGGCCCCCAGAACCAGGGAAGGAGGCCGAATTTTCACAAAATAAACGTGACCATGTAGGGCCAGAATCGTCCGTTCAATAAGATTCCGTGCTCAAAATCCCCAAACTCCGACCCCCGAAAGTGCCCATCTTTGCAGCTGCGCATGCGCGGCCCCCAGAACCAGGGAAGGAGGCCGAATTTTCACAAAATAAACGTGACCATGTAGGGCCAGAATCGTCCGTTCAATAAGATTCCGTGCTCAAAATCCCCAAACTCCGACCCCCGAAAGTGCCCATCTTTGCAGCTGCGCATGCGCGGCCCCCAGAACCAGGGAAGGAGGCCGAATTTTCACAAAATAAACGTGACCATGTAGGGCCAGAATCGTCCGTTCAATAAGATTCCGTGCTCAAAATCCCCAAACTCCAACCCCCGAAAGTGCTCATCTTTGCAGCTGCGCATGCGCGGCCCCCAGAACCAGGGAAGGAGGCCGAATTTTCACAAAATAAACGTGACCATGTAGGGCCAGAATCGTCCGTTCAATAAGATTCCGTGCTCAAAATCCCCAAACTCCGACTCCCGAAAGTGCCCATCTTTGCAGCTGCGCATGCGCGGCCCCCAGAACCAGGGAAGGAGGCCGAATTTTCACAAAATAAACGTGACCATGTAGGGCCAGAATCGTCCGTTCAATAAGATTCCGTGCTCAAAATCCCCAAACTCCGACCCCCGAAAGTGCCCATCTTTGCAGCTGCGCATGCGCGGCCCCCAGAACCAGGGAAGGAGGCCGAATTTTCACAAAATAAACGTGACCATGTAGGGCCAGAATCGTCCGTTCAATAAGATTCCGTGCTCAAAATCCCCAAACTCCGAACCCCGAAAGTGCCCATCTTTGCAGCTGCGCATGCGCGGCCCCCAGAACCAGGGAAGGAGGCCGAATTTTCACAAAAAAAAAGGGGCCATGTAGGGCCAGAATGGTCCGTTCAATAAGATTCCGTGCTCAAAATCCCCAAACTCCGACCCCCGAAAGTGCCCATCTTTGCAGCTGCGCATGCGCGGCCCCCAGAACCAGGGAAGGAGGCCGAATTTTCACAAAATAAACGTGACCATGTAGGGCCAGAATCGTCCGTTCAATAAGATTCCGTGCTCAAAATCCCCAAACTCCGACCCCCGAAAGTGCCCATCTTTGCAGCTGCGCATGCGCGGCCCCCAGAACCAGGGAAGGAGGCCGAATTTTCACAAAATAAACGTGACCATGTAGGGCCAGAATCGTCCGTTCAATAAGATTCCGTGCTCAAAATCCCCAAACTCCGACCCCCGAAAGTGCCCATCTTTGCAGCTGCGCATGCGCGGCCCCCAGAACCAGGGAAGGAGGCCGAATTTTCACAAAATAAACGTGACCATGTAGGGCCAGAATCGTCCGTTCAATAAGATTCCGTGCTCAAAATCCCCAAACTCCGATCCCGAAAGTGCCCATCTTTGCAGCTGCGCATGAGCGGCCCCCAGAACCAGGGAAGGAGGCCGAATTTTCACAAAATAAACGTGACCATGTAGGGCCAGAATCGTCCGTTCAATAAGATTCCGTGCTCAAAATCCCCAAACTCCGACCCCCGAAAGTGCCCATCTCTGCAGCTGCGCATGCGCGGCCCCCAGAACCAGGGAAGGAGGCCGAATTTTCACAAAATAAACGTGACCATGTAGGGCCAGAATCGTCCGTTCAATAAGATTCCGTGCTCAAAATCCCCAAACTCCGACCCCCGAAAGTGCCCATCTTTGCAGCTGCGCATGCGCGGCCCCCAGAACCAGGGAAGGAGGCCGAATTTTCACAAAATAAACGTGACCATGTAGGGCCAGAATCGTCCGTTCAATAAGATTCCGTGCTCAAAATCCCCAAACTCCGACCCCCGAAAGTGCCCATCTTTGCAGCTGCGCATGCGCGGCCCCCAGAACCAGGGAAGGAGGCCGAATTTTCACAAAATAAACGTGACCATGTAGGGCCAGAATCGTCCGTTCAATAAGATTCCGTGCTCAAAATCCCCAAACTCCGACCCCCGAAAGTGCCCATCTTTGCAGCTGTGCATGCGCGGCCCCCAGAACCAGGGAAGGAGGCCGAATTTTCACAAAATAAACGTGACCATGTAGGGCCAGAATCGTCCGTTCAATAAGATTCCGTGCTCAAAATCCCCAAACTCCGACCCCCGAAAGTGCCCATCTTTGCAGCTGCGCATGCGCGGCCCCCAGAACCAGGGAAGGAGGCCGAATTTTCACAAAATAAACGTGACCATGTAGGGCCAGAATCGTCCGTTCAATAAGATTCCGTGCTCAAAATCCCCAAACTCCGACCCCCGAAAGTGCCCATCTTTGCAGCTGCGCATGCGCGGCCCCCAGAACCAGGGAAGGAGGCCGAATTTTCACAAAATAAACGTGACCATGTAGGGCCAGAATCGTCCGTTCAATAAGATTCCGTGCTCAAAATCCCCAAACTCCGACCCCCGAAAGTGCCCATCTTTGCAGCTGCGCATGCGCGGCCCCCAGAACCAGGGAAGGAGGCCGAATTTTCACAAAATAAACGTGACCATGTAGGGCCAGAATCGTCCGTTCAATAAGATTCCGTGCTCAAAATCCCCAAACTCCGACCCCCGAAAGTGCCCATCTTTGCAGCTGCGCATGCGCGGCCCCCAGAACCAGGGAAGGAGGCCGAATTTTCACAAAATAAACGTGACCATGTAGGGCCAGAATCGTCCGTTCAATAAGATTCCGTGCTCAAAATCCCCAAACTCCGACCCCCGAAAGTGCCCATCTTTGCAGCTGCGCATGCGCGGCCCCCAGAACCAGGGAAGGAGGCCGAATTTTCACAAAATAAACGTGACCATGTAGGGCCAGAATCGTCCGTTCAATAAGATTCCGTGCTCAAAATCCCCAAACTCCGACCCCCGAAAGTGCCCATCTTTGCAGCTGCGCATGCGCGGCCCCCAGAACCAGGGAAGGAGGCCGAATTTTCACAAAATAAACGTGACCATGTAGGGCCAGAATCGTCCGTTCAATAAGATTCCGTGCTCAAAATCCCCAAACTCCGACCCCCGAAAGTGCCCATCTTTGCAGCTGCGCATGCGCGGCCCCCAGAACCAGGGAAGGAGGCCGAATTTTCACAAAATAAACGTGACCATGTAGGGCCAGAATCGTCCGTTCAATAAGATTCCGTGCTCAAAATCCCCAAACTCCGACCCCCGAAAGTGCCAATCTTTGCAGCTGCGCATGCGCGGCCCCCAGAACCAGGGAAGGAGGCCGAATTTTCACAAAATAGACGTGACCATGTAGGGCCAGAATCGTCCGTTCAATAAGATTCCGTGCTCAAAATCCCCAAACTCCGACCCCCGAAAGTGCCCATCTTTGCAGCTGCGCATGCGCGGCCCCCAGAACCAGGGAAGGAGGCCGAATTTTCACAAAATAAACGTGACCATGTAGGGCCAGAATCGTCCGTTCAATAAGATTCCGTGCTCAAAATCCCCAAACTCCGACCCCCGAAAGTGCCCATCTTTGCAGCTGCGCATGCGCGGCCCCCAGAACCAGGGAAGGAGGCCGAATTTTCACAAAATAAACGTGACCATGTAGGGCCAGAATCGTCCGTTCAATAAGATTCCGTGCTCAAAATCCCCAAACTCCGACCCCCGAAAGTGCCCATCTTTGCAGCTGCGCATGCGCGGCCCCCAGAACCAGGGAAGGAGGCCGAATTTTCACAAAATAAACGTGACCATGTAGGGCCAGAATCGTCCGTTCAATAAGATTCCGTGCTCAAAATCCCCAAACTCCGACCCCCGAAAGTGCCCATCTTTGCAGCTGCGCATGCGCGGCCCCCAGAACCAGGGAAGGAGGCCGAATTTTCACAAAATAAACGTGACCATGTAGGGCCAGAATCGTCCGTTCAATAAGATTCCGTGCTCAAAATCCCCAAACTCCGACCCCCGAAAGTGCCCATCTTTGCAGCTGCGCATGCGCGGCCCCCAGAACCACGGAAGGAGGCCGAATTTTCACAAAATAAACGTGACCATGTAGGGCCAGAATCGTCCGTTCAATAAGATTCCGTGCTCAAAATCCCCAAACTCCGACCCCCGAAAGTGCCAATCTTTGCAGCTGCGCATGCGCGGCCCCCAGAACCAGGGAAGGAGGCCGAATTTTCACAAAATAGACGTGACCATGTAGGGCCAGAATCGTCCGTTCAATAAGATTCCGTGCTCAAAATCCCCAAACTCCGACCCCCTGAAAGTGCCCATCTTTGCAGCTGCGCATGCGCGGCCCCCAGAACCAGGGAAGGAGGCCGAATTTTCACAAAATAAACGTGACCATGTAGGGCCAGAATCGTCCGTTCAATAAGATTCCGTGCTCAAAATCCCCAAACTCCGACCCCCGAAAGTGCCCATCTTTGCAGCTGCGCATGCGCGGCCCCCAGAACCAGGGAAGGAGGCCGAATTTTCACAAAATAAACGTGACCATGTAGGGCCAGAATCGTCCGTTCAATAAGATTCCGTGCTCAAAATCCCCAAACTCCGACCCCCGAAAGTGCCCATCTTTGCAGCTGCGCATGCGCGGCCCCCAGAACCAGGGAAGGAGGCCGAATTTTCACAAAATAAACGTGACCATGTAGAGCCAGAATCGTCCGTTCAATAAGATTCCGTGCTCAAAATCCCCAAACTCCGACCCCCGAAAGTGCCCATCTTTGCAGCTGCGCATGCGCGGCCCCCAGAACCAGGGAAGGAGGCCGAATTTTCACAAAATAAACGTGACCATGTAGGGCCAGAATCGTCCGTTCAATAAGATTCCGTGCTCAAAATCCCCAAACTCCGACCCCCGAAAGTGCCCATCTTTGCAGCTGCGCATGCGCGGCCCCCAGAACCAGGGAAGGAGGCCGAATTTTCACAAAATAAACGTGACCATGTAGGGCCAGAATCGTCCGTTCGATAAGATTCCGTGCTCAAAATCCCCAAACTCCGACCCCCGAAAGTGCCCATCTTTGCAGCTGCGCATGCGCGGCCCCCAGAACCAGGGAAGGAGGCCGAATTTTCACAAAATAAACGTGACCATGTAGGGCCAGAATCGTCCGTTCAATAAGATTCCGTGCTCAAAATCCCCAAACTCCGACCCCCGAAAGTGCCCATCTTTGCAGCTGCGCATGCGCGGCCCCCAGAACCAGGGAAGGAGGCCGAATTTTCACAAAATAAACGTGACCATGTAGGGCCAGAATCGTCCGTTCAATAAGATTCCGTGCTCAAAATCCCCAAACTCCGACCCCCGAAAGTGCCCATCTTTGCAGCTGCGCATGCGCGGCCCCCAGAACCAGGGAAGGAGGCCGAATTTTCACAAAATAAACGTGACCATGTAGGGCCAGAATCGTCCGTTCAATAAGATTCCGTGCTCAAAATCCCCAAACTCCGACCCCCGAAAGTGCCCATCTTTGCAGCTGCGCATGCGCGGCCCCCAGAACCAGGGAAGGAGGCCGAATTTTCACAAAATAAACGTGACCATGTAGGGCCAGAATCGTCCGTTCAATAAGATTCCGTGCTCAAAATCCACAAACTCCGACCCCCGAAAGTGCCCATCTTTGCAGCTGCGCATGCGCGGCCCCCAGAACCAGGGAAGGAGGCCGAATTTTCACAAAATAAACGTGACCATGTAGGGCCAGAATCGTCCGTTCAATAAGATTCCGTGCTCAAAATCCACAAACTCCGACCCCCGAAAGTGCCCATCTTTGCAGCTGCGCATGCGCGGCCCCCAGAACCAGGGAAGGAGGCCGAATTTTCACAAAATAAACGTGACCATGTAGGGCCAGAATCGTCCGTTCAATAAGATTCCGTGCTCAAAATCCCCAAACTCCGACCCCCGAAAGTGCCCATCTTTGCAGCTGCGCATGCGCGGACCCCAGAACCAGGGAAGGAGGCCGAATTTTCACAAAATAAACGTGACCATGTAGGGCCAGAATCGTCCGTTCAATAAGATTCCGTGCTCAAAATCCCCAAACTCCGACCCCCGAAAGTGCCCATCTTTGCAGCTGCGCATGCGCGGCCCCCAGAACCAGGGAAGGAGGCCGAATTTTCACAAAATAAACGTGACCATGTAGAGCCAGAATCGTCCGTTCAATAAGATTCTGTGCTCAAAATCCCCAAACTCCGACCCCCGAAAGTGCCCATCTTTGCAGCTGCGCATGCGCGGCCCCCAGAACCAGGGAAGGAGGCCGAATTTTCACAAAATAAACGTGACCATGTAGGGCCAGAATCGTCCGTTCAATAAGATTCCGTGCTCAAAATCCCCAAACTCCGACCCCCGAAAGTGCCCATCTTTGCAGCTGCGCATGCGCGGCCCCCAGAACCAGGGAAGGAGGCCGAATTTTCACAAAATAAACGTGACCATGTAGGGCCAGAATCGTCCGTTCAATAAGATTCCGTGCTCAAAATCCCCAAACTCCGACCCCCGAAAGTGCCCATCTTTGCAGCTGCGCATGCGCGGCCCCCAGAACCAGGGAAGGAGGCCGAATTTTCACAAAATAAACGTGACCATGTAGGGCCAGAATCGTCCGTTCAATAAGATTCCGTGCTCAAAATCCCCAAACTCCGACCCCCGAAAGTGCCCATCTTTGCAGCTGCGCATGCGCGGCCCCCAGAACCAGGGAAGGAGGCCGAATTTTCACAAAATAAACGTGACCATGTAGGGCCAGAATCGTCCGTTCAATAAGATTCCGTGCTCAAAATCCCCAAACTCCGACCCCCGAAAGTGCCCATCTTTGCAGCTGCGCATGCGCGGCCCCCAGAACCAGGGAAGGAGGCCGAATTTTCACAAAATAAACGTGACCATGTAGGGCCAGAATCGTCCGTTCAATAAGATTCCGTGCTCAAAATCCCCAAACTCCGACCCCCGAAAGTGCCCATCTTTGCAGCTGCGCATGCGCGGCCCCCAGAACCAGGGAAGGAGGCCGAATTTTCACAAAATAAACGTGACCATGGAGGGCCAGAATCGTCCGTTCAATAAGATTCCGTGCTCAAAATATCCAAACTCCGACCCCCGAAAGTGCCCATCTTTGCAGCTGCGCATGCGCGGCCCCCAGAACCAGGGAAGGAGGCCGAATTTTCACAAAATAAACGTGACCATGTAGGGCCAGAATCGTCCGTTCAATAAGATTCCGTGCTCAAAATCCCCAAACTCCGACCCCCGAAAGTGCCCATCTTTGCAGCTGCGCATGCGCGGCCCCCAGAACCAGGGAAGGAGGCCGAATTTTCACAAAATAAACGTGACCATGTAGGGCCAGAATCGTCCGTTCAATAAGATTCCGTGCTCAAAATCCCCAAACTCCGACCCCCGAAAGTGCCCATCTTTGCAGCTGCGCATGCGCGGCCCCCAGAACCAGGGAAGGAGGCCGAATTTTCACAAAATAAACGTGACCATGTAGGGCCAGAATCGTCCGTTCAATAAGATTCCGTGCTCAAAATCCCCAAACTCCGACCCCCGAAAGTGCCCATCTTTGCAGCTGCGCATGCGCGGCCCCCAGAACCAGGGAAGGAGGCCGAATTTTCACAAAATAAACGTGACCATGTAAGGCCAGAATCGTCCGTTCAATAAGATTCCGTGCTCAAAATCCCCAAACTCCGACCCCCGAAAGTGCCCATCTTTGCAGCTGCGCATGCGTGGCCCCCAGAACCAGGGAAGGAGGCCGAATTTTCACAAAATAAACGTGACCATGTAGGGCCAGAATCGTCCGTTCAATAAGATTCCGTGCTCAAAATCCCCAAACTCCGACCCCCGAAAGTGCCCATCTTTGCAGCTGCGCATGCGCGGCCCCCAGAACCAGGGAAGGAGGCCGAATTTTCACAAAATAAACGTGACCATGGAGGGCCAGAATCGTCCGTTCAATAAGATTCCGTGCTCAAAATATCCAAACTCCGACCCCCGAAAGTGCCCATCTTTGCAGCTGCGCATGCGCGGCCCCCAGAACCAGGGAAGGAGGCCGAATTTTCACAAAATAAACGTGACCATGTAGGGCCAGAATCGTCCGTTCAATAAGATTCCGTGCTCAAAATCCCCAAACTCCGACCCCCGAAAGTGCCCATCTTTGCAGCTGCGCATGCGCGGCCCCCAGAACCAGGGAAGGAGGCCGAATTTTCACAAAATAAACATGACCATGTAGGGCCAGAATCGTCCGTTCAATAAGATTCCGTGCTCAAAATCCCCAAACTCCGACCCCCGAAAGTGCCCATCTTTGCAGCTGCGCATGCGCGGCCCCCAGAACCAGGGAAGGAGGCCGAATTTTCACAAAATAAACGTGACCATGTAGGGCCAGAATCGTCCGTTCAATAAGATTCCGTGCTCAAAATCCCCAAACTCCGACCCCCGAAAGTGCCCATCTTTGCAGCTGCGCATGCGCGGCCCCCAGAACCAGGGAAGGAGGCCGAATTTTCACAAAATAAACGTGACCATGTAAGGCCAGAATCGTCCGTTCAATAAGATTCCGTGCTCAAAATCCCCAAACTCCGACCCCCGAAAGTGCCCATCTTTGCAGCTGCGCATGCGCGGCCCCCAGAACCAGGGAAGGAGGCCGAATTTTCACAAAATAAACGTGACCATGTAGGGCCAGAATCGTCCGTTCAATAAGATTCCGTGCTCAAAATCCCCAAACTCCGACCCCCGAAAGTGCCCATCTTTGCAGCTGCGCATGCGCGGCCCCCAGAACCAGGGAAGGAGGCCGAATTTTCACAAAATAAACGTGACCATGTAGGGCCAGAATCGTCCGTTCAATAAGATTCCGTGCTCAAAATCCCCAAACTCCGACCCCCGAAAGTGCCCATCTTTGCAGCTGCGCATGCGCGGCCCCCAGAACCAGGGAAGGAGGCCGAATTTTCACAAAATAAACGTGACCATGTAGGGCCAGAATCGTCCGTTCAATAAGATTCCGTGCTCAAAATCCCCAAACTCCGACCCCCGAAAGTGCCCATCTTCGCAGCTGCGCATGCGCGGCCCCCAGAACCAGGGAAGGAGGCCGAATTTTCACAAAATAAACGTGACCATGTAGGGCCAGAATCGTCCGTTCAATAAGATTCCGTGCTCAAAATCCACAAACTCCGACCCCCGAAAGTGCCCATCTTTGCAGCTGCGCATGCGCGGCCCCCAGAACCAGGGAAGGAGGCCGAATTTTCACAAAATAAACGTGACCATGTAGAGCCAGAATCGTCCGTTCAATAAGATTCCGTGCTCAAAATCCCCAAACTCCGACCCCCGAAAGTGCCCATCTTTGCAGCTGCGCATGCGCGGCCCCCAGAACCAGGGAAGGAGGCCGAATTTTCACAAAATAAACGTGACCATGTAGGGCCAGAATCGTCCGTTCAATAAGATTCCGTGCTCAAAATCCCCAAACTCCGACCCCCGAAAGTGCCCATCTTTGCAGCTCCGCAAGCGCGGCCCCCAGAACCAGGGAAGGAGGCCGAATTTTCACAAAATAAACGTGACCATGTAGGGCCAGAATCGTCCGTTCAATAAGATTCCGTGCTCAAAATCCCCAAACTCCGACCCCCGAAAGTGCCCATCTTTGCAGCTGCGCATGCGCGGCACACGAGATGGATTGGATAGGTGTATCAGAATAACAATGTACACGGGATGGATTGGATTGGTGTATCAGAAAAAGAATGTACACGAGATGGATTGGATGGGTGTATCAGAATAAGAATGTACACGAGATGGATTGGATGGGTGTATCAGAATAAAAATGTACACGAGAAGGATTGGATGGGTGTATCAGAATAAGAATGTACACGAGATGGATTGGATGGGTGTATCAGAAAAAGAATGTACACGAGATGGATTGGATGGTTGCATCAGAATAAAAATGTACACGAGATGGATTGGATGGGTGTATCAGAATAAGAAAGTACACGAGATGTATTGGATGGGTGTATCAGAATAAGAATGTACACGAGATGGATTGGATGGTTGCATCAGAATAAAAATGTACACGAGATGGATTGGATGGGTGTATCAGAATAAGAATGTACACGAGATAGATAGGATGGGTGTATCAGAATAAAAATGTACACGAGATGGATTGGATGGGTGTATTAGAATAAGAATGTACACGAGATGGATTGGATGGGTGCATCAGAATAAGAATGTACACGAGATGGATTGGATGGGTGTATCAGAATAAGAATGTACACTAGATGGATTGGATTGGTGTATCAGAATAAGAATGTACACGAGATGGATTGGATGGGTGTATCAGAATAAGAATGTACACGAGATGGATTGGATGGGTGTATCAGAATAAGAATGTACACGAGATGGATTGGATGGGTGTATCAGAATAAGAATGTCCAAGGGATGGATTGGACGGGTGTATCAGATTAAGAAGGTACACGAGATGTTTTGGATGGCTGTATCAGAATAAGAATGTACACGAGATGTATTGGATGGGTGTATCAGAATAAGAATGTACACGATATGGATTGGATGGGTGTATCAGAATAAGAATGTACACGAGATGTATTGGATGGGTGTATCAGAAAAAGAATGTACACGAGATGGATTGGATGGCTGTATCAGAATAAGAATGTACACGAGATGGATTGGATGGGTGTATCAGAATAAGAATGTACACGAGATGGATTGGATAGGTGTATCAGAATAACAATGTACACGGGATGGATTGGATTGGTGTATCAGAAAAAGAATGTACACGAGATGGATTGGATGGGTGTATCAGAATAAGAATGTACACGAGATGGATTGGATGGGTGTATCAGAATAAAAATGTACACGAGATAGATTGGATGGGTGTATCAGAATAAGAATGTGCACGAGAAGGATTGGATGGCTGTATCAGAATAAGAATGTACACGAGATGGATTGAATAAGTGTATCAGAATAAAAATGTACACGGGATGGATTGGATTGGTGTATCAGAAAAAGAATGTACACGAGATGGATTGGATGGGTGTATCAGAATAAGAATGTAAACGAGATGGATTGGATGGGTTTATCAGAATAAAAATGTACACGAGATGGATTGGATGGGTCTATTAGAATAAGAATGTACACAAGATGGATTGGATTGGTGTATCAGAATAAGAATGTACACGAGATGGATTGGATGGTTGCATCAGAATAAAAATGTACACGAGATGGATTGGATGGGTGTATCAGAATAAGAATGTACACGAGATAGATAGGATGGGTGTATCAGAATAAAAATGTACACGAGATGGATTGGATGGGTGTATTAGAATAAGAATGTACACGAGATGGATTGGATGGGTGCATCAGAATAAGAATGTACACGAGATGGATTGGATGGGTGTATCAGAATAAGAATGTACACGAGATCGATTGGATTGGTGTATCAGAATAAGAATGTACACGAGATGGATTGGATGGGTGTATCAGAATAAGAATGTACATGAGATGGATTGGATGGGTGTATCAGAATAAGAATGTACACGAGATGGATTGGATGGGTGTATCAGAATAAGAATGTCCAAGGGATGGATTGGACGGGTGTATCAGATTAAGAAGGTACACGAGATGTTTTGGATGGCTGTATCAGAATAAGAATGTACACGAGATGTATTGGATGGGTGTATCAGAATAAGAATGTACACGATATGGATTGGATGGGTGTATCAGAATAAGAATGTACACGAGATGTATTGGATGGGTGTATCAGAAAAAGAATGTACACGAGATGGATTGGATGGCTGTATCAGAATAAGAATGTACACGAGATGGATTGGATGGGTGTATCAGAATAAGAATGTACACGAGATGGATTGGATAGGTGTATCAGAATAACAATGTACACGGGATGGATTGGATTGGTGTATCAGAAAAAGAATGTACACGAGATGGATTGGATGGGTGTATCAGAATAAGAATGTACACGAGATGGATTGGATGGGTGTATCAGAATAAAAATGTACACGAGATAGATTGGATGGGTGTATCAGAATAAGAATGTGCACGAGAAGGATTGGATGGGTGTATCAGAATAAGAATGTACACGAGATGGATTGGATGGTTGCATCAGAATAAAAATGTACACGAGATGGATTGGATGGGTTTATCAGAATAAGAATGTACACGAGATGGATTGGATGGGTGTATCAGAATAAAAATGTACACGAGATGGATTGGATGGGTGTATCAGAATAAGAATGTACGCGAGATGGATTGGATGGGTGTATCAGAATAAAAATGTACACGAGATGGATTGGATGGGTGTATCAGAATAAAAATGTACACGGGATGGATTGGATGGGTGTATCAGAATGAGAATGTACACGAGATGGATTGGATGGGTGTATCAGAATAAGAATGTACACGAGATGGATTGGATGGGTGTATCAGAATAAAAATGTACATTAGATGGATTGGATGGGTGTATCAGAATAAGAATGTACACGAGATGGATTGGATGGGTTTATCAGGATAAGAATGTACACGAGATGGATTGGATGGGTGTATCAGAATAAGAATGTACACGAGATGGATTGGATGGGTGTATCAGAATAAGAATGTCAAAGGGATGGATTGGACGGGTGTATCAGATTAAGAAGGTACACGAGATGGTTTGGATGGGTGTATCAGAATAAAAATGTACACGAGATGTATTGGATGGGTGTATCAGAATAAGAATGTATACGATATGGATTGGATGGGTGTATCAGAAAAAGAATGTACACGAGATGGATTGGATGGCTGTATCAGAATAAGAATGTACACGAGATGGATTGGATGGGTGTATCAGAATAAGAATGTACACGAGATGGATTGGATAGGTGTATCAGAATAACAATGTACACGGGATGGATTGGATTGGTGTATCAGAAAAAGAATGTACACCAGATGGATTGGATGGGTGTATCAGAATAAGAATGTACACGAGATGGATTGGATGGGTGTATCAGAATAAAAATGTACACGAGATAGATTGGATGGGTGTATCAGAATAAGAATGTGCACGAGAAAGATTGGATGGGTGTATCAGAATAAGGATGTACACGAGATGGATTGGATGGTTGCATCAGAATAAAAATGTACACGAGATGGATTGGTAGGGTGTATCAGAATAAGAATGTACACGAGATGGATTGGATGGGTGTATCAGAATAAAAATGTACACGAGATGGATTGGATGGGTGTATCAGAATAAGAATGTACACGAGATGGATTGGATGGGTGTATCAGAATAAAAATGTACACGAGATGGATTGGATGGGTGTATCAGAATAAAAATGTACACGGGATGGATTGGATGGGTGTATCAGAATGAGAATGTACACGAGATGGATTGGATGGGTGTATCAGAATTAGAATGTACACGAGATGGATTGGATGGGTGTATCAGAATAAAAATGTACATTAGATGGATTGGATGGGTGTATCAGAATAAAAATGTACATTAGATGGATTGGATGGGTGTATCAGAATAAGAATGTACACGAGATGGATTGGATGGGTTTATCAGGATAAGAATGTACACGAGATGGATTGGATGGGTGTATCAGAATAAGAATGTACACGAGATGGATTGGACGGGTGTATCAGATTAAGAAGGTACACAAGATGGATTGGATGGGTGTATCAGAATAAAAATGTACACGGGATGGATTGGATTGGTGTATCAGAAAAAGAATGTACACGAGATGGATTGGATGGGTGTATCAGAATAAGAATGTACACGAGATGGATTGGATGGTTGTATCAGAATAAGAATGTACACGAGATGGATTGGATGGGTGTATCAGAATAAGAATGTACACGAGATGGATTGGATGGGTTTATCAGGATAAGAATGTACACGAGATGGATTGGATGGGTGTATCAGAATAAGAATGTACACGAGATGGATTGGACGGGTGTATCAGATTAAGAAGGTACACAAGATGGATTGGATGGGTGTATCAGAATAAAAATGTACACGGGATGGATTGGATTGGTGTATCAGAAAAAGAATGTACACGAGATGGCTTGGATGGGTGTATCAGAATAAGAATGTACACGAGATGGATTGGATGGTTGTATCAGAATAAGAATGTACACGAGATGGATTGGATGGGTGTATCAGAATAAGAATGTACACGAGATGGATTGGATGGTTGTATCAGAATAAGAATGTACACGAGATGGATTGGATGGGTGTATCAGAATGAGAATGTACACGAGATGGATTGGATGGGTGTATCAGAATAAGAATGTACACGAGATGGATTGGATGGGTGTATCAGAATAAGAATGTACACGAGATGGATTGGATGGGTGTATCAGAATAAGAATGTACACGAGATGGATTGGATGGGTGTATCAGAATAAAAATGTACACAAGATGGATTGGATGGGTGTATCAGAATAAAAATGTACACGAGATGGATTGGATGGGTGTATCAGAATAAGAATGTACACGAGATGGATTGGATGGGTGTATCAGAATAAGAATGTACACGATATGGATTGGATGGGTGTATCAGAATAAGAATGTACACGAGATGGATTGGATGGGTGTATCAGAATAAGAATGTCAAAGGGACGGATTGGACGGGTGTATCAGATTAAGAAGGTACACGAGATGGTTTGGATGGGTGTATCAGAATAAAAATGTACACGAGATGGATTGGATGGGTGTATCAGAATAAAAATGTACACGAGATGGATTGGATGGGTGTATCAGAATAAGAATGTACACGAGATGGATTGGATGGGTGTATCAGAATAAGAATGTACACGATATGGATTGGATGGGTGTATCAGAATAAGAATGTACACGAGATGTATTGGATGGGTGTATCAGAAAAAGAATGTACACGAGATGGATTGGATTGGCGTATCAGAATAAAAATGTACACGAGATGGATTGGATGGGTGTATCAGAATAAGAATGTACACGAGATGGATTGGATGGCTGTATCAGAATAAGAATGTACACGAGATGGATTGAATAAGTGTATCAGAATAAAAATGTACACGGGATGGATTGGATTGGTGTATCAGAAAAAGAATGTACACGAGATGGATTGGATGGGTGTATCAGAATAAGAATGTAAACGAGATGGATTGGATGGGTGTATCAGAATAAAAATGTACACGAGATGGATTGGATGGGTCTATTAGAATAAGAATGTACACGAGATGGATTGGATTGGTGTATCAGAATAAGAATGTACACGAGATGGATTGGATGGTTGCATCAGAATAAAAATGTACACGAGATGGATTGGATGGGTGTATCAGAATAAGAATGTACACGAGATGGATTGGATGGGTGTGTCAGAATAAGAATGTGCACGAGAAGGATTGGATGGGTGTATCAGAATAAGAATGTACACGAGATGGATTGGATGGTTGCATCAGAATAAAAATGTACACGAGATGGATTGGATGGGTGTATCAGAATAAGAATGTACACGAGATGGATTGGATGGGTGTATCAGAATAAAAATGTACACGAGATGGATTGGATGGGTGTATCAGAATAAGAATGTACACGAGATGGATTGGATGGGTGTATCAGAATAAAAATGTACACGAGATGGATTGGATGGGTGTATCAGAATAAAAATGTACACGGGATGGATTGGATGGGTGTATCAGAATGAGAATGTACACGAGATGGATTGGATGGGTGTATCAGAATAAGAATGTACACGAGATGGATTGGATGGGTGTATCAGAATAAAAATGTACATTAGATGGATTGGATGGGTGTATCAGAATAAGAATGTACACGAGATGGATTGGATGGGTTTATCAGGATAAGAATGTACACGAGATGGATTGGATGGGTGTATCAGAATAAGAATGTACACGAGATGGATTGGACGGGTGTATCAGATTAAGAAGGTACACAAGATGGATTGGATGGGTGTATCAGAATAAAAATGTATACGGGATGGATTGGATTGGTGTATCAGAAAAAGAATGTACACGAGATGGATTGGATGGGTGTATCAGAATAAGAATGTACCCGAGATGGATTGGATGGTTGTATCAGAATAAGAATGTACACGAGATGGATTGGATGGGTGTATCAGAATAAGAATGTACACGAGATGGATTGGATGGTTGTATCAGAATAAGAATGTACACGAGATGGATTGGATGGGTGTATCAGAATGAGAATGTACACGAGATGGATTGGATGGGTGTTTCAGAATAAGAATGTACACGAGATGGATTGGATGGGTGTATCAGAATAAGAATGTACACGAGATGGATTGGATGGGTGTATCAGAATAAGAATGTACACTAGATGGATTGGATGGGTGTATCAGAATAAAAATGTACACGAGATGGATTGGATGGGTGTATCAGAATAAAAATGTACACGAGATGGATTGGATGGGTGTATCAGAATAAAAATGTACACGGGATGGATTGGATAGTCGCCTCAGAATAAGAATATTCTTGGAAAAAAAGAACAGAGTGGACAGAAGGTTATATTAAATGATTTTTAACTGTATTTTCTTTCTCATTTAATACTTTTAGTATTATGGTACTTTTTGAAAAATGGTTTGGGCTTCCTGTGGACCTTCTTCACTGCAATGGAAGCCCATACAGGATTGTATAGTCTAGAATATACAGAAATACATACATGTATAAATATTCTTTTAAACACATACATATCTCAAGTTACTTTTTCTGTTTTTACTTGAATGGTATTGAAGCGATTATACAGTATAGAATATCCATCCCTTTGGAATAAACACTCTCTTCTCATGCCAGTCCGTTTTACAATGTGGTTTCTTTGGTAACGCTACGAGTGCCCTTTCTGTTTTGGCATGTCCTCTGGCCACAAGTGAGGGATTTTAGAAGGCTTTATTGAGTTTTCCCTTGAAAAACCTGAAAAGAAATGGTAAAATATTAGGAATGAATTCACTATTTCCTACTGGCCATACTTATCTGTTTTTTTTTCTCCATAAAAACCATATTTATTAATAATTTTCAAAAATAACTTCTTTAAAGTAATGCGTCAAGTACCGTTACACTTTCCTCATTGTTTTTTTAAAATCTTTTTGATCTGACGCTCCTTTTGGAAAAAGTCCGATCGAAGAGGTAATCCACGGATTCGGATTTTTTGCATAATATTGAATTTTCGTAATTACCAAATTCTTAAATCGCAAGTTAAATAGGTGTCAATGATGTACATTTACTCGTTTTTGATGTAAAAAAGTAATGGTTTTGTCGACATCAAAAGTATCAACCTCCCCCTCTCCAATTGGACTTTTGGCGGGAAAAAGCTTGGTAACTTTGCAGCATAACAGAACACGCACTACTATTGAATAGTACGTGTACATGTATTCACAAGAACATATTTTAACCTTTTGTCGTGAGTAAATGAGTCGGAAGCACACAAGTTTATTTTTAGGCTGACACGATTATTATGTAGTTTGTATGTCAAATAACGACCATGTGTACTATGCAAAGACGATATCATATCAAAATATCATGCAGTTACACATGAGGTGTCCATTACAAGTACTGCGTTTACGCCCTCGACGTTTATAAAACTCGGCCTCGTTGACCCAGCGTTTATACTACTACAAGTCTAATGTGCAGAGCATGGTATTGTTTCTGCTAGCATGCATGAAGAAGAAACTTACTTTTGTCCCAATAATAGAGGGGAGGATCCAGGAGTTTTAAAAGAAAGTGATTGTAACAGGATACCTCGAACCATTACCACAGGAAACCCATTAAAGGCGGGAAAAATCAGTTAAAAGAGTGGCTTATCAATTTGAGCGAATTTCAAATCGCGAAAAAATTACCTAAAAATCCTGTCCGATGCTCATACATTGCTTATAAATGGCTTTGTAGGTGCTGTAAGGAAAAGCTGTACAAAAACCTGAATATCTCTGTCTGTACATAAGTTAGACGCCTTAGGTAAAAAGTTTTATCCACTTTGGACCTCTGGTATCCTATCGAGGTAGAAAATTTGGTGATATCATGAACGCACAAGCAGAATTCAAGCGTTTTCTGGTAACCAACCAGACCCTTGTCTGCCATATTTCTTACAGAGCTCAACACAGGGAGACCTAACAGGCGGTCAGTGAAAAATCAAACTTCCTTCTTTCGCACCTCAAAATTACTTGATCAAAATCAATATACTATCGAAAACATTCAAGAAAATTTACTTTCTGAGCGAATTTCAAATCGCGAAAAAATTACCTAAAAATCCTGTCTGATGCTCATACATTGCTTATAAATGGCTTTGTAGGTGCTGGAAGCAAAAGATGAAGAAAAACCTGAATATCTCTATCCGTACGTAAGGTAGACGCCTTAGGTAAAAAGTTATATCTACTTTGGACCTCTGGTATCCTATCAAGATAGAAAATTTGGTGATATCATGAACGCACAAATTTAAATAATTTAGAACCCATTCTATGTTTACGGATCTTCGTCCATAACTCCCGGGATCGATTCTCAAATTGCTAGATACCCGGCCGTCGCTTGAATTTTGTAAGAAGGTAGATGGAAATTAACGTTCGCATTGATAGAATATTGAATTTCTACAATGCTAAGCAAATGCCGTCGATTCTTTAGACTTTGAATCCATGAAAGAGTATTATTAGCTGGGTTTTTTTAATAAAAATCAATTACTCCCCGGTATCTAGTATTTTGAAAACAGTTCTCGTGAGCTTGTTCACGGTCAATATTTTTCCAAGTGCCACAACTTGGATGCCGCGGATATTGTATGCCGAGACTGGACGAATGTATATTTTTCAAATGTCTAAGGATTCTAAGAAGCGCTTCCCTATCATAAACAGAGTTAGAATACTTTGAATCCACGAAAGTTATTTTTAGCTGGCTTTTTAATGAAAATCAAATACTCCCAGGTATCTAGTATGTTGAAAACAGTTCCCGTGACCTTGTTTACGGTCAAAATTTTTCCAAGTGCCACAACTTGGATGCCGCGGATATTGTATGCCGAGACTGGACGAATGTATATTTTTCAAATGTCTAAGGATTCTAAGAAGCGCTTCCCTATCATAAACAGAGTTAGAATACTTTGAATCCACGAAAGTTATTTTTAGCTGGCTTTTTAATGAAAATCAAATACTCCCAGGTATCTAGTATGTTGAAAACAGTTCCCGTGACCTTGTTTACGGTCGAAATTTTTCCAAGTGCCACAACTTGGATGCTGCGTATATGGTATGCCGAGACTCGACGAATGTATATTTTTCAAATGTCTAAGGATTCTAAGAAGCGCTTCCCTATCATAAACAGAGTTAGAATACTTTGAATCCACGAAAGTTATTTTTAGCTGGGTTTTTTAATAAAAATTGAAAACTCCCGGGTATCTAGTATTTTGAAAACTGTTCCCGGCTCCCGGGTATCTAGCCACTTCGTAAAAATTCACGGTAAAAATAATAATATAATGTTAAATTTTATCATACCTATATCCAACGTTGTTTTTGGACACTTGTGGACTGCATTGGCTCAGTAGGATTTAGTCTTTATGGGGTATTTTTTCAATCCTTTTCCCTGCTCTACCTAAAGAAAGGACAATGCTGGATGAGTACAATTCCTACCCACTCCATTCTACTGAACGATAAAACCCGAAAGATACCTCAATCTCCTCAAAAAACAGCACAATACTGAAGTACGATAGCCATTCCGTTTAGAAATTGTACTTTAGTCCAAGGTTGCTGATAATAACGGCACAATTTCAGAATAAGTATGTACACGAGATGGATTGGATGAACCCATAGGAATAAGAATGTACATGAGATGGATTGCACGAACGCACCAGAATAAGAATGTACACGAGATAGATTGGGTGGGCGAATAGGAAAAAGAATGTACACGAGATGGATTGGATGGGTGCATCAAAATAAAAATGTACACGACATGGATTAGATGAACGCATCAGAAATAGAATGTACACGAGATGGCTTGGATGAAAGCATAGGAATAAGAATGTACACGAGATGGATTGCATGAACGCATAGGAATAAGAATATACACGAGATGGATTGCATGGGTGCATCTGAATAAGAATGTACACGATATGGATTGGATGGGTGTAATCAGAATAAGAGTGTAAACGAGATGGATTCGATGGGTGTATCAGAATAAGAATGTACACCAGATGGATTGGATGGGTGTAATCAGAATAAGAATGTGCACGAGATAGATTGGATGGGTGTATCAGAATAAGAATGTACACGAGATGGATTGCATGAACGCATAGGAATAAGAATATACACGAGATGGATTGGATGGGTGCATCAGAATAAGAATGTACACGAGATGGATTGGATGGGTGTAATCAGAATAAGAATGTAAACGAGATGGATTAGATGGGTGTATCAGAATAAGAATGTACACCAGATGGATTGGATTGGTGTAATCAGAATAAGAATGTACCCGAGATGGATTGGATGGGTGTAATCAGAATAAGAATGTGCACGAGATAGATTGGATGGGTGTATCAGAATAAGAATGTACACGAGATGAATTGGATGGGTATATCAGAATAAGAATATACACAAGATGGATTGGATGGGTGCATCAGAAAAAGAATGTACACGAGATGGATTGGATGGGTGTAATCAGAATAATAATGTACACGAGATGGATTGGATGAACGCATCAGAATAAGAATGTACACGAGATGGATTGGATGAACGCATAGGAATAAGAATGTACACCAGATGGATTGCATGAACGCATAGGAATAAGAATGTACACGAGATGGATTGGATGAACGCATAGGAATAAGAATGTACACGAGATGGATTGGAAGAACGCATAGGAATAAGAATGTACATGAGATGGATTGGATGAACGCATAGGAATAAGAATGTACACGAGATGGATTGCATGAACGGATACGAATTAGAATGTACACCAGATAGATTGGATGAACGCATAAGAATAAGAATGTACATGAGATGGATTGCATGAACGTATAGGAATAAGAATGTACATGAGATGGATTAGATGAACGCATAGGAATAAGAATGTACACGAGATGGATTGGATGAACGCATAGGAATAGGAATGTACACGAGATGGATTGGATGAACGCATAGGAATAAGAATGTAGACAAGATTGATTGGATGAACGCATAGGAATAAGAATGTAGACGAGATGGATTGGATAAACGCATAGGAATAAGAAAGTACAAGAGATGGATTGGATGTGTGCATCAGAATAAGAATGTACACGAGATGGATTGGATGGATGTAATCAGAATAAGAATATACAGGAAATGGATTGGATAGAAGTATCAAAATAAAAATGTACACGAGATGGATTGGATTGGTGTAACCAGAATAAGAATGTACACGAGATGGATTGCATGGGTGTAATCAGAATAAGAATGTACACGAGATGGATTGGATGAACGGATAGGAATAAGAATGTACACGGGATGGATTGGTGAACGTATAGGAATAAGAATGTACACGAGATGGATTGAATGAAAGCATAGGAATAAGAATGTACACGAGATGGATTGGATGAACGAATAGGAATAAGAATGTACACGAAATGGATTGGATGAACGCATAGGAATAAGAATGTACACGAGATGGATTGGATGAACGCATAGGAATAAGAATGTACACTAGATGGATTGCATGAACGCATAGGAATAAGAATGTACATGAGATGGATTAGATGAACGCATAGGAATAAGAATGTACACGAGATGTATTGGATGAACATATAGGAATAAGAATGTACACGATATGGATTTGATGGGTCTATCAGAATAAGAATGTACACGAGATGGATTGGATGAACGTATAGGAATAAGAATGTACACGACATGGATTGGACAGACGCATAGGAATAAGAATGTACATGAGATGGATTGGATGAACGCATAGGAATAAGAATGTACACGAGAAGGATTGGATGAACGCATAGGAATAAGAATGTACAAGAGATGGATTTGATGAACGCATAGGAATATGAATGTAAACGAGATGGATTGGATGGGTTTATCAGAATAAGAATGTACACGAGATGGATTGGATGAACGTATAGAAATAAGAATGTACACGACATGGATTGGATGAACGCATAGGAATAAGAATGTACATGAGATGGATTGGATGATCGCATAGGAATAAGAATGTACAAGAGATGGATTTGATGAACGCATAGGAATATGAATGTACACGAGATGGATTGGATGGGTTTCTCAGAATAAGAATGTACACGAGATGGATTGGATGAACGTATAGAAATAAGAATGTACACGACATGGATTGGATGAACGCATAGGAATAAGAATGTACATGAGATGGATTGGATGATCGCATAGGAATAAGAATGTAGACAAGATGGATTGGATGAACGCATAGGAATAAGAATGTAGACGAGATGGATTGGATAAACGCATAGGAATAAGAATGTACAAGAGATGGATTGGAAGGGTGCATAAGAATAAGAATGTACACGAGATGGATTGGATGGATGTAATCAAAATAAGAATATGCAAGAAATGGATTGGATAGAAGTATCAAAATAAGAATGTACACGAGATGGATTGGATGAACGCATAGGAATAAGAATGTACACGATATGGACTGGATGAACGCATAGGAATAAGAATGTACAAGAGATGGATTGGATGTGTGCATCAGAATAAGAGTGTACACGAGATGGATTGGATGGATGTAATCAGAATAAGAATGTACACGAGATGGATTGGATTGGCGTAATCAGAATAAGAATGTACACGAGATGGATTGCATGGGTGTAATCAGAATAAGAATGTACACGAGATGGATTGGATGAACGGATAGGAATAAGAATGTACACGGGATGGATTGGTGTACGTATAGGAATAAGAATGTACACGAGATGGATTGAATGAAAGCATAGGAATAAGAATGTACACGAGATGGATTGGATGAACGCATAGGAATAAGAATGTACACGAAATGGATTGGATGAACGCATAGGAATAAGAATGTACACGAGATGGATTGGATGAACGCATAGGAATAACAATGTACACTAGATGGATTGCATGAACGCATAGGAATAAGAATGTACATGAGATGGATTAGATGAACGCATAGGAATAAGAATGTACACGAGATGGATTGGATGAACATATAGGAATAAGAATGTACACGATATGGATTGGATGGGTCTATCAGAATAAGAATGTACACGAGATGGATTGGATGAACGTATAGGAATAAGAATGTACACGACATGGATTGGACAAACGCATAGGAATAAGAATGTACATGAGATGGATTGGATGAACGCATAGGAATAAGAATGTACACGAGATGGATTGGATGAACGCATAGGAATAAGAATGTACAAGAGATGGATTTGATGAACGCATAGGAATATGAATGTACACGAGATGGATTGGATGGGTTTATCAGAATAAGAATGTACACGAGATGGATTGCATGAACGTATAGAAATAAGAATGTACACGACATGAATTGGATGAACGCATAGGAATAGGAATGTACATGAGATGGATTGGATGATCGCATAGGAATAAGAATGTAGACAAGATGGATTGGATGAACGCATAGGAATAAGAATGTAGACGAGATGGATTGGATAAACGCATAGGAATAAGAATGTACACCAGATGGATTGGATGAACGCATAGAAATAAGAATGTACACGAGATGGATTGGATGAACGCATAGGAATAAGAATGTACACGAGATCGATTGGATGAACGCATAGGAATAAGAATGTACAAGAGATGGATTTGATGAACGCATAGGAATTTGAATGTACAGGAGATGGATTGGATGGGTTTATCAGAATAAGAATGTACACGAGATGGATTGGATGAACCTATAGAAATAAGAAAGTACACGACATGGATTGGACGAACGCATAGGAATAAGAATGTAGACAAGATGGATTGGATGAACGCATAGGAATAAGAATGTAGACAAGATGGATTGGATGAACGCATAGGAATAAGAATGTAGACGAGATGGATTGGATAAACGCATAGGAATAAGAATTTACAAGAGATGGATTGGATGAATGCATCAGAATAAAAATGTACACGAGATGGATTGGATGGTTGTAATCAGAATAAGAATATACAAGAGATGGATTGGATAGGTGTATCAGAATAAAAATGTACACGAGATGGATTGGATTGGTGTAATCAGAATAGGAATGTACAAGAGATGGATTGGATAGGTGTATCAGAATAAAAATGTACACGAGATGGATTGGATTGGTGTAATCAGAATAAGAATGTACATGATATGGATCGGATGAACGGATAGGAATAAGAATGTACACGAGATGGATTGGTCAAAGTATAGGAATAAGAATGTACACGACATGGATTGGATGAGCGCATAGGAATAAGAATCTACACCAGATGGATTGGATGGGTGCATCAAAATAGGAATGTACACGAGATGGATTGGATGGGTGCATCAGAATAAAAATGTAACGAGATGGATTGGATGGGTGCATCAGAATAAGAATGTACACGAGATGGATTGGATGCGTGTATCAGAATAAGAATGTACACGACATGGATTGGATGCGTGTATCAGAATAAGAATGTAAACGAGATGGATTGGATGAACGCATAGGAATAGGAATGTACACGAGATGGATTGGATGAACGCATAGGAATAAGAATGTACACAAGATGGATTGGATGAAAGCATAGGAATAAGAATGTACTAGAGATGGATTTGATGAACGTATAGGAATAAGAATGTACACGAGATGGATTGGATGGGTCTATCAGAATAAGAATGTACACGAGATGGATTGGATGAACATATAGGAATAAGAATGTACACGACATGGATTGGATAAACGCATAAGAATAAGAATGTACATGAGATGGATTGGATCAACGCATAAGAATAAGAATGTAGACAAGATGGATTGGATAAACGCATAGGAATAAGAATGTACACGAGATGGATTGGATGAACGCATAGGAATAAGAATGTACACGAGATGGATTGGATGAACGTATAGGAATAAGAATGTACTAGAGATGGATTTGATGAACGTATAGGAATAAGAATGTACACGAGATGGATTGGATGGGTCTATCAGAATAAGAATGTACACCAGATGGATTGGATGAACGGATAGGAATAAGAATGTAGACGAGATGGATTGGTGAAATTATAGGAATAAGACTGTACACGACATGGATTGGATGAGCGCATAGGAATAAGAATGTACACGAGATGGATTGGATGGGTGCATCAAAATAGGAATGTACACGAGATGGATTGGATGGGTGCATCAGAATAAAAATGTAACGAGATGGATTGGATGGGGGTATCAGAATAAGAATGTACACGAGATGGATTGGATGCGTGTATCAGAATAAGAATGTACACGAGATGGATTGGATGAACGTATAGCAATAAGAATGTACAGGAGATGGATTGCATGAACGCATAGGAATAAGAATGTATACGAGATGGATTGGATGAACGCATAGGAATAGGAATGTACACGAGATGGATTGGATGAACGCAGAGGAATAAGAATGTACACGAGATGGATTGGATGAACGCATAGGAATAAGAATATACTAGAGATGGATTTGATGAACGTATAGGAATAAGAATGTACACGAGATGGATTGGATGGGTCTATCAGAATAAGAATGTACACGAGATGGATTGGATGAACATATAGGAATAAGAATGTACACGACATGGATTGGATAAACGCATAGGAATAAGAATGTACACGAGATGGATTGGATGCGTGTATCAGAATAAGAATGTACACGACATGGATTGGATGCGTGTATCAGAATAAGAATGTACACGAGATGGATTGGATGAACGCATAGGAATAGGAATGTACACGAGATGGATTGGATGAACGCATAGGAATAAGAATGTACACAAGATGGATTGGATGAAAGCATAGGAATAAGAATGTACTAGAGATGGATTTGATGAACGTATAGGAATAAGAATGTACACGAGATGGATTGGATGGGTCTATCAGAATAAGAATGTACACGAGATGGATTGGATGAACATATAGGAATAAGAATGTACACGACATGGATTGGATAAACGCATAAGAATAAGAATGTATATGAGATGGATTGGATCAACGCATAGGAATAAGAATGTAGACAAGATGGATTGGATAAGCGCATAGGAATAAGAATGTACACGAGATGGATTGGATGAACGCATACGAATAAGAATGTACACGAGATGGATTGGATGAACGTATAGGAATAAGAATGTACTAGAGATGGATTTGATGAACGTATAGGAATAAGAATGTACACGAGATTGATTGGATGGGTCTATCAGAATAAGAATGTACACCAGATGGATTGGATGAACGGATAGGAATAAGAATGTAGACGAGATGGATTGGTGAAATTATAGGAATAAGAATGTACACGACATGGATTGGATGAGCGCATAGGAATAAGAATGTACACGAGATGGATTGGATGGGTGCATCAAAATAGGAATGTACACGAGATGGATTGGATGGGTGCATCAGAATAAAAATGTAACGAGATGGATTGGATGGGGGTATCAGAATAGGAATGTACACGAGATGGATTGGATGCGTGTATCAGAATAAGAATGTACACGAGATGGATTGGATGAACGTATAGGAATAAGAATGTACAGGAGATGGATTGCATGAACGCTTAGGAATAAGAATGTACACGAGATGGATTGGATGAACGCATAGGAATAGGAATGTACACGAGATGGATTGGATGAACGCATAGGAATAAGAATGTACACGAGATGGATTTGATGAACGCATAGGAATAAGAATGTACTAGAGACGGATTTGATGAACGTATAGGAATAAGAATGTACACGAGATGGATTGGATGGGTCTATCAGAATAAGAATGTACACGAGATGGATTGGATGAACGGATAGGAATAAGAATGTAGACGAGATGGATTGGTGAAATTATAGGAATAAGAATGTACACGACATGGATTGGATGAGCGCATAGGAATAAGAATGTACACGAGATGGATTGGATGGGTGCATCAAAATAGGAATGTACACGAGATGGATTGGATGGGTGCATCAGAATAAAAATGTAACGAGATGGATTGTATGGGGGTATCAGAATAAGAATGTACACGAGATGGATTGGATGCGTGTATCAGAATAAGAATGTACACGAGATGGATTGGATGAACGTATAGCAATAAGAATGTACAGGAGATGGATTGCATGAACGCAAAGGAATAAGAATGTACACGAGATGGATTGGATGAACGCATAGGAATAGGAATGTACACGAGATGGATTGGATGAACGCATAGGAATAAGAATGTACAGGAGATGGATTGGATGAACACATAGGAATAAGAATGTACTAGAGATGGATTTGATGAACGTATAGGAATAAGAATGTACACGAGATGGATTGAATGGGTCTATCAGAATAAGAATGTACACGAGATGGATTGGATGAACATATAGGAATAAGAATGTACACGACATGGATTGGATAAATGCATAGGAATAAGAATGTACATGAGATGGATTGGATCAACGCATAGGAATAAGAATGTAGACAATATGGATTGGACAAACGCATAGGAATAAGAATGTACATGAGATGGATTGGATGAACGCATAGGAATAAGAATGTACACGAGATGGATTGGATGAACGCATAGGAATAAGAATGTACAAGAGATGGATTTGATGAACGCATAGGAATAAGAAGGTACACGAGATCGATTGGATGGGTCTATCAGAATAAGAATGTATACGAGATGGATTAGATGAACGTATAGGAATAAGAATGTACAAGACAAGGATTGGATAAACGCATAGGAATAAGAATGTACATGGGATCGATTGGATGAACGCATAGGAATAAGAATGTAGACGAGATGAATTGGATGAACGCATAGGAATAAGAATGTAGACGAGATAGATTGGATAAACGCATAGCAATAAGAATGTACAAGAGATGAATTGGATGGGTGCATCAGAATAAGAATGTACACGAGATTGATTGGATGGTTGTAATAAAAATAAGAATATACAAGAGATGGATTTGATAGGTGTATCAGAATAAGAATGTACACGAGATGGATTGGATTGGTGTAATCAGAATAAGAATGTACACGAGATGGATTGGATGGGTGTAATCAGAATAAGAATGTACACGACATGGATTGGATGAACGGATAGGAATAAGAATGTACACGAGATGAATTGGTGAAATTATAGGAATAAGAATGTACACGACATGGATTGGATGATCGCATAGGAATAAGAATGTACACGAGATGGATTAGATGGGTGCATCAAAATAGGAATGTACACGAGATGGATTGGATGGGTGCATCAGAATAAAAATGTAACGAGATGGATTGGATGGGTGTATCAGAATAAGAATGTACACGAGATGGATTGGATGCGTGTATCAAAATAAGAATGTACACGAGATGGATTGGATGAACGTATAGGAATAAGAATGTACAGGAGATGGATTGCATAAACGCATAGGAATAACAATGTACACGAGATGGATTGGATGAACGCATAGGAATAGGAGTGTACACGAGATGGATTGGATGAACGCATAGGAATAAGAATGTACACGAGATGGAATGGATGAACGCATAGGAATAAGAATGTACTAGAGATGGATTGGATGAACGCATAGGAATAAGAATGTACACGAGATGGATTGGATGGGTGTATCAGAATAAGAATGTACACGAGATGGATTTCATGAGCGCATAGGAATAAGAATGTACACGACATGGATTGGATGGATGTATCAGAATAAGAATGTACACGAGATGGATTTGATGAGCGCATAGGAATAAGAATGTACACGACATGGATTGGATGAACGGATAGGAATAAGAATGTACAAGAGATGAATTAGTGAACGTATAGGAATAAGAATGTACACGAGATGGATTGGATTCGTCTATTAGAATAAGAATGTACACCAGATGGATTGGATGAACGTATAGGAATAAGAATGTACACGACATGGATTGGATAAACGCATAGGAATAAGAATGTAGACAAGATTGATTGGATGAACGAATAGGAATAAGAATGTAGACAAGATGGATTGGATGAACGCATAGGAATAAGAATGTAGACGAGATGGATTGGATAAATGCATAGGAATAAGAATGTACAAGAGATGGATTGGATGGGTGCATCAGAATAAAAATGTACACGAGATGGATTGGATGGTTGTAATCAGAATAAAAATATACAAGAGATGGATTGGATACGTGTATCAGAATAAAAATGTACACGAGATGGATTGGATTGGTGTAATCAGAATAGGAATGTACATGAGATGGATAAGATGGGTGTAATCAGAATAAGAATGTACATGATATGGATTGGATGAACGGATAGGAATAAGAATGTACACGAGATGGATTGGATAAACGCATAGGAATAAGAATGTACACGAGATGGATTGGATAAACGCATAGGAATAAGAATGTACACGAGATGGATTGGATAAACGCATAGGAATAAGAATGTACACGAGATGGATTGGATGAACGCATAGGAATAAGAATGTACACGAGATGGATTGGATAAACGCATAGGAATAAGAATGTACATGAGATTGATTGGATGAACGCATAGGAATAAGAATGTACACGAGATGGATTGGATGAACGTATAGGAATAAGAATGTAGACGAGATGGATTGGATAAACGCTTAGGAATAAGAATGTACGAGAGATGGATTGGATGGGTGCATCAGAATAAGAATGTACACGAGATGGATTGGATGGTTGTAATCAGAATAAGAATATACAAGAGAATGATTGGATAGGTGTATCAGAATGAGAATGTACACGACAAGGATTGGATAAACGCATAGGAATAAGAATGTACATGGGATTGATTGGATGAACGCATAGGAATAAGAATGTAGACGAGATGGATGGGATGAACGCATAGGAATAAGAATGTACAAGAGATGGATTGCATGAACGCATAGGAATAAAAATGTACAAGAGATGGATTGGATGGGTGCATCAGTAGAAGAATGTACACGAGATGGATTGGATGGTTGTAATCAGAATAAGAATATACAAGAGATGGATTGGATAGGTGTATCAGAATAAGAATGTACACGAGATGGATTGGATTGGTGTAATCAGAATAGGAATGTACATGAGATGGATAAGATGGGTGTAATCAGAATAAGAATGTACATGATATGGATTGGATGAACGGATAGGAATAAGAATGTACACGAGATGGATTGGATAAACGCATAGGAATAAGAATGTACACGAGATGGATTGGATAAACGCATAGGAATAAGAATGTACACGAGATGGATTGGATAAACGCATAGGAATAAGAATGTACACGAGATGGATTGGATGAACGCATAGGAATAAGAATGTACACGAGATGGATTGGATAAACGCATAGGAATAAGAATGTACATGAGATTGATTGGATGAACGCATAGGAATAAGAATGTACACGAGATGGATTGGATGAACGTATAGGAATAAGAATGTAGACGAGATGGATTGGATAAACGCTTAGGAATAAGAATGTACGAGAGATGGATTGGATGGGTGCATCAGAATAAGAATGTACACGAGATGGATTGGATGGTTGTAATCAGAATAAGAATATACAAGAGAATGATTGGATAGGTGTATCAGAATGAGAATGTACACGACAAGGATTGGATAAACGCATAGGAATAAGAATGTACATGGGATTGATTGGATGAACGCATAGGAATAAGAATGTAGACGAGATGGATGGGATGAACGCATAGGAATAAGAATGTACAAGAGATGGATTGCATGAACGCATAGGAATAAAAATGTACAAGAGATGGATTGGATGGGTGCATCAGTAGAAGAATGTACACGAGATGGATTGGATGGTTGTAATCAGAATAAGAATATACAAGAGATGGATTGGATAGGTGTATCAGAATAAGAATGTACACGAGATGGATTGGATTGGTGTAATAAGATTAAGAATGTACATGAGATGGATTGGATTGGTGTAATCAGAATAAGAATGTACACGAGATGGATTGGATGAACGCATAGGAATAAGAATGTACAAGAGATGGATTGCATTGGTGAATCAGAATAAGAATGTACGCGAAATGGATTGGATGGTTGTAATCAGAATAAGAATATACAAGAGATTGATTGGATAGGTGTATAAGAATAAGAATGTACACGACAAGGATTGGATAAACGCATAGGAATAAGAATGTACATGAGATTGATTGGATGAACGCATAGGAATAAGAATGTAGACGAGATGGATGGGATGAACGCATAGGAATAAGAATGTACAAGAGATGGATTGGATGAACGCATAGGAATAAGAATGTACAAGAGATGGATTGGATCGGTGCATCAGAAGAAGAATGTACACGAGATGGATTGGATTGTTGTAATCAGAATAAGAATATACAAGAGATGGATTGGATAGGTGTATCAGAATAAAAATGTACACGAGATGGATTGGATTGGTGTAATCAGAATAATAATGTACATGAGATGGATTGGATGGGTGTAATCAGAATAAGAATGTACACGATATGGATTGGATGAACGGATAGGAATAAGAATGTACACGAGATGGATTGGTGAACGTATAGGAATAAGAATGTACACGACATGGATTGGATGAGCGCATAGGAATAAGAATCTACACGAGATGGATTGGATGGGTGCATCAAAATAGGAATGCACACGAGATGGATTGGATGGGTGCATCAGAATAAAAATGTAACGAGATGGATTGGATGGGTGTATCAGAATAAGAATGTACACGAGATGGATTGGATGCGTGTATCAGAATAAGAATGTATACGAGATGGATTGGATGAACGTATAGGAATAAGAATGTACAGGAGATTGATTGCATGAACGAATAGGAAAAAGAATGTACACGAGATGGATTGGATAACCGCATAGGAATAGGAATGTACACGAGATGGATTGGATGAACGCATAGGAATAAGAATGTACACGAGATGGATTGGATGAAAACATAGGAATAAGAATGTACTAGAGATGGATTTGATGAACGTATAGGAATAAGAATGTACACGAGATGGATTGGATGGGTCTATCAGAATAAGAATGTACACGAGATGGATTGGATGGGTGCATCAGAATAAAAATGTAACGAGATGGATTGGATGGGCGTATCAGAATAAGAATGTACACGAGATGGATTGGATGCGTGTTTCAGAATAAGAATGTACACGAGATGGATTGGATGAACGTATAGGAATAAGAATGTACAGGAGATTGATTGCATGAACGAATAGGAATAAGAATGTACACGAGACTGATTGGATGAACCCATAGGAATAAGAATGTAGACGAGATGGATTGGATAAACGCTTAGGAATAAGAATGTACAAGAGATGGATTGGATGGGTGCATCAGAATAAGAATGTACACGAGATGGATTGGATGGTTGTAATCAGAATAAAAATATACAAGAGATTGATTGGATAGGTGTACCAGAATGAGAATGTACACGACAAGGATTGGATAAACGCATAGGAATAAGAATGTACATGGGATTGATTGGATGAACGCATAGGAATAAGAATGTAGACGAGATGGATGGGATGATCGCATAGGAATAAGAATGTACAAGAGATGGATTGCATGAACGCATAGGAATAAGAATGTACAAGAGATGGATTGGATGGGTGCATCAGTAGAAGAATGTACACGAGATGGATTGGATGGTTGTAATCAGAATAAGAATATACAAGAGATGGATTGGATAGGTGTATCAGAATAAGAATGTACACGAGATGGATTGGATTGGTGTAATCAGAATAAGAATGTACATGAGATGGATTGGATTGGTGTAATCAGAATAAGAATGTACACGAGATGGATTGGATGAACGCATAGGAATAAGAATGTACAAGAGATGGATTACATGGGTGAATCAGAATAAGAATGTACACGAGATGGATTGGATGGTGGTAATCAGAATAAGAATATACAAGAGATTGATTGGATAGGTGTATAAGAATAAGAATGTACACGACAAGGATTGGATAAACGCATAGGAATAAGAATGTACATGAGATTGATTGGATGAACGCATAGGAATAAGAATGTAGACGAGATGGATGGGATGAACGCATAGGAATAATAATGTACAAGAGATGGATTGCATGGGTGAATCAGAATAAGAATGTACACGAGATGGATTGGATGGTGGTAATCAGAATAAGAATATACAAGAGATTGATTGGATAGGTGTATAAGAATAAGAATGTACACGACAAGGATTGGATAAACGCATAGGAATAAGAATGTACATGGGATTGATTGGATGAACGCATAGGAATAAGAATGTAGACGAGATGGATGGGATGAACGCATAGGAATAAGAATGTACAAGAGATGGATTGCATGAACGCATAGGAATAAGAATGTACAAGAGATGGATTGGATGGGTGCATCAGTAGAAGAATGTACACGAGATGGATTGGATGGTTGTAATCAGAATAAGAATATACAAGAGATGGATTGGATAGGTGTATCAGAATAAGAATGTACACGAGATGGATTGGATTGGTGTAATCAGAATAAGAATGTACATGAGATGGATTGGATTGGTGTAATCAGAATAAGAATGTACACGAGATGGATTGGATGAACGCATAGGAATAAGAATGTACAAGAGATGGATTACATGGGTGAATCAGAATAAGAATGTACACGAGATGGATTGGATGGTGGTAATCAGAATAAGAATATACAAGAGATTGATTGGATAGGTGTATAAGAATAAGAATGTACACGACAAGGATTGGATAAACGCATAGGAATAAGAATGTACATGAGATTGATTGGATGAACGCATAGGAATAAGAATGTAGACGAGATGGATGGGATGAACGCATAGGAATAATAATGTACAAGAGATGGATTGCATGGTTGAATCAGAATAAGAATGTACACGAGATGGATTGGATCGGTGCATCAGAAGAAGAATGTACACGAGATGGATTGGATTGTTGTAAACAGAATAAGAATATACAAGAGATGGATTGGATAGGTGTATCAGAATAAAAATGTACACGAGATGGATTGGATTGGTGTAATCAGAATAAGAATGTACATGAGATGGATTGGATGGGTGTAATCAGAATAAGAATGTACACGATTTGGATTGGATGAACGGATAGGAATAAGAATGTACACGAGATGGATTGGTGAACGTATAGGAATAAGAATGTACACGACATGGATTGGATGAGCGCATAGGAATAAGAATGTAGACGAGATGGATGGGATGATCGCATAGGAATAAGAATGTACAAGAGATGGATTGCATGAACGCATAGGAATAAGAATGTACAAGAGATGGATTGGATGGGTGCATCAGTAGAAGAATGTACACGAGATGGATTGGATGGTTGTAATCAGAATAAGAATATACAAGAGATGGATTGGATAGGTGTATCAGAATAAGAATGTACACGAGATGGATTGGATTGGTGTAATCAGAATAAGAATGTACATGAGATGGATTGGATTGGTGTAATCAGAATAAGAATGTACACGAGATGGATTGGATGAACGCATAGGAATAAGAATGTACAAGAGATGGATTACATGGGTGAATCAGAATAAGAATGTACACGAGATGGATTGGATGGTGGTAATCAGAATAAGAATATACAAGAGATGGATTGGATAGGTGTATCAGAATAAAAATGTACACGAGATGGATTGGATTGGTGTAATCAGAATAAGAATGTACATGAGATGGATTGGATGGGTGTATCAGAATAAAAATGTACACGAGAAGGATTGGATTGGTGTAATCAGAATAAGAATGTACATGAGATGGATTGGATGGGTGTAATCAGAATAAGAATGTACACGATTTGGATTGGATGGGTGTATCAGAATAAAAATGTACACGAGATGGATTGGATTGGTGTAATCAGAATAAGAATGTACATGAGATGGATTGGATGGGTGTAATCAGAATAAGAATGTACACGAGATGGATTGGATGAACGCATAGGAATAAGAATGTACTAGAGATGGATTTGATGAACGTATAGGAATAAGAATGTACACGAGATGGATTGGATGGGTCTATCAGAATAAGAATGTACACGAGATGGATTGGATGAACGTATAGGAATAAGAATGTACACGACAAGGATTGGATAAACGCATAGGAATAAGAAGGTACATGAGATTGATTGGATGAACGCATAGGAATAAGAATGTACAAGAGATGGATTGGATGGGTGCATCAGAAGAAGAATGTACACGAGATGGATTGGATGGTTGTAATCAGAATAAGAATATACAAGAGATGTATTGGATAGGTGTATCAGAATAAAAATGTACACGAGATGGATTGGATTGGTGTAATCAGAATAAGAATGTACATGAGATGGCTTGGATGGGTGTAATCAGAATAAGAATGTACACGATATGGATTGAATGAACGGATAGGAATAAGAATGTAGACAAGATGGATTGGATGAACGCATAGGAATAAGAATGTAGACAAGATGGATAGTATGAACGCATAGGAATAAGAATGTAGACGAGATGGATTGGTGAACGTATAGGAATAAGAATGTACACGAGATGGATTGAATGAAAGCATAGGAATAAGATGGATTGTATGGGTGTAATCAGAAAAAGAATGTACACGATATGGATTGGATGAACTGATAGGAATAAGAATGTACACGAGATGGATTGGTGAACGTATAGGAATAAGAATGTACACGAGATGGATTGGATGAGCGCATAGGAATAAGAATGTACACGAGATGGATTGGATGGGTGCATCAAAATAGGAATGTACACGAGATGGATTAGATGGGTGCATCAGAATAAAAATGTAACGAGATGGATTGGATTGGCGTATCAGAATAAGAATGTACACGAGATGGATTGGATGCGTGTTTCAGAATAAGAATGTACACGAGATGGATTGGATGAACGTATAGGAATAAGAATGTAGACAAGATGGATTGGATGAACGCATAGGAATAAGAATGTAGACAAGATGGATAGTATGAACGCATAGGAATAAGAATGTAGACGAGATGGATTGGTGAACGTATAGGAATAAGAATGTACACGAGATGGATTGAATGAAAGCATAGGAATAAGATGGATTGTATGGGTGTAATCAGAAAAAGAATGTACACGATATGGATTGGATGAACTGATAGGAATAAGAATGTACACGAGATGGATTGGTGAACGTATAGGAATAAGAATGTACACGAGATGGATTGGATGAGCGCATAGGAATAAGAATGTACACGAGATGGATTGGATGGGTGCATCAAAATAGGAATGTACACGAGATGGATTGGATGGGTGCATCAGAATAAAAATGTAACGAGATGGATTGGATTGGCGTATCAGAATAAGAATGTACACGAGATGGATTGGATGCGTGTTTCAGAATAAGAATGTACACGAGATGGATTGGATGAACGTATAGGAATAAGAATGTACAGGAGATTGATTGCATGAACGAATAGGAATAAGAATGTACACGAGATGGATTGGATGAACGCATAGGAATAGGAATGTACACGAGATGGATTGGATGAACGCATAGGAATAAGAATGTACACGAGATGGATTGGAAGAACGAATAGGAATAAAAATGTTCTAGAGATGGATTTGATGAACGTATAGGAATAAGAATGTACACAAGATGGATTGGATGGGTCTATCAGAATAAGAATGTACACGAGATGGATTGGATGAACGTATAGGAATAAGAATGTACACGACAAGGATTGGATAAACGCATAGGAATAAGAATGTACATGAGAATGATTGGATGAACGCATAGGAATAAGAATGTAGACGAGATGGATTTGATGAACGTATAGGAATAAGAATGGAGACGAGATGGATTGGATAAACGCATAGGAATAAGAATGTACAAGAGATAGATTGGATGGGTGCATCAGAATAAGAATGTACACGAGATGGATTGGATGGTTGTAATCAGAATAAGAATATACAAGAGATTGATTGGATAGGTGTATCAGAATAAGAATGTACACGACAAGGATTGGATAAACGCATAGGAATAAGAATGTACATGAGATTGATTGGATGAACGCATACAATAAGAATGTAGACGAGATGGATGGGATGAACGTATAGGAATAAGAATGTACAGGTGATTGATTGCATGAACGAATAGGAAAAAGAATGTACACGAGATGGATTGGATGAACGCATAGGAATAGGAATGTACACGAGATGGATTGGATAAACGCAAAGGAATAAGAATGTACACGAGATAGATTGGATGAACGCATAGGAATAAGAATGTACTAGAGATGGATTTGATGAACGTATAGGAATAAGAATGTACACGAGATGGATTGGATGGGTCTATCAGAATAAGAATGTACACGAGATGGATTGGATGAACGTATAGGAATAAGAATGTACACGACAAGGATTGGATAAACGCATAGGAATAAGAAGGTACATGAGATTGATTGGATGAAAGTTATTAAATCCTGTGTCCCTTCAAAAGATCAAGAACCCCAAGTCTACAGAAAGGATCCTATTACATTAGCTGAAGATTTTAACCAGTTCTTTACTACAGTAGGCAAAAATACTGCTGAATCCGCCGCACAGTTAGCTGCAACAATTGACATCACATTGTCAACGGAATCAATATCCCCACGACCACCAACGGCAGTCGACCTTACCAACCTATTCAGTTTCCAACCTGTCAGCTGTACAGAAGTCGAACACATCATTCTGGCAATGCCTACAAACAAATCTCCAGGATTTGATAAGGTGAGCATGAAAGTCATCAGAGACAGTCTTCAAGTTATTCTTGGACCTCTTACCGATATTATTAACTGTTCATTTACCACATCAACGTTTCCTGACGAGTGGAAGTTAGCAGAGGTAATTCCCTTACTAAAGGACGGAGATCCTGACCAGCCATCCAACAACAGGCCCCTCTCACTCCTCGTAGTTACATCTAAAATATGTGAAAGGGTAGCTCTCAACCAATTCATCTCGTACCTGAAGAAGAACGATCATCTTACTCCTCATCAGAGTGGAAATCGCAAACATCACTCCACCGAAACACTCAATATCTTAGTCAATGACATTATCCTTGAAGCCATGGATAAAAAGATGATCTCAGCACTTGTACTGTTAGATTTATCTAAAGCGTTTGACAGCATTAGCCACCAGTTACTACTACAGAAACTTAGCCATGTTGGAGCTTCTCCCAATGCTGTCTTCTGGTTCCGTAGCTACTTAAGTGGACGTTCTCAAACTGTACGAATAGGATCAACGATTTCTTCGACGCTTCCCATCACTCATGGCGTCCCACAAGGTGCTATTCTTTCTCCAATCCTTTTCTGCATCTACTTGAATGATCTTCCATCTATAAATCGTAGGTGCCACCTAGAGTCATATGTAGACGATTCCAAGTTGCTTTTGTCTTTCCCTGTTAAGGAAATCGACGCAGTCAAAACTACTCTGGAGGAAGATCTTCAATGTGTAGCCAAATGGTGTTCAGTAAACCAACTTCTTATCAATCCTACTAAGACCAAGCTTCTATTTGTGGGTACTCGTCAGATGATTCAAAGACTTCCTTGCAGCTTGAAACTATCCTTCCTTGGCAAGCAGATCGAACCCGCAACAAGTGGCAAGGATTTGGGCGTCGTAATTGATTCTCACCTCACTTATGACGATCATATAAATACCATCGTTAAATCATGCATGGCTAAACTGTGCCAAATAAATCGCGTGAAGGATAGTTTCGATAAAGATTCATTATGCCTAATGGTTTCTACTCTAGTCATCAGCAAGCTTCTTTACTGTTCTTCCGTTTGGTCGAATACTTCAACAAAGAATGTAAAAAAGCTTCAAGCGGTACAAAACTTTGCATGCAGGATTGTAACAAAGACACGGAAGTACGATCACATAACTCCAGCAATGGAGGAACTAAACTGGCTCCCTGTTAAGGAACACTTATTATATCGTGACACTATTATGACTTACAAATGTATGAATGAGATGGCACCTTCTTATCTATGCAAAAAATTTTGTAACCGTGCCACGATTCATGGCCGTCACACCCGCAACCGTGACCAACTTCAAATCCCCAAGTACACCTCAGCATCTGGACAAAGAACATTTAATTATAGAGCTGTTAAGATTTGGAACTCATTGGATTTAGAACTAAAAGAACTTAAGTCGTTAAGCAAGTTTAAACGCATTTTAAAGTCAAAATTATTAGATAGATTTTATAATTAGATTTTCATGGTTTATTATATCAGCTAGATCTTGTATTTTAGTTCATTATTGATTATTATTAATGTAATAGGTTTTGAAAAGCCTTGTTTGGAAAGCCTAATAAAGTATTGTATTGTATTGATGAACGCATAGGAATAAGAATGTACAAGAGATGGATTGGATGAACGCATAGGAATAAGAATGTACACAAGATGGATTGGATGAACGCATAGGAATAGGAATATACACGAGATGGATTGGATGAACGCATAGGAATAAGAATGTACACGAGATGGATTGGATGAACGCATAGGAATAAGAATGTACTAGAGATGGATTTGATGAACGTATAGGAATAAGAATGTGCACGAGATGGATTGGATGGGTCTATCAGAATAAGAATGTACACGAGATAGATTGGAAGAACATATAGGAATAAGAATGTACACGACATGGATTCGATAAACGCAGAGGAATAAGAATGTAGACGAGATGGATTGGATAAACGCATAGTAATAAGAATGTACAAGAGATGGATTGGATGGGTGCATGAGAATAAGAATGTACACGAGATGGATTGGATGGTTGTAATCAGAATAAGAATATACAAGAGATGGATTGGATAGAAGTATCAGAATAAGAATGTACACGAGATGGATTGGATTGGTATAATCAGTATAAGAATGTACACGAGATGGATTGGATGGGTGTAATCAGAATAAGAATGCACACTAGATGGATTGCATGAACGGATAGGAATAAGAATGTACACGAGATGGATTGGTGAACGTATAGGAACAAGAATGTACACGAGATGGATTGAATAAAAGCATAGGAATAAGAATGTACACGAGATAAATTGGATGAACGCATAGGAAAAAGAATGTACACGAGATGGATTGGATGAACGCATAGGAATAAGAATGTACACGAGATGGATTGGATGAACGCATAGGAATAAGAATGTACACGAGATGGATTGGATGGGTGCATTAGAATAAAAATGTAACGAGATGGATCTGATGGGTGTATAAGAATAAGAATGTACACGAGATGGATTGGATGCGTGTATCAGAATAAGAATGTACACGAGATGGATTGGATGAACGTATAGGAATAAGAATGTACAGGAGACGGATTACATGAACGCATAGGAATAAGAATGTACACAAGATGGATTGGATGAACGCATAGGAATAGGAATATACACGAGATCGATTGGATGAACGCATAGGAATAAGAATGTACACGAGATGGATTGGATGACACGCATAGGAATAAGAATGTACTAGAGATCGATTTGATGAACGTATAGGAATATGAATGTGCACGAGATGGATTGGATGGGTCTATCAGAATAAGAATGTCCACGAGATAGATTGGATGAACATATAGGAATAAGAATGTACACGACATGGATTCGATAAACGCAGAGGAATAAGAATGTATATGAGATGGATTGGATCAACGCATAGGTATAAGAATGTAGACAAGATGGATTGGATGAACGCAAAGGAATAAGAATGTAGACGAGATGGATTGGATAAACGCATAGGAATAAGAATGTACAAGAGATGGATTGGATGGGTGCATCAGAATAAGAATGTACACGAGATGGCTTGGATGGTTGTAATCAGAATAAGAATATACAAGAGATGGACTGGATAGAAGTATCAGAATAAGAATGTACACGAGATGGATTGGATTGGTATAATCAGTATAAGAATGTACACGAGATGGATTGGATGGGTGTAATCAGAATAAGAATGTACACTAGATGGATTGCATGAACGGATAGGAATAAGAATGTACACGAGATGGATTGGATGAATGTACACGAGATGGATTCGATAAACGCAGAGGAATAAGAATGTAGACAAGATGGATTGGATGAACGCAAAGGAATAAGAATGTAGACGAGATGGATTGGATAAACGCATAGGAATAAGAATGTACAAAAGATGGACTGGATGGGTGCATCAGAATAAGAATGTACACGAGATGGATTGGATGGTTGTAATCAGAATAAGAATATACAAGAGATGGATTGGATAGAAGTATCAGAATAAGAATGTACACGAGATGGATTGGATTGGTATAATCAGTATAAGAATGTACACGAGATGGATTGGATGGGTGTAATCAGAATAAGAATGTACACTAGATGGATTGTATGAACGGATAGGAATAAGAATGTACACGAGATGGATTGGTGAACGTATAGGAACAAGAATGTACACGAGATGGATTGAATAAAAGCATAGGAATAAGAATGTACACGAGATGAATTGGATGAACGCATAGGAAAAAGAATGTACACGAGATGGATTGGATGAACGCATAGGAATAAGAATGTACACGAGATGGATTGGATGAACGCATAGGAATAAGAATGTACACGAGATGGATTGGATGGGTGCATCAGAATAAAAATGTAACGAGATGGATCTGATGGGTGTATCAGAATAAGAATGTACACGAGATGGATTGGATGCGTGTATCAGAATAAGAATGTACACGAGATGGATTGGATGAACGTATAGGAATAAGAATGTACAGGAGACGGATTACATGAACGCATAGGAATAAGAATGTACACAAGATGGATTGGATGAACGCATAGGAATAGGAATATACACCAGATGGATTGGATGAACGCATAGGAATAAGAATGTACACGAGATGGAATGGATGAACGCATAGGAATAAGAATGTACTAGAGATCGATTTGATGAACGTATAGGAATAAGAATGTGCACGAGATGGATTGGATGGGTCTATCAGAATAAGAATGTACACGAGATAGATTGGATGAACATATAGGAATAAGAATGTACACGACATGGATTCGATAAACGCAGAGGAATAAGAATGTATATGAGATGGATTGGATCAACGCATAGGAATAAGAATGTAGACAAGATGGATTGGATGAACGCAAAGGAATAAGAATGTAGACGAGATGGATTGGATAAACGCATAGGAATAAGAATGTACAAGAGATGGATTGGATGGGTGCATCAGAATAAGAATGTACACGAGATGGATTGGATGGTTGTAATCAGAATAAGAATATACAAGAGATGGATTGGATAGAAGTATCAGAATAAGAATGTACACGAGATGGATTGGATTGGTATAATCAGTATAAGAATGTACACGAGATGGATTGGATGGGTGTAATCAGAATAAGAATGTACAAGAGATGGATTGGATGAACGGATAGGAATAGTAATGTACATGAGATGGATTGGATGAACGCATAGGAATAAGAATGTACACGAGATGGATTGGATGAACGCATAGGAATAAGAATGTAAAAGAGATGGATTTGTTGAACGCATAGGAATAAGAATGTACACGAGATGGATTGAATGGGTCTATCAGAATAAGAATGTACACAAGATGGATTGGATGAACGTATAGGAATAAGAATGTACACGAGATGGATTGGATTGGTATAATCAGTATAAGAATGTACACGAGATGGATTGGATGGGTGTAATCAGAATAAGAATGTACACTAGATGGATTGCATGAACGGATAGGAATAAGAATGTACACGAGATGGATTGGTGAACGTATAGGAACAAGAATGTACACGAGATGGATTGAATAAAAGCATAGGAATAAGAATGTACACGAGATGAATTGGATGAACGCATAAGAAAAAGTATGTACACGAGATGGATTGGATGAACGGATAGGAATAAGAATGTACACGAGATGGATTGGATGAATGTACACGAGATGGATTGAATAAAAGCATAGGAATAAGAATGTACACGAGATGAATTGGATGAACGCATAGGAAAAAGAATGTACACGAGATGGATTGGATGAACGCATAGGAATAAGAATGTACACGAGATGGATGGGATGAACTCATAGGAATAAAAATGTTCTAGAGATGGATTTGATGAACGTATAGGAATAAGAATGTACACAAGATGGATTGGATGGGTCTATCAGAATAAGAATGTACACGAGATGGATTGGATGAATGTACACGAGATGGATTGAATAAAAGCATAGGAATAAGAATGTACACGAGATGAATTGGATGAACGCATAGGAAAAAGAATGTACACGAGATGGATTGGATGAACGCATAGGAATAAGAATGTACACGAGATGGATGGGATGAACTCATAGGAATAAAAATGTACAAGAGATGGATTTGATGAACGCATAGGAATAAGAATATACACGAGATCGATTGGATGGGTGTATCAGAATAAGAATGTACACGAGATGGATTAGATGAACGTATAGGAATAAGAATGTACACGACAAGGATTGGATAAACGCATAGGAATAAGAATGTACATGAGATTGATTGGATGAACGCATAGGAATAAGAATGTAGACGAGATGGATTGGATGAACGCATAGCAATAAGAATGTAGACGAGATGGATTGGATGAACGCATAGGAATAAGAATGTACAAGAGATGGATTCGATAGAAGTATCAGAATAAGAATGTACACGAGATGGATTGGATTGGTGTAATCAGAATAAGAATGTACAAGAGATGGATTGGATGAACGGATAGTAATAAGAATGTACATGAGATTGATTGGATGAACGCATAGAAAAAGAATGTAGACGAGATGGATGGGATGAACGTATAGGAATAAGAATGTACAGGAGATTGATTGCATGAACGAATAGGAAAAAGAATGTACACAAGATGGATTGGATGAACGCATAGGAATAGGAATGTACACGAGATGGATTGGATGAACGCATAGGAATAAGAATGTACACGAGATGGATTGGATGAACGCATAGGAATAAGAATGTACTAGAGATGGATTTGATGAACGTATAGGAATAAGAATGTACACGAGATGGATTGGATGGGTCTATCAGAATAAGAATGTACACGAGATGGATTGGATGAACGTATAGGAATAAGAATGTACACGACAAGGATTGGATAAACGCATAGCATTAAGAAGGTACATGAGATTGATTGGATGAACGCATAGGAATAAGAATGTACAAGAGATGGATTGGATGGGTGCATCAGAAGAAGAACGTACACGAGATGGATTGGATGGTTGTAATCAGAATAAGAATATACAAGAGATGGATTGGATAGGTGTATCAGAATAAGAATGTACACGAGATGGATTGGATTGGTGTAATCAGAATAAGAATATACATGAGATGGATTGGATGGGTGTAATCAGAATAAGAATGTAAACGATATGGATTGGATGAACGGATAGGAATAAGAATGTACACGAGATGGATTGGTGAACGTATAGAAATAAGAATGTACACGACATGGATTGGATGAGCGCATAGGAATAAGAATCTACACGAGATGGATTGGATGGGTGCATCAAAATAGGAATGTACACGAGATGGATTGGATGGGTGCATCAGAATAAAAATGTAACGAGATGGATCTGATGGGTATATCAGAATAAGAATGTACACGAGATGGATTGGATGAACGTATAGGAATAAGAATGTACAGGAGACGGATTACATGAACGCATAGGAATAAGAATGTACACAAGATGGATTGGATGAACGCATAGGAATAGGAATATACACGAGATGGATTGGATGAACGCATAGGATTAAGAATGTACACGAGATGGATTGGATGAACGCATAGGAATAAGAATGTACTAGAGATCGATTTGATGAACGTATAGGAATAAGAATGTGCACGAGATGGATTGGATGGGTCTATCAGAATAAGAATGTACACGAGATAGATTGAATGAACATATAGGAATAAGAATGTACACGACATCGATTCGATAAACGCAGAGGAATAAGAATGTAGACAAGATGGATTGGATGAACGCAAAGGAATAAGAATGTAGACGAGATGGATTGGATAAACGCATAGGAATAAGAATGTACAAAAGATGGACTGGATGGGTGCATCAGAATAAGAATGTACACGAGATGGATTGGATGGTTGTAATCAGAATAAGAATATACAAGAGATGGATTGGATAGAAGTATCAGAATAAGAATGTACACGAGATGGATTGGATTGGTATAATCAGTATAAGAATGTACACGAGATGGATTGGATGGGTGTAATCAGAATAAGAATGTACACTAGATGGATTGTATGAACGGATAGGAATAAGAATGTACACGAGATGGATTGGTGAACGTATAGGAACAAGAATGTACACGAGATGGATTGAATAAAAGCATAGGAATAAGAATGTACACGAGATGAATTGGATGAACGCATAGGAAAAAGAATGTACACGAGATGGATTGGATGAACGCATAGGAATAAGAATGTACACGAGATGGATTGGATGAACGCATAGGAATAAGAATGTACACGAGATGGATTGGATGGGTGCATCAGAATAAAAATGTAACGAGATGGATCTGATGGGTGTATCAGAATAAGAATGTACACGAGATGGATTGGATGCGTGTATCAGAATAAGAATGTACACGAGATGGATTGGATGAACGTATAGGAATAAGAATGTACAGGAGACGGATTACATGAACGCATAGGAATAAGAATGTACACAAGATGGATTGGATGAACGCATAGGAATAGGAATATACACCAGATGGATTGGATGAACGCATAGGAATAAGAATGTACACGAGATGGAATGGATGAACGCATAGGAATAAGAATGTACTAGAGATCGATTTGATGAACGTATAGGAATAAGAATGTGCACGAGATGGATTGGATGGGTCTATCAGAATAAGAATGTACACGAGATAGATTGGATGAACATATAGGAATAAGAATGTACACGACATGGATTCGATAAACGCAGAGGAATAAGAATGTATATGAGATGGATTGGATCAACGCATAGGAATAAGAATGTAGACAAGATGGATTGGATGAACGCAAAGGAATAAGAATGTAGACGAGATGGATTGGATAAACGCATAGGAATAAGAATGTACAAGAGATGGATTGGATGGGTGCATCAGAATAAGAATGTACACGAGATGGATTGGATGGTTGTAATCAGAATAAGAATATACAAGAGATGGATTGGATAGAAGTATCAGAATAAGAATGTACACGAGATGGATTGGATTGGTATAATCAGTATAAGAATGTACACGAGATGGATTGGATGGGTGTAATCAGAATAAGAATGTACAAGAGATGGATTGGATGAACGGATAGGAATAGTAATGTACATGAGATGGATTGGATGAACGCATAGGAATAAGAATGTACACGAGATGGATTGGATGAACGCATAGGAATAAGAATGTAAAAGAGATGGATTTGTTGAACGCATAGGAATAAGAATGTACACGAGATGGATTGAATGGGTCTATCAGAATAAGAATGTACACAAGATGGATTGGATGAACGTATAGGAATAAGAATGTACACGAGATGGATTGGATTGGTATAATCAGTATAAGAATGTACACGAGATGGATTGGATGGGTGTAATCAAAATAAGAATGTACACTAGATGGATTGCATGAACGGATAGGAATAAGAATGTACACGAGATGGATTGGTGAACGTATAGGAACAAGAATGTACACGAGATGGATTGAATAAAAGCATAGGAATAAGAATGTACACGAGATGAATTGGATGAACGCATAAGAAAAAGTATGTACACGAGATGGATTGGATGAACGCATAGGAATAAGAATGTACACGAGATGGATTGGATGAACGCATAGGAATAAGAATGTACACGAGATGGATTGGATGGGTGCATCAGAATAAAAATGTAACGAGATGGATCTGATGGGTGTATCAGAATAAGAATGTACACGAGATAGATTGGATGAACATATAGGAATAAGAATGTACACGACATGGATTCGATAAACGCAGAGGAATAAGAATGTATATGAGATGGATTGGATCAACGCATAGGAATAAGAATGTAGACAAGATGGATTGGATGAACGCAAAGGAATAAGAATGTAGACGAGATGGATTGGATAAACGCATAGGAATAAGAATGTACAAGAGATGGATTGGATGGGTGCATCAGAATAAGAATGTACACGAGATGGATTGGATGGTTGTAATCAGAATAAGAATATACAAGAGATGGATTGGATAGAAGTATCAGAATAAGAATGTATACGAGATGGATTGGATTGGTATAATCAGTATAAGAATGTACACGAGATGGATTGGATGGGTGTAATCAGAATAAGAATGTACAAGAGATGGATTGGATGAACGGATAGGAATAGTAATGTACATGAGATGGATTGGATGAACGCATAGGAATAAGAATGTACACGAGATGGATTGGATGAACGCATAGGAATAAGAATGTAAAAGAGATGGATTTGTTGAACGCATAGGAATAAGAATGTACACGAGATGGATTGAATGGGTCTATCAGAATAAGAATGTACACAAGATGGATTGGATGAACGTATAGGAATAAGAATGTACACGAGATGGATTGGATTGGTATAATCAGTATAAGAATGTACACGAGATGGATTGGATGGGTGTAATCAGAATAAGAATGTACACTAGATGGATTGCATGAACGGATAGGAATAAGAATGTACACGAGATGGATTGGTGAACGTATAGGAACAAGAATGTACACGAGATGGATTGAATAAAAGCATAGGAATAAGAATGTACACGAGATGAATTGGATGAACGCATAAGAAAAAGTATGTACACGAGATGGATTGGATGAACGCATAGGAATAAGAATGTACACGAGATGGATTGGATGAACGCATAGGAATAAGAATGTACACGAGATGGATTGGATGGGTGCATCAGAATAAAAATGTAACGAGATGGATCTGATGGGTGTATCAGAATAAGAATGTACACGAGATGGATTGGATGCGTGTATCAGAATAAGAATGTACACGAGATGGATTGGATGAACGTATAGGAATAAGAATGTACAGGAGACGGATTACATGAACGCATAGGAATAAGAATGTACACAAGATGGATTGGATGAACGCATAGGAATAGGAATATACACCAGATGGATTGGATGAACGCATAGGAATAAGAATGTACACGAGATGGAATGGATGAACGCATAGGAATAAGAATGTACTAGAGATCGATTTGATGAACGTATAGGAATAAGAATGTGCACGAGATGGATTGGATGGGTCTATCAGAATAAGAATGTACACGAGATAGATTGGATGAACATATAGGAATAAGAATGTACACGACATGGATTCGATAAACGCAGAGGAATAAGAATGTATATGAGATGGATTGGATCAACGCATAGGAATAAGAATGTAGACAAGATGGATTGGATGAACGCAAAGGAATAAGAATGTAGACGAGATGGATTGGATAAACGCATAGGAATAAGAATGTACAAGAGATGGATTGGATGGGTGCATCAGAATAAGAATGTACACGAGATGGATTGGATGGTTGTAATCAGAATAAGAATATACAAGAGATGGATTGGATGGGTGTAATCAGAATAAGAATGTACAAGAGATGGATTGGATGAACGGATAGGAATAGTAATGTACATGAGATGGATTGGATGAACGCATAGGAATAAGAATGTACACGAGATGGATTGGATGAACGCATAGGAATAAGAATGTAAAAGAGATGGATTTGTTGAACGCATAGGAATAAGAATGTACACGAGATGGATTGAATGGGTCTATCAGAATAAGAATGTACACAAGATGGATTGGATGAACTTATAGGAATAAGAATGTACACGAGATGGATTGGATTGGTATAATCAATATAAGAATGTACACGAGATGGATTGGATGGGTGTAATCAGAATAAGAATGTACACTAGATGGATTGCATGAACGGATAGGAATAAGAATGTACACGAGATGGATTGGTGAACGTATAGGAACAAGAATGTACACGAGATGGATTGAATAAAAGCATAGGAATAAGAATGTACACGAGATGAATTGGATGAACGCATAAGAAAAAGTATGTACACGAGATGGATTGGATGAACGCATAGGAATAAGAATGTACACGAGATGGATTGGATGAACTCATAGGAATAAAAATGTACAAGAGATGGATTTGATGAACGCATAGGAATAAGAATATACACGAGATCGATTGGATGGGTGTATCAGAATAAGAATGTACACGAGATGGATTATATGAACGTATAGGAATAAGAATGTACACGACAAGGATTGGATAAACGCATAGGAATAAGAATGTACATGAGATTGATTGGATGAACGCATAGGAATAAGAATGTAGACGAGATGGATTGGATGAACGCATAGCAATAAGAATGTAGACGAGATGGATTGGATGAACGCATAGGAATAAGAATGTACAAGAGATGGATTGGATAGAAGTATCAGAATAAGAATGTACACGAGATGGATTGGATTGGTGTAATCAGAATAAGAATGTACAAGAGATGGATTGGATGAACGGATAGGAATAGTAATGTACATGAGATGGATTGGATGAACGCATAGGAATAAGAATGTACACGAGATGGATTGGATGAACGCATAGGAATAAGAATGTAAAAGAGATGGATTTGTTGAAGCATAGGAATAAGAATGTACACGAGATGGATTGAATGGGTCTATCAGAATAAGAATGTACACAAGATGGATTGGATGAACGTATAGGAATAAGAATGTACACGAGATGGATTGGATGGGTGTATCAGAATAAAAATGTACACGAGATGGAGTAGATGAACGTATAGGAATAAGAATGTACACGACATGGATTGCATAAACGCATAGGAATAAGAATCTACATGAGATGGATTGGATGAACGCATAGGAATAAGAATGTAGAGGAGATTGATTGGATGAAGGCATAGGAATAAGAATGTGGACTACATGGATTGGATGAACGCATAGGAATAAGAATGTACAAGAGATGGATTGGATGGGTGCATCAGAAGAAGAATGTACACGAGATGGATTGGATGGTAATAATCAGAATAAGAATGTACACGAGATGGATTGGATTGGTGTAATCAGAATAAAAATGTACAAGAGATGGATTGGATGAACGGATAGGAATAGTAATGTACATGAGATGGATTGGATGAACGCATAGGAATAAGAATGTACACGAGATGGATTGGATGAACGCATAGGAATCAGAATGTAAAAGAGATGGATTTGTTGAACGCATAGGAATAAGAATGTACACGAGATGGATTGAATGGGTCTATCAGAATAAGAATGTACACAAGATGGATTGGATGAACGTATAGGAATAAGAATATACACGACATGGATTGGACAAACGCATAGGAATAAGAATGTACATGAGATAGATTGGATGAACGCAAAGGAATAAGAATGTACACGAGATGGATTGGATGAACGCATAGGAATAAGAATGTACAAGAGATGGATTTGATGAACGCATAGGAATAAGAATTTACACGAGATGGATTGGATGGGTGTATCAGAATAAAAATGTACACGAGATGGAGTAGATGAACGTATAGGAATAAGAATGTACACGACATGGATTGCATAAACGCATAGGAATAAGAATCTACATGAGATGGATTGGATGAACGCATAGGAATAAGAATGTAGACGAGATGGATTGGATGAAGGCATAGGAATAAGAATGTAGACTACATGGATTGGATGAACGCATAGGAATAAGAATGTACAAGAGATGGATTGGATGGGTGCATCAGAAGAAGAATGTACACGAGATGGATTCGATGGTAATAATCAGAATAAGAATGTACACGAGATGGATTAGATGAACGTATAGGAATAAGAATGTACACGACAAGGATTGGATAAACGCATAGGAATAAGAATGTACATGAGATTGATTGGATGAACGCATAGGAATAAGAATGTAGACGAGATGGATTGGATGAACGCATAGCAATAAGAATGTAGACGAGATAGATTGGATGAACGCATAGGAATAAGAATGTACAAGAGATGGATTGGATAGAAGTATCATAATAAGAATGTACACGAGATGGATTGGATTGATGTAATCAGAATAAGAATGTACAAGAGATGGATTGGATGAACGGATAGGAATAGTAATGTACATAAGATGGATTGGATGAACGCATAGGAATAAGAATGTACAAGAGATGGATTGGATGAACGCATAGGAATAAGAATGTAAAAGAGATGGATTTGTTGAACGCATAGGAATAAGAATGTACACGAGATGGATTGAATGGGTCTATCAGAATAAGAATGTACACAAGAGGGATTGGTTGAACATATAGGAATAAGAATGTACACGACATGGATTGGACAAACGCATAGGAATAAGAATGTACATGAGATGGATTGGATGAACGCAAAGGAATAAGAATGTACACGAGATGGATTGGATGAACGCATAGGAATAAGAATGTACAAGAGATGGATTTGATGAACGCATAGGAATAAGAATGTACACGAGATGGATTGGATGGGTGTATCAGAATAAAAATGTACACGAGATGGAGTAGATGAACGTATAGGAATAAGAATGTACACGACATGGATTGCATAAACGCATAGGAATAAGAATCTACATGAGATGGATTGGATGAACGCATAGGAATAAGAATGTAGACGAGATGGATTGGATGAAGGCATAGGAGAAAGAATGTAGACTACATGGATTGGATGAACGCATAGGAATAAGAATGTATAAGAGATGGATTGGATGGGTGCATCAGAAGAAGAATGTACACGAGATAGATTGGATGGTAATAATCAGAATAAGAATATACAAGAGATGGATTGCATAGGTGTATCAGAATAAAAATGTACACGAGATGGATTGGATTGGTGTAATCAGAATAAGAATGTACATGAGATGGATTGGATGGGTGTAATCAGAATAAGAATGTACACGATATGGATTGGATGAACGGATAGGAATAAGAATGTACACGAGATGGATTGGTGAACGTATAGGAATAAGAATGTACACGACATGGATTTGATGAGCGCATAGGAATAAGAATATACACGAGATGGATTGGATGGGTGCATCAAAATAGGAATGTACACGAGATGGATTGGATGGGTGCATCAGAATAAAAATGGAACGAGATGGATTCGATGGGTGTATCAGAATAAGAATGTACACGAGATGGATTGGATGCGTGTATCAGAATAAGAATATACACGAGATGGATTGGATGAACGTATAGGAATAAGAATGTACATGAGATGGATTGGATGAACGAATAGGAATAAAAATGTACTAGAGATGGATTTGATAAACGTATAGGAATAAGAATGTACACGAGATGGATTGGATGGGTCTATCAGAATGAGAATGTACACGAGATCGATTGGATGAACGTATAGGAATAAGAATTTACACGACAAGGATTGGATAAACGATAGGAATAAGAATGTACATGAGAAAGATTGGATGAACGCATAGGAATAACAATGTAGACGAGATGGATTGGATGAACGTATAGGAATAAGAATGTAGACGAGATGGATTGGATAAACGCATAGGAATAAGAATGTACAAGAGATAGATTGGATGGGTGCATCAGAATAAGAATGTACACGAGATGGATTGGATGATTGTAATCAGAATAAGAATATACAAGAGATTGATTGGATAGGTGTATCAGAATAAGAATCTACACGAGATGGATTGGATGGGTGCATCAAAATAGGAATGTACACGAGATGGATTGGATGGGTGCATCAGAATAAAAATGTAACGAGATGGATGTGATGGGTGTATCAGAATAAGAATATACAAGAGATGGATTGGATAGAAGTATCAGAATAAAAATGTACACGAGATGGATTGGATTGGTATAATCAGAATAAGAATGCACACGAGATGGATTGGATAGGTGTAATCAGAATAAGAATGTACACTAGATGAATTGCATGAACGGATAGGAATAAGAATGTACACGAGATGGATTGGTGAACGTATAGGAACAAGAATGTACACGAGATGGATTGAATAAAAGCATAGGAATAAGATAGAAAAACGAGATGAATTGGATGAACGCATAGGAAAAAGAATGTACACGAGATGGATTGGATGAATGCATAGGAATAAGAATGTACATGAGATGGATTGGATGAACGAATAGGAATAAAAATGTACTAGAGATGGATTTGATGAACGTATAGGAATAAGAATGTACACGAGATGGATTGGATGGGTCTATCAGAATAAGAATGTACACGAGATCGATTGGATGAACGTATAGGAATAAGAATTTACACGACAAGGATTGGATAAACGATAGGAATAAGAATGTACATGAGAAAGATTGGATGAACGCATAGGAATAACAATGTAGACGAGATGGATTGGATGAACGTATAGGAATAAGAATGTAGACGAGATGGATTGGATAAACGCATAGGAATAAGAATGTACAAGAGATAGATTGGATGGGTGCATCAGAATAAGAATGTACACGAGATGGATTGGATGATTGTAATCAGAATAAGAATATACAAGAGATTGATTGGATAGGTGTATCAGAATAAGAATCTACACGAGATGGATTGGATGGGTGCATCAAAATAGGAATGTACACGAGATGGATTGGATGGGTGCATCAGAATAAAAATGTAACGAGATGGATGTGATGGGTGTATCAGAATAAGAATATACAAGAGATGGATTGGATAGAAGTATCAGAATAAAAATGTACACGAGATGGATTGGATTGGTATAATCAGAATAAGAATGCACACGAGATGGATTGGATAGGTGTAATCAGAATAAGAATGTACACTAGATGAATTGCATGAACGGATAGGAATAAGAATGTACACGAGATGGATTGGTGAACGTATAGGAACAAGAATGTACACGAGATGGATTGAATAAAAGCATAGGAATAAGATAGAAAAACGAGATGAATTGGATGAACGCATAGGAAAAAGAATGTACACGAGATGGATTGGATGAATGCATAGGAATAAGAATGTACACGAGATGGATTGGATGAACTCATAGGAATAAAAATGTACAAGAGATGGATTTGATGAACGGATAGGAATAAGAATATACACGAGATCGATTGGATGGGTGTATCAGAATAAGAATGTACACGAGATGGATTAGATGAACTTATAGGAATAAGAATGTACACAACAAGGATTGGATAAACGCATAGGAATAAGAATGTACATGAGATTGATTGGATGAACGCATAGGAATAAGAATGTAGACGAGATGGATTGGATGAACGCATAGCAATAAGAATGTAGACGAGATGGATTGGATGAACGCATAGGAATAAGAATGTACAAGAGATGGTTTGGATAGAAGTATCAGAATAAGAATGTACACGAGATGGATTTGATTGGTGTAATCAGAATAAGAATGTACAAGAGATGGATTAGATGAACGCATAGGAATAGTAATGTACATGAGATGGATTGGATGAACGCATAGGAATAAGAATGTACACGAGATGGATTGGATGAACGCATAGGAATAAGAATGTAAAAGAGATGGATTTGTTGAACGCATAGGAATAAGAATGTACACGAGACGGATTGGATGGGTGTATCAGAATAAAAATGTACACGAGATGGATTGGATGGGTGCATCAGAATAAGAATGTACACGAGATGGATTGGATGGGTGTATCAGAATAAGAATGTACAAGAGATGGATTTGATGAACGAAAAGGAATAAGAATGTAGACGAGATGGATTGGATAAACGCATAGGAATAAGAATTTACAAGAGATGGATTGAATGGGTGCATCAGAATAAGAATTTACACGAGATGGATTGGATGGTTCTAATCAGAATAAGAATATACAAGAGATGGATTGGATAGAAGTATCAGAATAAGAATGTACACGAGTTGGATTGGATTGGTACAATCAGAATAAGAATGTGCACGAGATGGATTGGATGGGTGTAATCAGAATAAAAATGTACACTAGATGGATTGCATCAACGGATAGGAATAAGAATGTACACGAGATGGATTGGTGAACGTATAGGAACAAGAATGTACACGAGAATGATTGAATAAAAGCATAGGAATAAGAATGTACACGAGATGAATTGGATGAACGCAAAGGAAAAAGAATGTACACGAGATGGATTGGATGAACGCATAGGAATAAGAATGTACACGAGATGGATTGGATGAACTCATAGGAATAAAAATGTACAAGAGATGGATTTGATGAACGCATAGGAATAAGAATATACACGAGATCGATTGGATGGGTGTATCAGAATAAGAATGTACACGAGATGGATTATATGAACTTATAGGAATAAGAATGTACACGACAAGGATTGGATAAACGCATAGGAATAAGAATGTACATGAGATTGATTGGATGAACGCATAGGAATAAGAATGTAGACGAGATGGATTGGATGAACGCATAACAATAAGAATGTACAAGAGATGGATTAGATGAACGCATAGGAATAGTAATGTACATGAGATCGATTGGATGAACGCATAGGAATAAGAATGTACACGAGATGGATTGGATGAACGCATAGGAATAAGAATGTAAAAGAGATGGATTTGTTGAACGCATAGGAATAAGAATGTACACGAGACGGATTGGATGGGTGTATCAGAATAAAAATGTACACGAGATGGATTGGATGGGTGCATCAGAATAAGAATGTACACGAGATGGATTGGATGGGTGTATCAGAATAAGAATGTACAAGAGATGGATTTGATGAACGCAAAGGAATAAGAATGTAGACGAGATGGATTGGATAAACGCATAGGAATAAGAATTTACAAGAGATGGATTGGATGGGTGCATCAGAATAAGAATTTACACGAGATGGATTGGATGGTTCTAATCAGAATAAGAATATACAAGAGATTGATTGGATAGGTGTATCAGAATAAGAATGTGCACGAGATGGATTGGATGGGTGTGATCAGAATAAAAATGTACACTAGATGGATTGCATCAACGGATAGGAATAAGAATGTACACGAGATGGATTGGTGAACGTATAGGAACAAGAATGTACACGAGAATGATTGAATAAAAGCATAGGAATAAGAATGTACACGAGATGAATTGGATGAACGCAAAGGAAAAAGAATGTACACGAGATGGATTGGATGAACGCATAGGAATAAGAATGTACACGAGATGGATTGGATGAACTCATAGGAATAAAAATGTACAAGAGATGGATTTGATGAACGCATAGGAATAAGAATATACACGAGATCGATTGGATGGGTGTATCAGAATAAGAATGTACACGAGATGGATTATATGAACTTATAGGAATAAGAATGTACACGACAAGGATTGGATAAACGCATAGGAATAAGAATGTACATGAGATTGATTGGATGAACGCATAGGAATAAGAATGTAGACGAGATGGATTGGATGAACGCATAACAATAAGAATGTACAAGAGATGGATTAGATGAACGCATAGGAATAGTAATGTACATGAGATCGATTGGATGAACGCATAGGAATAAGAATGTACACGAGATGGATTGGATGAACGCATAGGAATAAGAATGTAAAAGAGATGGATTTGTTGAACGCATAGGAATAAGAATGTACACGAGACGGATTGGATGGGTGTATCAGAATAAAAATGTACACGAGATGGATTGGATGGGTGCATCAGAATAAGAATGTACACGAGATGGATTGGATGGGTGTATCAGAATAAGAATGTACAAGAGATGGATTTGATGAACGCAAAGGAATAAGAATGTAGACGAGATGGATTGGATAAACGCATAGGAATAAGAATTTACAAGAGATGGATTGGATGGGTGCATCAGAATAAGAATTTACACGAGATGGATTGGATGGTTCTAATCAGAATAAGAATATACAAGAGATGGATTGGATAGAAGTATCAGAATAAGAATGTACACGAGATGGATTGGATTGGTACAATCACAATAAGAATGTGCACGAGATGGATTGGATGGGTGTAATCAGAATAAAAATGTACACTAGATGGATTGCATCAACGGATAGGAATAAGAATGTACACGAGATGGATTGGTGAACGTATAGGAACAAGAATGTACACGAGAATGATTGAATAAAAGCATAGGAATAAGAATGTACACGAGATGAATTGGATGAACGCAAAGGAAAAAGAATGTACATGAGATGGATTGGATGAACGCATAGGAATAAGAATGTACACGAGATGGATTGGATGAACTCATAGGAATAAAAATGTACAAGAGATGGATTTGATGAACGCATAGGAATAAGAATATACACGAGATCGATTGGATGGGTGTATCAGAATAAGAATGTACACGAGATGGATTATATGAACTTATAGGAATAAGAATGTACACGACAAGGATTGGATAAACGCATAGGAATAAGAATGTACATGAGATTGATTGGATGAACGCATAGGAATAAGAATGTAGACGAGATGGATTGGATGAACGCATAACAATAAGAATGTAGACGAGATGGATTGGATGAACGCATAGGAATAAGAATGTACAAGAGATGGATTGGATAGAAGTATAAAAATAAGAATGTAGACGAGATGGATGGGATGAACGCATAGCAATAAGAATGTACAAGAGATGGATTGGATGAGCGCATAGGAATAAGAATGTACAAGAGATGGATTGGATGGGTGCATCAGAAGAAGAATGTACACGTGATGGATTGGATGGTTGTAATCAGAATAAGAATATACAAGAGATGGATTGGATAGGTGTATCAGAATAAGAATCTACACGAGATGGATTGGATGAACGTATAGGAATAAGAATGTACACGACATGGATTGGATGAACGGATAGGAATAAGAATGTACACGAGATGGATTGGTGAACGTATAGGAAGAAGAATGTACACGAGATGGATTGAATGAAAGCATAGGAATAAGATGGATTGGATGGGTGTAATAAGAAAAAGAATGTACACGATATGGATTGGATGAACGGATAGGAATAAGAATGTACACGAGATGGATTGGTGAACATATGGGAATAAGAATGTACACGACATGGATTGGATGAGCGTATAGGAATAAGAATCTACACCAGATGGATTGGATGGGTGCATCAAAATAAGAATGTACACTAGATGGATTGGATGGGTGCATCAGAATAAAAATGTAACGAGATGGATTTGATGGGTGTATCAGAAAAAGAATGTACACGAGATGGATTAGATGCGTGTATCAGAATAAGAATGTACACGAGATGGATTGGATGAACGCATAGGAATAAGAATGTACACGAGATGGAGTGGATGAAGGCATAGGAATAAGAATGTGCACGAGATAGATTGGATGAACGCACAGGAATAAGAATGTACAGGAGATAGATTGGATGAACGCATAGAAAGAAGAATGTACACGATTTGAATTGGATGAAAGCCGAGGAATTAGAATGTACACGAGATGGATTAGATGAACTCACAGGAATCGGAATGTACACGAGATGGATTGGATGAACCCATAAAATAAGAATGTACAGGAGATGGATTTGATGAACGCATAGGAATAAGAATGTATACGAGATGGATTGGATGAACGCATAGGAATAAGAATGTACACGAGATGGAGTGGATGAACGCATAGGAATAAGAATGTACACGAGATGGATTGGATAAACGCATAGGAATAAAAATGTACAAGAGATGGATTTGATGAACGCATAGGAATAAGAATGTACACAAGATGGATTGGATGGGTGTATCAGAATAAGAATGTACACGAGATGGATTGGATGAACGTATAGGAAAAAGAATGTACACGACATGGATTGGATAAACGCATAGGAATAAGAATGTACATGAGATGGATTCGATGAACGCATAGGAGTAAGAATGTATACGAGATGGATTGGATGAGTTCATAGGAATAAGAATGTACAAGAGATGGATTGGATAAACGCATAGGGATAAGAATGTACAAGAGATGGATTGGATGGGTGCATCAGAATAAGAATGTACACGAGATGGATTGGATGGTTGTAATCAGAATAAGAATATACAAGAGATGGATTGGATAGGTGTATCAGAATAAAAATGTACACGAGATGGATTGGATTGGTGTATTCAGAATAAGAATGTACACGACAAGGATTGGATAAACGCTTAGGAATAAGAATGTACATGAGATTGATTGGATGAACGCATAGGAATAAGAATGTAGACGAGATGGATTGGACGAACGCATTGGAATAAGAATGTACAAGAGATGGATTGGATAGAAGTATCAGAATAAGAATGTACACGAGATGGATTGGATGTGTGCATCAGAATAGGAATGTACACGAGATGGATTGGATGGATGTAATCAGAATAAGAATATACAGGAAATGGATTGGATAGAAGTATCAAAATAAGAATGTACACGAGATGGATTGGATTGGTGTAATCAGAATAAGAATGTACACGAGATGGATTGGATGAACGTATAGGAAAAAGAATGTACACGACATGGATTGGATAAACGCATAGGAATAAGAATGTACATGAGATGGATTGGATGAACGCATAGGAATAAGAATGTAGACGAGATGGATTGGACGAACGCATAGGAATAAGAATGTACAAGAGATGGATTGGATAGAAGTATCAGAATAAGAATGTACACGAGATGGATTGGATGTGTGCATCAGATTAAGAATGTACACGAGATGGATTGGATGGATGTAATCAGAATAAGAATATACAAGAAATGGATTGGATAGAAGTATCAAAATAAGAATGTACACGAGATGGATTGGATTGGTGTAATCAGAATAAGAATGTACACGAGATGGATTGCATGGGTGTAATCAGAATAAGAATGTACACGAGATGGATTGGATGAACGGATAGGAATAAGAATGTACACGGGATGGATTGGTGAACGTATAGGAATAAGAATGTACACGAGATGGATTGAATGAAAGTATAGGAATAAGGATGTACACGAGATGGATTGGATGAACGCATAGGAATAAGAATGTACACGAGATGGATATGATGAACGTATAGAAATAAGAATGTACACGATATGTATTGGATGAACGCATAGGAATAAGAATGTACATGAGATGGATTGGATGATCGCATAGGAATAAGAATGTAGACAAGATCGATTGCATGAACGCATAGGAATAAGAATGTAGACGAGATGGATTGGATAAACGCATAGGAATAAGAATGTACAAGAGATGGATTGGATGGGTGCATAAGAATAAGAATGTACACGAGATGGATTGGATGGATGTAATCAAAATAAGAATATACAGGAAATGGATTGGATAGAAGTATCAAAATAAGAATGTACACGAGATGGATTGGATTGGTGTAATCAGAATAAGAATGTACACGAGATGGATTGCATGGGTGTAATCAGAATAAGAATGTACACGAGATGGATTGGATGAACGGATAGGAATAAGAATGTACACGGGATGGATTGGTGAACGTATAGGAATAAGAATGTACACGAGATGGATTGAATGAAAGCATAGGAATAAGGATGTACACGAGATGGATTGGATGAACGCATAGGAATAAGAATGTACACGAGATGGATTGGATGAACGTTTAGAAATAAGAATGTACACGATATTGATTGGATGAACGCATAGGAATAAGAATGTACATGAGATGGATTGGATGATCGCATAGGAATAAGAATGTAGACAAGATCGATTGGATGAACGCATAGGAATAAGAATGTAGACGAGATGGATTGGATAAACGCATAGGAATAAGAATGTACAAGAGATGGATTGGATGGGTGCATAAGAATAAGAATGTACTCGAGATGGATTGGATGGATGTAATCAAAATAAGAATATACAGGAAATGGATTGGATAGAAGTATCAAAATAAGAATGTACACGAGATGGATTGGATTGGTGTAATCAGAATAAGAATGTACACGAGATGGATTGCATGGGTGTAATCAGAATAAGAATGTACACGAGATGGATTGGATGAACTGATAGGAATAAGAATGTACACGGGATGGATTGGTGAACGTATAGGAATAAGAATGTACACGAGATGGATTGAATGAAAGCATAGGAATAAGAATTTACACGAGATGGATTGGATGAAGGCATAGGAATAAGAATGTACACGAGATGGATTGGATAAACGCATAGGAATAAGAATGTACACGAGATGGATTGGATGAACGTATAGAAATAAGAATGTACACGACATGGATTGGATGAACGCAAAGGAATAAGAATGTACATGAGATGGATTGGATGAACGCATAGGAATAAGAATGTACTAGAGATGGATTTGATGAACGTATAGGAATAAGAATGTACACGAGATGGATTGGATGGGTCTATCAGAATAAGAATGTACACTAGATGGATTGGATGAACATATAGGAATAAGAATGTACACGACAAGGATTGGATAAACGCATAGGAATAAGAATGTACATGAGATTGATTGGATGAACGCATAGGAATAAGAATGTAGACGAGATGGATGAGATGAACGCTTAGGAATAAGAATGTACAAGAGATGGATTGGATGAACGCATAGGAATAAGAATGTACAAGAGATGGATTGGATGGGTGCATCAGAAGAAGAATGTACACGAGATGGATTGGATGGTTGTAATCAGAATAAGAATATACAAGAGATGGATTGGATAGGTGTATCAGAATAAGAATGTACACTAGATGGATTGGATTGGTTTAATCAGAATAAAAATGTACATGAGATGGATTGGATTGGTGTAATCAGAATAAGAATGTACACGAGATTGATTGGATGAACGCATAGGAATAAGAATGTACAAGAGATGGATTGGATAGGTGCATCAGAATAAGAATGTACACGAGATGGATTGGATGGTTGTAATCAGAATAAGAATATACAAGAGATTGATTGGATAGGTGTATCAGAATAAGAATGTACACGACAAAAATTGGATAATTGCATAGGAATAAGAATGTACATAAGATTGATTGGATGACCGCATAGGAATAAGAATGTAGACGAGATGGATGGGATGAACGCATAGGAATAAGAATGTACAAGAGATGGATTGGATGAACGCATAGGAATAAGAATGTGGAAGAGATGGATTGGATGGGTGCATCAGAAGAAGAATTTACACGAGATGGATTGGATGGTTGTAATCAGAATAAGAATATACAAGAGATGGATTGGATAGGTGTATCAGAATAAGAATGTACACGAGATGGATTGGATTGGTGTAATCGGAATAAGAATGTACATGAGATGGATTGGATGGGTGTAATCAGAATAAGAACGTACACGATATGGATTGGATGAACGGATAGGATTAAGAATGTACACAAGATGAATTGGTGAACGTATAGGAATAAGAATGTACACGACATGGATTGGATGAGCGCATAGGAATAAGAATCTACACGAGATGGATTGGATGGGTGCATCAAAATAGGAATGTACACGAGATGGATTGGATGGGTGCATCAGAATGAAAATGTAACGAGATGGATTGGATGGGTGTATCAGAATAAGAATGTACACGAGATGGATTGGATGCGTGTATCAGAATAAGAATGTACATGAGATTGATTGGTTGAAAGCATAGAAATAAGAATGTAGACGAAATCGATTGGATGAACGCATAGGAATAAGAATGTAGACGAGATGGATTGGATAAACGCATAGGAATAAGAATGTACAAGAGATGGATTGGATGAACGCATAGGAATAAGAATGTACATGAGATTGATTGGATCAACGCATAGGAATAAGAATGTACACGAGATGGATTGGATGAACGTATAGGAATAAGAATGTACAGGAGATGGATTGCATGAGCGCATAGGAATAATAATGTACACGAGATGGATTGGATGAACGCATAGGAAAAGGAATGGACACGAGATAGATTGGATCAACGCATAGGAATAAGAATGTACACGAGATGGATTGGATGAACGTATAGGAATAAGAATGTACACGACAAGGATTGGATAAACGCATAGGAATAAGAATTTACATGAGATTGATTGGATGAACGCACAGGAATAAGAATGTAGACGAGATGGATTGGATGAACGTATAGGAATAAGAATGTAGACGAGATGGATTGGATAAACGCATAGGAATAAGAATGTACAAGAGATAGATTGGATGGGTGCATCAGAATAAGAATGTAGACGAGATGGATTGGATGAACGCATAGGAATAAGAATGTACAAGAGATGGATTGGATGAACGCATAGGAATAAGAATGTACAAGAGATGGATTGGATGGGTGCATCAGAAGAAGAATGTACACGAGATGGATTGGATGGTTGTAATCAGAATAAGAATATACAAGAGATGGATTGGATAGGTTTATCAGAATAAAAATTTACACGAGATGGATTGGATTGGTGTAATCAGAATAGGAATGTACATGAGATGGATTGGATGGGTGTAATCAGAATAAGAATGTACATGATATGGATTGGATGAACGGATAGGAATAAGAATGGACACGAGATGGATTCCTGAACGTATAGGAATAAGAATGTACACGACATAGATTGGATGAGCGGATAGGATTAAGAATCTACACGAGATGGATTGGATGGGTGCATCAAAATAGGAATGTACACGAGATCGATTGGATGGGTGCACCAGAATAAAAATGTAACGAGATGGATTGCATGAACGTATAGGAATAAGAATGTACACGACAAGGATTGGATAAACCCATAGCAATAGGAATGTACATGAGATTGATTGGATGAACGCATAGAATTAAGAATGTAGACGAGAAGGATTGGTGAACGTATAGGAATAAGAATGTAAATGACATGGATTGGATGAAGGCATAGGAATAAGAATGTACACGAGATGGATTGGATGAACGCATAGGAATAAGAATGTACAACAGATGGATTTGATGAACGCATAGGAATAAGAATATACACGAGATGGATTGGATGGGTCTATCAGAATAAGAATGTACACAAGATGGATTGGATGAACGTATAGGAATAAGAATGTACACGACAAGGATTGTATAAACGCATAGGAATAAGAATGTACATGAGATGGATTGGATGAACGCATAGAAATAAGAATGTAGACGACATGGATTGGATGAAGGCATAGGAATAAGAACGTACACGAGATAGATTGGATGAACGCATAGGAATAAGAATGTACAAGAGATGGATTTCATGAACGCATAGGAATAAGAATGTACACGAGATGGATTGGATGGGTCTATCACAATAAGAATGAACACGTGATGGATTGGATGAGCGTATAGGAATAAGAATGTACACGACAAGGATTGGATAAACGCATAGGAATAAGAATGTACATGAGATTGATTGGATGAACGCATAGAAATAAGAATGTAGACTAAATGGATTGGATGAACGCATAGGAATAAGAATGTAGACGAGATGGATTGGATAAACGCATTGGAATAAGAATGTACAAGAGATTGATTGAATGGGTGCATCAGAATAAGAATGTACACGAGATGGATTGGATGGTTGTAATCAGAATAAGAATATACAAGAGATGGATTGGATAGGTGTATCAGAATAAGAATGTACACGACAAGGATTGGATAAACGCATAGGAATAAGAATGTACATGAGATTGATTGGATGAACGCATAGGAATAAGAATGTAGACGAGATGGATTGGATGAACGCATAGGAATAAGAATGTACAAGAGATGAATTGGATGAACGCATAGGAATAAGAATATACAAGAGATGGATTGGATGGGTGCATCAGAAGAAGAATGTACACGAGATAGATTGGATGGTTGTAATCAGAATAAGAATATACAAGAGATGGATTGGATAGGTGTATCAGAATAAAAATGTACACGAGATGGATTGGATTGGTGTAATCAGAATAGGAATGTACATGAGATGGATTGGATGGGTGTAATCAGAATAAGAATGTACACGATATGGATTGGATGAACGGATAGGAATAAGAATGTACACGACATGGATTGGATGAGCGGATAGGAATAACAATCTACATGAGATGGATTGGATTGGTGCATCAAAATAGGAATGTACACGAGATGGATTGGATGGGTGCATCAGAATAAAAATGTAACGAGATGGATTGGATGAACGTATAGGAATAAGAATGTACACGACAAGGATTGGATAAACCCATAGGAATAAGAATGTACATGAGATTGATTGGATGAACGCATAGAATTAAGAATGTAGACGAGATGGATTGGTGAACGTATAGGAATAAGAATGTACACGACATGGATTGGATGAAGTCATAGGAATAAGAATGTACACGCGATGGATTGGATGAACGCATAGGAATAAGAATGTACAAGAGATGGATTTGATGAACGCATAGGAATAAGAATATACACGAGATGGATTGGATGGGTCTATCAGAATAAGAATGTACACGAGATGGATTGGATGAACGTATAGGAATAAGAATGTACACGACAAGGATTGGATAAACGCATAGGAATAAGAATGTACATGAGATTGATTGGATGAACGCATAGAAATAAGAATGTAGACGAAATGGATTGGATGAACGCATAGGAATAAGAATGTAGACGAGATGGATTGGATAAACGCATAGGAATAAGAATGTACAAGAGATGGATTGGATGGGTGCATCAGAATAAGAATGTACACGAGATGGATTGGATGGTTGTAATCAGAACAAGAATATACAAGAGATGGATTGGATAGAAGTATGAGAATAAGAATGTACACGAGATCGATAGGATTGGTGTAATCAGAATATGAATGTACACGAGATGGATTGGATGGGTGTAATCAGAATAAGAATGTACACGAGATGGATTGGATTGGTGTAATCAGAATAGGAATGTACATGAGATGGATTGGATGGGTGTAATCACAATAAGAATGTACACGATATGGATTGGATGAACGGATAGGAATAAGAATGTACAAGAGATGGATTGGTGAACATATAGGAATAAGAATTTACACGACATGGATTGGATGAGCGGATAGGAATAAGAATCTACACGAGATGGATTGAATGGGTGCATCAAAATAGGAATGTACACGAGATGGATTGGATGGGTGCATCAGAATAAAAATGTAACGAGATGGATTGGATGAACGTATAGGAATAAGAATGTACACGACAAGGATTGGATAAACCCACAGGAATAAGAATGTACATGAGTTTGATTGGATGAACGCATAGAATTAAGAATGTAGACGAGATGGATTGGTGAACGTATAGGTATAAGAATGTACACGACATGGTTTGGAAGAAGTCATAGGAATAAGAATGTACACGACATAGATTGGATGAACGCATAGGAATAAGAATGTACAAGAGATGGATTTGATGAACGCATAGGAATAAGAATATACACAAGATGGATTCGATGGGTCTATCAGAATAAGAATGTACACGAGATGGATTGGATGAACGTATAGGAATAAGAATGTACACGACAAGGATTGCATAAACGCATAGGAATAAGAATGTACATGAGATTGATTGGATGAACGCATAGAAATAAGAATGTAGACGAAATGGATTGGATGAACGCATAGGAATAAGAATGTAGACGAGATGGATTGGATAAACGCATAGGAATAAGAATGTACAAGAGATGGATTGGATGGGTGCATCAGAATAAGAATGTACACGAGATGGATTGGATGGTTGTAATCAGAACAAGAATATACAAGAGATGGATTGGATAGAAGTATGAGAATAAGAATGTACACGAGATCGATAGGATTGGTGTAATCAGAATATGAATGTACACGAGATGGATTGGATGGGTGTAATCAGAATAAGAATGTACACGAGATGGATTGGATTGGTGTAATCAGAATAGGAATGTACATGAGATGGATTGGATGGGTGTAATCACAATAAGAATGTACACGATATGGATTGGATGAACGGATAGGAATAAGAATGTACAAGAGATGGATTGGTGAACATATAGGAATAAGAATTTACACGACATGGATTGGATGAGCGGATAGGAATAAGAATCTACACGAGATGGATTGAATGGGTGCATCAAAATAGGAATGTACACGAGATGGATTGGATGGGTGCATCAGAATAAAAATGTAACGAGATGGATTGGATGAACGTATAGGAATAAGAATGTACACGACAAGGATTGGATAAACCCACAGGAATAAGAATGTACATGAGTTTGATTGGATGAACGCATAGAATTAAGAATGTAGACGAGATGGATTGGTGAACGTATAGGTATAAGAATGTACACGACATGGTTTGGAAGAAGTCATAGGAATAAGAATGTACACGACATAGATTGGATGAACGCATAGGAATAAGAATGTACAAGAGATGGATTTGATGAACGCATAGGAATAAGAATATACACAAGATGGATTCGATGGGTCTATCAGAATAAGAATGTACACGAGATGGATTGGATGAACGCATAGAAATAAGAATGTAGACGAAATGGATTGGATGAACGCATAGGAATAAGAATGTAGACGAGATGGATTGGATAAACGCATAGGAATAAGAATGTACAAGAGATGGATTGGATGGGTGCATCAGAATAAGAATGTACACGAGATGGATTGGATGGTTGGAATCAGAATAAGAATATACAAGAGATGGATTGGATAGGTGTATCAGAATAAGAATGTATACGACAAGGATTGGATAAACACATAGGAATAAGAATGTACATGAGATTGATTGGATGAACGCATAGGAATAAGAATGTAGACGAGATGGATTGGATGGGTGCATCAGAATAAAAATGTAACGAGATGGATTGGATGAACGTATAGGAATAAGAATGTACACGACAAGGATTGGATAAACCCATAGGAATAAGAATGTACATGAGATTGATTGGATGAACGCATAGAATTAAGAATGTAGACGAGATGGATTGGTGAACGTATAGGAATAAGAATGTACACGACATGGATTGGATGAAGTGATAGGAATAAGAATGTACACGAGATGGATTGGATAAACGCATAGGAATAAGAATGTACAAGAGATGGATTTGATGAACGCATAGGAATAAGAATATACACGAGATGGATTGGATGGGTCTATCAGAATAAGAATGTACACGAGATGGATTGGATGAACATATAGGAATAAGAATGTACACGACAAGGATTGGATAAACGCATAGGAATAAGAATGTACATGAGATTGATTGGATGAACGCATAGAAATAAGAATGTAGACGAAATGGATTGGATGAACGCATAGGAATAAGAATGTAGAAGAGATGGATTGGATAAACGCATAGGAATAAGAATGTACAAGAGATGGATTGGATGGGTGCATCAGAATAAGAATGTACACGAGATGGATTGGATGGTTGTAATCAGAATAAGAATATACAAGAGATGGATTGGATAGGTGTATCAGAATAAGAATGTACACGACAAGGATTGGATAAACGCATAGGAATAAGAATGTACATGAGATTGATTGGATGAACGCATAGGAATAAGAATGTACAAGAGATGGATTGGATGAACGCATAGGAATAAGAATGTACAGGAGATGGATTGGATGAACGCATAGGAATAAGAATGTACAAGAGATGGATTGGATGGGTGCATCAGAAGAAGAATGTACACGAGATGGATTGGATGGTTGTAATCAGAATAAGAATATACAAGAGATGGATTGGATAGGTGTATCAGAATAAAAATGTACACGAGATGCATTGGATTGGTGTAATCAGAATAGGAATGTACATGAGATGGATTGTATGGGTGTAATCAGAATAAAAATGTACACGATTTGGATTGGATGAACGGATAGGAATAAGAATGTACACGAGATGGATTGGTGAACGTATAGAAATAAGAATGTACACGACATGGATTGGATAAACGCATAGGAATAAGAATGTAGACGAGATGGATTGGATAAACGCATAGGAATTAGAATGTACACGAGATGGATTGGATAAACGCATAGGAATAAGAATGTACACGACAAGGATTGTATAAACGCATAGGAATAAGAATGTACATGAGATGGATTGGATGAACGCATAGAAATAAGAATGTAGACGACATGGATTGGATGAGGGCATAGGAATAAGAACGTACACGAGATAGATTGGATGAACGCATAGGAATAAGAATGTACAAGAGATGGATTTCATGAACGCATAGGAATAAGAATGTACACGAGATGGATTGGATGGGTCTATCACAATAAGAATGAACACGTGATGGATTGGATGAGCGTATAGGAATAAGAATGTACACGACAAGGATTGGATAAACGCATAGGAATAAGAATGTACATGAGATTGATTGGATGAACGCATAGAAATAAGAATGTAGACTAAATGGATTGGATGAACGCATAGGAATAAGAATGTAGACGAGATGGATTGGATAAACGCATTGGAATAAGAATGTACAAGAGATTGATTGAATGGGTGCATCAGAATAAGAATGTACACGAGATGGATTGGATGGTTGTATTCAGAATAAGAATATACAAGAGATGGATTGGATAGGTGTATCAGAATAAGAATGTACACGACAAGGATTGGATAAACGCATAGGAATAAGAATGTACATGAGATTGATTGGATGAACGCATAGGAATAAGAATGTAGACGAGATGGATTGGATGAACGCATAGGAATAAGAATGTACAAGAGATGAATTGGATGAACGCATAGGAATAAGAATATACAAGAGATGGATTGGATGGGTGCATCAGAAGAAGAATGTACACGAGATAGATTGGATGGTTGTAATCAGAATAAGAATATACAAGAGATGGATTGGATAGGTGTATCAGAATAAAAATGTACACGAGATGGATTGGATTGGTGTAATCAGAATAGGAATGTACATGAGATGGATTGGATGGGTGTAATCAGAATAAGAATGTACACGATATGGATTGGATGAACGGATAGGAATAAGAATGTACACGACATGGATTGGATGAGCCGATAGGAATAACAATCTACATGAGATGGATTAGATTGGTGCATCAAAATAGGAATGTACACGAGATGGATTGGATGGGTGCATCAGAATAAAAATGTAACGAGATGGATTGGATGAACGTATAGGAATAAGAATGTACACGACAAGGATTGGATAAACCCATAGGAATAAGAATGTACATGAGATTGATTGGATGAACGCATAGAATTAAGAATGTAGACGAGATGGATTGGTGAACGTATAGGAATAAGAATGTACACGACATGGATTGGATGAAGTCATAGGAATAAGAATGTACACGCGATGGATTGGATGAACGCATAGGAATAAGAATGTACAAGAGATGGATTTGATGAACGCATAGGAATAAGAATATACACGAGATGGATTGGATGGGTCTATCAGAATAAGAATGTACACGAGATGGATTGGATGAACGTATAGGAATAAGAATGTACACGACAAGGATTGGATAAACGCATAGGAATAAGAATGTACATGAGATTGATTGGATGAACGCATAGAAATAAGAATGTAGACGAAATGGATTGGATGAACGCATAGGAATAAGAATGTAGACGAGATGGATTGGATAAACGCATAGGAATAAGAATGTACAAGAGATGGATTGGATGGGTGCATCAGAATAAGAATGTACACGAGATGGATTGGATGGTTGTAATCAGAACAAGAATATACAAGAGATGGATTGGATAGAAGTATGAGAATAAGAATGTACACGAGATCGATATGATTGGTGTAATCAGAATATGAATGTACACGAGATGGATTGGATGGGTGTAATCAGAATAAGAATGTACACGAGATGGATTGGATTGGTGTAATCAGAATAGGAATGTACATGAGATGGATTGGATGGGTGTAATCACAATAAGAATGTACACGATATGGATTGGATGAACGGATAGGAATAAGAATGTACAAGAGATGGATTGGTGAACATATAGGAATAAGAATTTACACGACATGGATTGGATGAGCGGATAGGAATAAGAATCTACACGAGATGGATTGAATGGGTGCATCAAAATAGGAATGTACACGAGATGGATTGGATGGGTGCATCAGAATAAAAATGTAACGAGATGGATTGGATGAACGTATAGGAATAAGAATGTATACGACAAGGATTGGATAAACCCACAGGAATAAGAATGTACATGAGTTTGATTGGATGAACGCATAGAATTAAGAATGTAGACGAGATGGATTGGTGAACGTATAGGAATAACAATGTACACGACATGGTTTGGAAGAAGTCATAGGAATAAGAATGTACACGACATAGATTGGATGAACGCATAGGAATAAGAATGTACAAGAGATGGATTTGATGAACGCATAGGAATAAGAATATACACAAGATGGATTCGATGGGTCTATCAGAATAAGAATGTACACGAGATGGATTGGATGAACGTATAGGAATAAGAATGTACACGACAAGGATTGCATAAACGCATAGGAATAAGAATGTACATGAGATTGATTGGATGAACGCATAGAAATAAGAATGTAGACGAAATGGATTGGATGAACGCATAGGAATAAGAATGTAGACGAGATGGATTGGATAAACGCATAGGAATAAGAATGTACAAGAGATGGATTGGATGGGTGCATCAGAATAAGAATGTACACGAGATGGATTGGATGGTTGGAATCAGAATAAGAATATACAAGAGATGGATTGGATAGGTGTATCAGAATAAGAATGTATACGACAAGGATTGGATAAACACATAGGAATAAGAATGTACATGAGATTGATTGGATGAACGCATAGGAATAAGAATGTAGACGAGATGGATTGGATGGGTGCATCAGAATAAAAATGTAACGAGATGGATTGGATGAACGTATAGGAATAAGAATGTACACGACAAGGATTGGATAAACCCATAGGAATAAGAATGTACATGAGATTGATTGGATGAACGCATAGAATTAAGAATGTAGACGAGATGGATTGGTGAACGTATAGGAATAAGAATGTACACGACATGGATTGGATGAAGTGATAGGAATAAGAATGTACACGAGATGGATTGGATAAACGCATAGGAATAAGAATGTACAAGAGATGGATTTGATGAACGCATAGGAATAAGAATATACACGAGATGGATTGGATGGGTCTATCAGAATAAGAATGTACACGAGATGGATTGGATGAACATATAGGAATAAGAATGTACACGACAAGGATTGGATAAACGCATAGGAATAAGAATGTACATGAGATTGATTGGATGAACGCATAGAAATAAGAATGTAGACGAAATGGATTGGATGAACGCATAGGAATAAGAATGTAGAAGAGATGGATTGGATAAACGCATAGGAATAAGAATGTACAAGAGATGGATTGGATGGGTGCATCAGAATAAGAATGTACACGAGATGGATTGGATGGTTGTAATCAGAATAAGAATATACAAGAGATGGATTGGATAGGTGTATCAGAATAAGAATGTACACGACAAGGATTGGATAAACGCATAGGAATAAGAATGTACATGAGATTGATTGGATGAACGCATAGGAATAAGAATGTACAAGAGATGGATTGGATGAACGCATAGGAATAAGAATTTACAGGAGATGGATTGGATGAACGCATAGGAATAAGAATGTACAAGAGATGGATTGGATGGGTGCATCAGAAGAAGAATGTACACGAGATGGATTGGATGGTTGTAATCAGAATAAGAATATACAAGAGATGGATTGGATAGGTGTATCAGAATAAAAATGTACACGAGATGCATTGGATTGGTGTAATCAGAATAGGAATGTACATGAGATGGATTGTATGGGTGTAATCAGAATAAAAATGTACACGATTTGGATTGGATGAACGGATAGGAATAAGAATGTACACGAGATGGATTGGTGAACGTATAGAAATAAGAATGTACACGACATGGATTGGATAAACGCATAGGAATAAGAATGTAGACGAGATGGATTGGATAAACGCATAGGAATTAGAATGTACACGAGATGGATTGGATAAACGCATAGGAATAAGAATGTACACGAGATGGATTGGATAAACGCATAGGAATAAGAATGTACACGAGATGGATTGGATGAACGCATAGGAATAAGAATATACACGAGATGGATTGGATGGGTCTATCAGAATAAGAATGTACACGAGATAGATTGGATGAACGTATAGGAATAAGAATGTACACGACAAGGATTGGATAAACGCATAGGAATAAGAATGTACATGAGATTGTTTGGATGAACGCATAGAAATAAGAATGTAGACGAGATTGATTGGATGAACGCATAGGAATAAGAATGTAGACGAGATGGATTGGATGGGTGCATCAGAATAAAAATGTAACGAGATGGATTGGATGAACGTATAGGAATAGGAATGTACACGACAAGGATTGGATAAACCCATAGGAATAAGAATGTACATGAGATTGATTGGATGAACGCATAGAATTAAGAATGTAGACGAGATGGATTGGTGAACGTATATGAATAAGAATGTACACGACATGGATTGCATGAAGTCATAGGAATAAGAATGTACACGAGATGGATTGGATAAACGCATAGGAATAAGAATGTACAAGAGATGGATTTGATGAACGCATAGGAATAAGAATATACACGAGATGGATTGGATGGGTCTATCAGAATAAGAATGTACACGAGATGGATTGGATGAACATATAGGAAGAAGAATGTACACGACAAGGATTGGATAAACGCATAGGAATAAGAATGTATATGAGATTGATTGGATGAACGCATAGAAATAAGAAAGTAGACGAAATGGATTGGATGAACGCATAGGAATAAGAATGTAGAAGAGATGGATTGGATAAACGCATAGGAATAAGAATGTACAAGAGATGGATTGGATGGGTGCATCAGAATAAGAATGTACACGAGATGGATTGGATGGTTGTAATCAGAAAAAGAATATACAAGAGATGGATTGGATAGGTGTATCAGAATAAGAATGTACACGACAAGGATTGGATAACCGCATAGGAATAAGAATGTACATGAGATTGATTGGATGAACGCATAGGAATAAGAATGTAGACGAGATTGATTGGATGAACGCATAGGAATAAGAATGTACAGGAGATGGATTGGATGAACGCATAGGAATAAGAATGTACAAAAGATGGATTGGATGGGTGCATCAGAAGAAGAATGTACACGAGATGGATTGGATGGTTGTAATCAGAATAAGAATATACAAGAGATGGATTGGATAGGTGTATCAGAATAAAAATGTATACGAGTTGCATTGGATTGGTGTAATCAGAATAGGAATGTACATGAGATGGATTGTATGGGTGTAATCAGAATAAGAATGTACACGATTTGGATTGGATGAACGGATAGGAATAAGAATGTACACGAGATGGATTGGTGAACGTATAGAAATAAGAATGTACACGACATGGATTGGATAAACGCATAGGAATAAGAATGTAGACGAGATGGATTGGATAAACGCATAGGAATAAGAATGTACACGAGATGGATTGGATAAACGCATAGGAATAAGAATGTACACGAGATGGATTGGATAAACGCATAGCAATAAGAATGTACACGAGATGGATTGGATGAATGCATAGGAATAAGAATGTACACAAGATGGATTGGATAAACGCATAGGAATAAGAATGTACATGAGATTGATTGGATGAACGCATAGGAATAAGAATGTAGACGAGATGGATTGGATGAACCTATAGGAATAAGAATGTAGACGAGATGGATTGGATGAACCTATAGGAATAAGAATGTACACGAGATGGATTGGATGGGTGTAATCAGAATAAAAATATACAAGAGATTGCTTATATAGGTGTATCAGAATAAGAATGTACACGACAAGGATTGGATAAACGCATAGGAATAAGAATGTACATGAGATTGATTGGATGAATGCATAGGAATAAGAATGTACATGAGATTGATTGGAAAAACGCATAGGAATAAGAATGTACAAGAGATGGATTGGATGAACGCATAGGAATAAGAATGTACAAGAGATGGATTGGATGGGTGCATCAGAAGAAGAATGTACACGAGATGGATTGAATGGTTGTAATCAGAATAAGAATATACAAGAGATGGATTGGATAGGTGTATCAGAATAAGAATGTACACGAGATGGATTGGATTGGTGTAATCAGAATAAGAATGTACATCAGATGGATTGGATTGGTGTAATCAGAATAAGAATGTACACGAGATGGATTGGATTGGTGTAATCAGAATAAGAATGTACATGAGATGGATTGGATTGGTGTAATCAGAATAAGAATGTACACGAGATGGATTGGATGAACGCATAGGAATAAGAATGTACAAGAGATGGATTGGATGGGTGCATCAGAATAAGAATGTACACGAGATGGATTGGATGGTTGTAATCAGAATAAGAATATACAAGAGATTGATTGGATAGGTGTATCAGAATAAGAATGTACACGACAAGGATTGGATAAACGCATAGGAATAAGAATGTACATGAGATTGATTGGATTAACGCATAGGAATAAGAATGTAGACGAGATGGATGGGATGAATGCATATGAATAAGAATGTACAAGAGATGGATTGGATGGGTGCATCAGAATAAGAATGTACACGAGATGGATTGGATGGTTGTAATCAGAATAAGAATATACAAGAGATGGATTGGATAGGTGTATCAGAATAAGAATGTATACGACAAGGATTGGATAAACGCATAGGAATAAGAATGTACATGAGATTGATTGGATGAACGCATAGGAATAAGAATGTAGACGAGATGGATTGGATGGGTGCATCAGAATAAAAATGTAACGAGATGGATTGGATAAACCTATAGGAATAAGAATGTACATGAGATTGATTGGATGAACGCATAGAATTAAGAATGTAGACGAGATGGATTGGTGAACGTATATGAATAAGAATGTACACGACATGGATTGCATGAAGTCATAGGAATAAGAATGTAGACGAGATGGATTGGATAAACGCATAGGAATAAGAATGTACAAGAGATGGATTTGATGAACGCATAGGAATAAGAATATACACGAGATGGATTGGATGGGTCTATCAGAATAAGAATGTACACGAGATGGATTGGATGAACATATAGGAATAAGAATGTACACGACAAGGATTGGATAAACGCATAGGAATAAGAATGTACATGAGATTGATTGGATGAACGCATAGAAATAAGAATGTAGACGAAATGGATTGGATGAACGCATAGGAATAAGAATGTAGAAGAGATGGATTGGATAAACGCATAGGAATAAGAATGTACAAGAGATGGATTGGATGGGTGCATCAGAATAAGAATGTACACGAGATGGATTGGATGGTTGTAATCAGAATAAGAATATACAAGAGATGGATTGGATAGGTGTATCAGAATAAGAATGTACACGACAAGGATTGGATAAACGCATAGGAATAAGAATGTACATGAGATTGATTGGATGAACGCATAGGAATAAGAATGTAGAAGAGATTGATTGGATGAACGCATAGGAATAAGAATGTACAGGAGATGGATTGGATGAACGCATAGGAATAAGAATGTACAAGAGATGGATTGGATGGGTGCATCAGAAGAAGAATGTACACGAGATGGATTGGATGGTTGTAATCAGAATAAGAATATACAAGAGATGGATTGGATAGGTGTATCAGAATAAAAATGTACACGAGATGCATTGGATTGGTGTAATCAGAATAGGAATGTACATGAGATGGATTGTATGGGTGTAATCAGAATAAGAATGTACACGATTTGGATTGGATGAACGGATAGGAATAAGAATGTACACGAGATGGATTGGTGAACGTATAGAAATAAGAATGTACACGACATGGATTGGATAAACGCATAGGAATAAGAATGTAGACGAGATGGATTGGATAAACGCATAGGAATAAGAATGTACACGAGATGGATTGGATAAACGCATAGGAATAAGAATGTACACGAGATGGATTGGATAAACACATAGGAATAAGAATGTACACGAGATGGATTGGATGAATGCATAGGAATAAGAATGTACACAAGATGGATTGGATAAACGCATAGGAATAAGAATGTACATGAGATTGATTGGATGAACGCATAGGAATAAGAATGTAGACGAGATGGATTGGATGAACCTATAGGAATAAGAATGTAGACGAGATGGATTGGATAAACGCATAGGAATAAGAATGTACAAGAGATGGATTGGATGGGTGCATCAGAATAAGAATGTACACGAGATGGATTGGATGGGTGTAATCAGAATAAGAATATACAAGAGATTGATTATATAGGTGTATCAGAATAAGAATGTACACGACAAGGATTGGATAAACGCATAGGAATAAGAATGTACATGAGATTGATTGGATGAACGCATAGGAATAAGAATGTACATGAGATTGATTGGATGAACGCATAGGAATAAGAATGTACAAGAGATGGATTGGATGAACGCATAGGAATAAGAATGTACAAGAGATGGATTGGATGGGTGCATCAGAAGAAGAATGTACACGAGATGGATTGAATGGTTGTAATCAGAATAAGAATATACAAGAGATTGATTGGATAGGTGTATCAGAATAAGAATGTACACGAGATGGATTGGATTGGTGTAATCAGAATAAGAATGTACATGAGATGGATTGGATTGGTGTAATCAGAATAAGAATGTACACGAGATGGATTGGATTGGTGTAATCAGAATAAGAATGTACATGAGATGGATTGGATTGGTGTAATCAGAATAAGAATGTACACGAGATGGATTGGATGAACGCATAGGAATAAGAATGTACAAGAGATGGATTGGATGGGTGCATCAGAATAAGAATGTACACGAGATTGATTGGATGGTTGTAATCAGAATAAGAATATACAAGAGATTGATTGGATAGGTGTATCAGAATAAGAATGTACACGACAAGGATTGGATAAACGCATAGGAATAAGAATGTACATGAGATTGATTGGATTAACGCATAGGAATAAGAATGTAGACGAGATGGATGGGATGAATGCATAGGAATAAGAATGTACAAGAGATGGATTGGATGGGTGCATCAGAATAAGAATGTACACGAGATGGATTGGATGGTTGTAATCAGAATAAGAATATACAAGAGATGGATTGGATAGGTGTATCAGAATAAAAATGTACACGATTTGGATTGGATGAACGGATAGGAATAAGAATGTACACGAGATGGATTGGTGAACGTATAGAAATAAGAATGTACACGACATGGATTTGATAAACGCATAGGAATAAGAATGTAGACGAGATGGATTGGATAAACGCATAGGAATAAGAATGTACACGAGATGGATTGGATAAACGCATAGGAATAAGAATGTACACGAGATGGATTGGATAAACGCATAGGAATAAGAATGTACACGAGATGGATTGGATGAATACATAGGAATAAGAATGTACACAAGATGGATTGGATAAACGCATAGGAATAAGAATGTACATGAGATTGATTGGATGAACGCATAGGAATAAGAATGTAGACGAGATGGATTGGATGAACCTATAGGAATAAGAATGTACATGAGATTGATTGGATTAACGCATAGGAATAAGAATGTAGACGAGATGGATGGGATGAATGCATAGGAATAAGAATGTACAAGAGATGGATTGGATGGGTGCATCAGAATAAGAATGTACACGAGATGGATTGGATGGTTGTAATCAGAATAAGAATATACAAGAGATGGATTGGATAGGTGTATCAGAATAAAAATGTACACGAGATGCATTGGATTGGTGTAATCAGAATAGGAATGTACATGAGATGGATTGGATGGGTGTAATCAGAATAAAAATGTACACGATTTGGATTGGATGAACGGATAGGAATAAGAATGTACACGAGATGGATTGGTGAACGTATAGAAATAAGAATGTACACGACATGGATTGGATAAACGCATAGGAATAAGAATGTAGACGAGATGGATTGGATAAACGCATAGGAATAAGAATGTACACGAGATGGATTGGATAAACGCATAGGAATAAGAATGTACACGAGATGGATTGGATAAACGCATAGGAATAAGAATGTACACGAGATGGATTGGATGAATACATAGGAATAAGAATGTACACAAGATGGATTGGATAAACGCATAGGAATAAGAATGTACATGAGATTGATTGGATGAACGCATAGGAATAAGAATGTAGACGAGATGGATTGGATGAACCTATAGGAATAAGAATGTAGACGAGATGGATTGGATAAACGCATAGGAATAAGAATGTACACGAGATGGATTGGATGAATGCATAGGAATAAGAATCTACACAAGATGGATTGGATAAACGCATAGGAATAAGAATGTACATGAGATTGATTGGATGAACGCATAGGAATAAGAATGTAGACGAGATGGATTGGATGAACCTATAGGAATAAGAATGTAGACGAGATGGATTGGATAAACGCATAGGAATAAGAATGTACAAGAGATGGATTGGATGGGTGCATCAGAATAAGAATGTACACGAGATGGATTGGATGGGTGTAATCAGAATAAGAATATACAAGAGATTGATTATATAGGTGTATCAGAATAAGAATGTACACGACAAGGATTGGATAAACGCATAGGAATAAGAATGTACATGAGATTGATTGGATGAACGCATAGGAATAAGAATGTAGACGAGATGGATGAGATGAACGCATAGGAATAAGAATGTACAAGAGATGGATTGGATGAACGCATAGGAATAAGAATGTACAAGAGATGGATTGGATGGGTGCATCAGAAGAAGAATGTACACGAGATGGATTGGATGGTTGTAATCAGAATAAGAATATACAAGAGATGGATTGGATAGGTGTATCAGAATAAGAATGTACACGAGATGGATTGGATTGGTGTAATCAGAATAAGAATGTACATGAGATGGATTGGATTGGTGTAATCAGAATAAGAATGTACACGAGATGGATTGGATTGGTGTAATCAGAATAAGAATGTACATGAGATGGATTGGATTGGTGTAATCAGAATAAGAATGTACACGAGATGGATTGGATGAACGCATAGGAATAAGAATGCACAAGAGATGGATTGGATGGGTGCATCAGAATAAGAATGTACACGAGATGGATTGGATGGTTGTAATCAGAATAAGAATATACAAGAGATTGATTGCATAGGTGTATCAGAATAAGAATGTACACGACAAAAATTGGATAAGCGCATAGGAATAAGAATGTACATGAGATTGATTGGATAACCGCATAGGAATAAGAATGTAGACGAGATGGATTGGATGAACCTATAGGAATAAGAATGTAGACGAGATGGATTGGATGGGTCTATCAGAATAAGAATGTACACGAGATAGATTGGATGAACGTATAGGAATAAGAATGTACACGACAAGGATTGGATAAACGCATAGGAATAAGAATGTACATGAGATTGTTTGGATGAACGCATAGAAATAAGAATGTAGACGAGATTGATTGGATGAACGCATAGGAATAAGAATGTAGACGAGATGGATTGGATGGGTCTATCAGAATAAGAATGTACACGAGATAGATTGGATGAACGTATAGGAATAAGAATGTACACGACAAGGATTGGATAAACGCATAGGAATAAGAATGTACATGAGATTGATTGGATGAACGCATAGGAATAAGAATGTAGACGAGATGGATGAGATGAACGCATAGGAATAAGAATGTACAAGAGATGGATTGGATGAACGCATAGGAATAAGAATGTACAAGAGATGGATTGGATGGGTGCATCAGAAGAAGAATGTACACGAGATGGATTGGATGGTTGTAATCAGAATAAGAATATACAAGAGATGGATTGGATAGGTGTATCAGAATAAGAATGTACACGAGATGGATTGGATTGGTGTAATCAGAATAAGAATGTACATGAGATGGATTGGATTGGTGTAATCAGAATAAGAATGTACACGAGATGGATTGGATTGGTGTAATCAGAATAAGAATGTACATGAGATGGATTGGATTGGTGTAATCAGAATAAGAATGTACACGAGATGGATTGGATGAACGCATAGGAATAAGAATGCACAAGAGATGGATTGGTGGAACGCATAGGAATAAGAATGCACAAGAGATGGATTGGATGGGTGCATCAGAATAAGAATGTACACGAGATGGATTGGATGGTTGTAATCAGAATAAGAATGTACACGACAAAAATTGGATAAGCGCATAGGAATAAGAATGTACATGAGATTGATTGGATAACCGCATAGGAATAAGAATGTAGACGAGATGGATTGGATGAACCTATAGGAATAAGAATGTAGACGAGATGGATTGGATAAACGCATAGGAATAAGAATGTACAAGAGATGGATTGGATGGGTGCATCAGAATAAGAATGTACACGAGATGGATTGGATGGGTGTAATCAGAATAAGAATATACAAGAGATTGATTATATAGGTGTATCAGAATAAGAATGTACACGACAAGGATTGGATAAACGCATAGGAATAAGAATGTACATGAGATTGATTGGATGAACGCATAGGAATAAGAATGTAGACGAGATGGATGAGATGAACGCATAGGAATAAGAATGTACAAGAGATGGATTGGATGAACGCATAGGAATAAGAATGTACAAGAGATGGATTGGATGGGTGCATCAGAAGAAGAATGTACACGAGATGGATTGGATGGTTGTAATCAGAATAAGAATATACAAGAGATGGATTGGATGAACGCATAGGAATAAGAATGTACAAGAGATGGATTGGATGGGTGCATCAGAAGAAGAATGTACACGAGATGGATTGGATGGTTGTAATCAGAATAAGAATATACAAGAGATGGATTGGATAGGTGTATCAGAATAAGAATGTACACGAGATGGATTGGATTGGTGTAATCAGAATAAGAATGTACATGAGATGGATTGGATTGGTGTAATCAGAATAAGAATGTACACGAGATGGATTGGATTGGTGTAATCAGAATAAGAATGTACATGAGATGGATTGGATTGGTGTAATCAGAATAAGAATGTACACGAGATGGATTGGATGAACGCATAGGAATAAGAATGCACAAGAGATGGATTGGATGGGTGCATCAGAATAAGAATGTACACGAGATGGATTGGATGGTTGTAATCAGAATAAGAATATACAAGAGATTGATTGCATAGGTGTATCAGAATAAGAATGTACACGACAAAAATTGGATAAGCGCATAGGAATAAGAATGTACATGAGATTGATTGGATAACCGCATAGGAATAAGAATGTAGACGAGATGGATTGGATGAACCTATAGGAATAAGAATGTAGACGAGATGGATTGGATGGGTCTATCAGAATAAGAATGTACACGAGATAGATTGGATGAACGTATAGGAATAAGAATGTACACGACAAGGATTGGATAAACGCATAGGAATAAGAATGTACATGAGATTGTTTGGATGAACGCATAGAAATAAGAATGTAGACGAGATTGATTGGATGAACGCATAGGAATAAGAATGTAGACGAGATGGATTGGATGGGTCTATCAGAATAAGAATGTACACGAGATAGATTGGATGAACGTATAGGAATAAGAATGTACACGACAAGGATTGGATAAACGCATAGGAATAAGAATGTACATGAGATTGATTGGATGAACGCATAGGAATAAGAATGTAGACGAGATGGATGAGATGAACGCATAGGAATAAGAATGTACAAGAGATGGATTGGATGAACGCATAGGAATAAGAATGTACAAGAGATGGATTGGATGGGTGCATCAGAAGAAGAATGTACACGAGATGGATTGGATGGTTGTAATCAGAATAAGAATATACAAGAGATGGATTGGATAGGTGTATCAGAATAAGAATGTACACGAGATGGATTGGATTGGTGTAATCAGAATAAGAATGTACATGAGATGGATTGGATTGGTGTAATCAGAATAAGAATGTACACGAGATGGATTGGATTGGTGTAATCAGAATAAGAATGTACATGAGATGGATTGGATTGGTGTAATCAGAATAAGAATGTACACGAGATGGATTGGATGAACGCATAGGAATAAGAATGCACAAGAGATGGATTGGTGGAACGCATAGGAATAAGAATGCACAAGAGATGGATTGGATGGGTGCATCAGAATAAGAATGTACACGAGATGGATTGGATGGTTGTAATCAGAATAAGAATGTACACGACAAAAATTGGATAAGCGCATAGGAATAAGAATGTACATGAGATTGATTGGATAACCGCATAGGAATAAGAATGTAGACGAGATGGATTGGATGAACCTATAGGAATAAGAATGTAGACGAGATGGATTGGATAAACGCATAGGAATAAGAATGTACAAGAGATGGATTGGATGGGTGCATCAGAATAAGAATGTACACGAGATGGATTGGATGGGTGTAATCAGAATAAGAATATACAAGAGATTGATTATATAGGTGTATCAGAATAAGAATGTACACGACAAGGATTGGATAAACGCATAGGAATAAGAATGTACATGAGATTGATTGGATGAACGCATAGGAATAAGAATGTAGACGAGATGGATGAGATGAACGCATAGGAATAAGAATGTACAAGAGATGGATTGGATGAACGCATAGGAATAAGAATGTACAAGAGATGGATTGGATGGGTGCATCAGAAGAAGAATGTACACGAGATGGATTGGATGGTTGTAATCAGAATAAGAATATACAAGAGATGGATTGGATAGGTGTATCAGAATAAGAATGTACACGAGATGGATTGGATTGGTGTAATCAGAATAAGAATGTACATGAGATGGATTGGATTGGTGTAATCAGAATAAGAATGTACACGAGATGGATTGGATTGGTGTAATCAGAATAAGAATGTACATGAGATGGATTGGATTCGTGTAATCAGAATAAGAATGTACACGAGATGGATTGGATGAACGCATAGGAATAAGAATGTACAAGAGATGGATTGGATGGGTGCATCAGAATAAGAATGTACACGAGATGGATTGGATGGTTGTAATCAGAATAAGAATATACAAGAGATTGATTGGATAGGTGTATCAGAATAAGAATGTACACGACAAGGATTGGATAAACGCATAGGAATAAGAATGTACATGAGATTGATTGGATGAACGCATAGGAATAAGAATGTAGACGAGATGGATGAGATGAACGCATAGGAATAAGAATGTACAAGAGATGGATTGGATGAACGCATAGGAATAAGAATGTACAAGAGATGGATTGGATGGGTGCATCAGAATAAGAATGTACACGAAATGGATTGGATGGTTGTAATCACAATAAGAATATACAAGAGATGGATTGGATAGGTGTATCAGAATAAGAATGTACACGAGATGGATTGGATTGGTGTAATCAGAATAAGAATCTACATGAGATGGATTGGATTGGTGTAATCAGAATAAGAATGTACACGACATGGATTGGATGAACGCATAGGAATAAGAATGTACAAGAGATGGAATGGATGGGTGCATCAGAATAAGAATGTACAGGAGATGGATTGGATGGTTGTCATCAGAATAAGAATATACAAGAGATTGATTGCATAGGTGTATCAGAATAAGAATGTACACGACAAAAATTGGATAAGCGCATAGGAATAAGAATGTACATGAGATTGATTGGATGACCGCATAGGAATAAGAATGTAGACGAGATGGATGGGATGAACGCATAGGAATAAGAATGTACAAGAGATGGATTGGATGAACGCATAGGAATAAGAATGTACAAGATATGGATTGGATGGGTGCCTCAGAAGAAGAATATACACGAGATGGATTGGATGGTTGTAATCACAATAAGAATATACAAGAGATGGATTGGATAGGTGTATCAGAATAAGAATGTACACGAGATGGATTGGATTGGTGTAATCAGAATAAGAATCTACATGAGATGGATTGGATTGGTGTAATCAGAATAAGAATGTACACGACATGGATTGGATGAACGCATAGGAATAAGAATGTACAAGAGATGGAATTAATGGGTGCATCAGAATAAGAATGTACAGGAGATGGATTGGATGGTTGTCATCAGAATAAGAATATACAAGAGATTGATTGCATAGGTGTATCAGAATAAGAATGTACACGACAAAAATTGGATAAGCGCATAGGAATAAGAATGTACATGAGATTGATTGGATGACCGCATAGGAATAAGAATGTAGACGAGATGGATGGGATGAACGCATAGGAATAAGAATGTACAAGAGATGGATTGGATGAACGCATAGGAATAAGAATGTACAAGATATGGATTGGATGGGTGCCTCAGAAGAAGAATATACACGAGATGGATTGGATGGTTGTAATCAGAATAAGAATATACAAGAGATGGATTGGATAGGTGTATCAGAATAAGAATGTACACGAGATGGATTGGATTGGTGTAATCAGAATAAGAATGTACATGAGATGGATTGGATGGGTGTAATCAGAATAAGAATGTACACGATATGGATTGGATGAACGGATAGGAATAAGAATGTACACGAGATGGATTGGTGAACGTATAGGAATAAGAATGTACACGACATGGATTGGATGAGCGCATAGGAATAAGAATCTACACGAGATGGATTGAATGGGTGCATCAAAATAGGAATGTACACGAGATGGATTGGATGGGTGCATCAGAATGAAAATGTAACGAGATGGATTGGATGGGTGTATCAGAATAAGAATGTACACGAGATGGATTGGATGCGTGTATCAGAATAAGAATGTACACGAGATGGATTGGATGAACGTATAGGAATAAGAATGTACAGGAGATAGATTGAATGAACGCATAGGAATAAGAATGTACACGAGATGGATTGGATGAACGCATAGGAATAGGAATGTACACGAGATGGATTGGATGAACGCATAGGATAAAGAATGTATACGAGATGGATTGGATGAACGCATAGGAATAAGAATGTACTAGAGATGGATTTGATGAACGTATAGGAATAAGAATGTACACGAGATGGATTGGATGGGTCTATCAGAATAAGAATGTACACCAGATGGAATGGATGAACGCATAGGAATAAGAATGTAGACGAGATGGATGAGATGAACGCATAAGAATAAGAATGTACAAGAGATGGATTGGATGAACGCATAGGAATAAGAATGTACAAGAGATCGATTGGATGGGTGCATCAGAAGAAGAATGTACACGAGATGGATTGGATGGTTGTAATCAGAATAAGAATATACAAGAGATGGATTGGATGAACGCATAGGAATAAGAATGTACAAGAGATCGATTGGATGGGTGCATCAGAAGAAGAATGTACACGAGATGGATTGGATTGGTGTAATCAGAATAAGAATGTACACGAGATGGATTGGATGAACGCATAGGAATAAGAATGTACAAGAGATGGATTGGATGGGTGCATCAGAATAAGAATGTACACGAGATGGATTGGATGGTTGTAATCAGAATAAGAATATACAAGAGATTGATTGGATAGGTGTATCAGAATAAGAATGTACACGACAAGGATTGGATAAACGCATAGGAATAAGAATGTACATGAGATTGATTGGATGAACGCATAGGAATAAGAATGTAGACGAGATGGATGAGATGAACGCATAGGAATAAGAATGTACAAGAGATGGATTGGATGGGTGCATCAGAATAAGAATGTACACGAGATGGATTGGATGGTTGTAATCAGAATAAGAATATACAAGAGATTGATTGGATAGGTGTATCAGAATAAGAATGTACACGACAAAAATTGGATAAGCGCATAGGAATAAGAATGTACATGAGATTGATTGGATGACCGCATAGGAATAAGAATGTAAACGAGATGGATGGGATGAACGCATAGGAATAAGAATGTACAAGAGATGGATTGGATGAACGCATAGGAATAAGAATGTACAAGATATGGATTGGATGGGTGCATCAGAAGAAGAATATACACGAGATGGATTGGATGGTTGTAATCAGAATAAGAATATACAAGAGATTGATTGGATAGGTGTATCAGAATAAGAATGTACACGACAAAAATTGGATAAGCGCATAGGAATAAGAATGTACATGAGATTGATTGGATGACCGCATAGGAATAAGAATGTAAACGAGATGGATGGGATGAACGCATAGGAATAAGAATGTACAAGAGATGGATTGGATGAACGCATAGGAATAAGAATGTACAAGATATGGATTGGATGGGTGCATCAGAAGAAGAATATACACGAGATGGATTGGATGGTTGTAATCAGAATAAGAATATACAAGAGATGGATTGGATAGGTGTATCAGAATAAGAATGTACACGAGATGGATTGGATTGGTGTAATCAGAATAAGAATGTACATGAGATGGATTGGATGGGTGTAATCAGAATAAGAATGTACACGATATGGATTGGATGAACGGATAGGAATAAGAATGTACACGAGATGGATTGGTGAACGTATAGGAATAAGAATGTACACGACATCGATGGGATGAGCGCATAGGAATAAGAATCTACACGAGATGGATTGGATGGGTGCATCAAAATAGGAATGTACACGAGATGGATTGGATGGGTGCATCAGAATGAAAATGTAACGAGATGGATTGGATGGGTGTATCAGAATAAGAATGTACACGAGATGGATTGGATGCGTGTATCAGAACAAGAATGTACACGAGATGGATTGGATGAACGTATAGGAATAAGAATGTACAAGAGATAGATTGAATGAACGCATAGGAATAAGAATGTACACGAGATGGATTGGATGAACGCATAGGATTAGGAATGTACACGAGATGGATTGGATGAACGCATAGGATAAAGAATGTATACGAGATGGATTGGATGAACGCATAGGAATAAGAATGTACTAGAGATGGATTTGATGAACGTATAGGAATAAGAATGTACATGAGATGAATTGGATGGGTCCATCAGAATAAGAATGTACACGAGATGGATTGGATGAACGTATAGGAATAAGAATGTAGTCGACAAGGATTGGATAAACGCATAGGAATAAGAATGTACATGAGATTGATTGGATGAACGCATAGGAATAAGAATGTAAACGAGATGGATTGCATGAACGTATAGGAATAAGAATGTAGACAAGATGGATTGGATAAACGCATAGGAATAAGAATGTACAAGAGATGGATTGGATGGGTGCATCAGAATAAGAATGTGCACGAGATGGATTGGATGGTTGTAATCAGAATAAGAATATACAAGAGATTGATTGGATAGGTGTATCAGAATAAGAATGTACACGACAAGGATTGGATAAACGCATAGGAATAAGAATGTACATAAGATTGATTGGATGAACGCATAGGAATAAGAATGTAGACGAGATGGATGAGATGAACGCATAGGAATAAGAATGTACAAGAGATGGATTGGATGGGTGCATCAGAAGAAGAATGTACACGAGATGGATTGGATTGGTGTAATCAGAATAAGAATGTACATGAGATGGATTGGATTGGTGTAATCAGAATAAGAATGTACACGAGATGGATTGGATGAACGCATAGGAATAAGAATGTACAAGAGATGGATTGGATGGGTGCATCAGATTAAGAATGTACACGAGATGGATTGGATTGGTGTAATCAGAATAAGAATGTACATGAGATGGATTGGATTGGTGTAATCAGAATAAGAATGTACACGAGATGGATTGGATGAACGCATAGGAATAAGAATGTACAAGAGATGGATTGGATGGGTGCATCAGATTAAGAATGTACACGAGATGGATTGGATGGTTGTAATCAGAATAAGAATATACAAGAGATTGATTGGATAGGTGTATCAGAATAAGAATGTACACGACAAGGATTGGATAAACGCATAGGAATAAGAATGTACATGAGATTGATTGGATGAACGCATAGGAATAAGAATGTATACGAGATGGATGAGATGAACGCATAAGAATAAGAATGTACAAGAGATCGATTGGATGAACGCATAGGAATAAGAATGTACAAGAGATCGATTGGATGGGTGCATCAGAAGAAGAATATACACGAGATGGATTGGATGGTTGTAATCAGAATAAGAATATACACGAGATGGATTGGATAGGTGTATCAGAATAAGAATGTACACGAGATGGGTTGGATTGGTGTAATCAGAATAAGAATGTACATGAGATGGATTGGATTGGTGTAATCAGAATAAGAATGTACACGAGATGGATTGGATGAAAGCATAGGAATAAGAATGTAGAAGAGATGGATTGGATGGGTGCATCAGAATAAGAATGTACAAGAGATGGATTGGATGGTTGTAATCAGAATAAGAATATACAAGAGATTGATTGGATAGGTGTATCAGAATAAGAATGTACACGACAAAAATTGGATAAACGCATAGGAATAAGAATGTACATGAGATTGATTGGATGACCGCATAGGAATAAGAATGTAGACGAAATGGATGGGATGAACGCATAGGAATAAGAATGTACATGAGATTGATTGGATGAACGCATAGGAATAAGAATGTAGACGAGATGGATGAGATGAACGCATAGGAATAAGAATGTACAAGAGATGGATTGGATGAACGCATAGGAATAAGAATGTACAAGAGATGGATTGGATGGGTGCATCAGAAGAAGAATGTACACGAGATGGATTGGATTGGTGTAATCAGAATAAGAATGTACATGAGATGGATTGGATTGGTGTAATCAGAATAAGAATGTACACGAGATGGATTGGATGAACGCATAGGAATAAGAATGTACAAGAGATGGATTGGATGGGTGCATCAGATTAAGAATGTACACAAGATGGATTGGATGGTTGTAATCAGAATAAGAATATACACGAGATGGATTGGATAGGTGTATCAGAATAAGAATGTACACGAGATGGATTGGATTGGTGTAATCAGAATAAGAATGTAAGTGAGATGGATTGGATGGGTGTAATCAGAATAAGAATGTACACGATATGGATTGGATGAACGGATAGGAATAAGAATGTACACGAGATGGATTGGTGAACGTATAGGAATAAGAATGTACACGACATGGATTGGATGAGTGCATAGGAATAAGAATCTACACGAGATGGATTGGATGGGTGCATCAAAATAGGATTGTACACGAGATGGATTGCATGGGTGCATCAGAATGAAAATGTAACGAGATGGATTGGATGGGTGTATCAGAATAAGAATGTACACGAGATGGATTGGATGAACGCATAGGAATAAGAATGTAGAGGAGATAGATTGCATGAACGCATAAGAATAAGAATGTACACGAGATGGATTGGATGAACGCATAGGAATAGGAATGTACACCAGATGGATTGGATGAATGAATAGGAATAAGAATGTATACGAGATGGATTGGATGAAGGATAGGAATAAGAATGTACTAGAGATGGATTTGATGAACGTATAGGAATAAGAATGTACACGAGATGGATTGGATGGGTCTATCAGAATAGGAATGTACATGAGATGGATTGGATGAACGTATAGGAATAAGAATGTACTCCACAAAGATTGGATAAACGCATAGGAATAAGAATGTACATGAGATTGATTGGATGAACGCATAGGAATAAGAATGTAGACGAGATGGATTGGATGAACGCATAGGAATAAGAATGTACATGAGATTGATTGGATGAACGCATAGGAATAAGAATGTAGACGAGATGGATGAGATGAACGCATAGGAATAAGAATGTACAAGAGATGGATTCGATGAACGCATAGGAATAAGAAGGTACAAGAGATGGATTGGATGGGTGCATCAGAAGAAGAATGTACACGAGATGGATTGGATGGTTGTAATCAGAATAAGAATATACAAGAGATGGATTGGATAGGTGTATCAGAATAAGAATGTACACGAGATGGATTGGATTGGTGTAATCAGAATAAGAATGTACATGAGATGGATTGGATTGGTATAATCAGAATAAGAATGTACACGAGATGGATTGGATGAAAGCATAGCAATAAGAATGTACAAGAGATGGATTGGATGGGTGCATCAGAATAAGAATGTACAAGAGATGGATTGGATGGTTGTAATCAGAATAAGAATATACAAGAGATTGATTGGATAGGTGTATCAGAATAAGAATGTACACGACAAAAATTGGATAAACGCATAGGAATAAGAATGTACATGAGATTGATTGGATGACCGCATAGGAATAAGAATGTAGACGAGATGGATGGGATGAACGCATAGGAATAAGAATGTACAAGAGATGGATTGGATGAACGCATAGGAATAAGAATATACACGAGATGGATCGGATGGGTGCATCAAAATAGGAATGTACACGAGATGGATTGGATGGGTGCATCAGAATGAAAATGTAACGAGATGGATTGGATGGGTGTATCAGAATAAGAATGTACACGAGATGGATTGGATGCGTGTATCAGAATAAGAATGTACACGAGATGGATTGGATGAACGTATAGGAATAAGAATGTACAGGAGATAGATTGCATGAACGCATAGGAATAAGAATGTACACGAGATGGATTGGATGAACGCATAGGAATAGGAATGTACACGAGATGGATTGGATGAATGCATAGGAATAAGAATGTATACGAGATGGATTGGATGAACGATAGGAATAAGAATGTACTAGAGATGGATTTGATGAACGTATAGGAATAAGAATGTACACGAGATGGATTGGATGGGTCTATCAGAATAGGAATGTACACGAGATGGATTGGATGAACGTATAGGAATAAGAATGTACTCGACATAGATTGGATAAACGTATAGGAATAAGAATGTACATGAGATTGATTGGATGAACGCATAGGAATAAGAATGTAGACGAGATGGATTGGATGAACGTATAGGAATAAGAATGTAGACGAGATGGATTGGATAAACGCATAGGAATAAGAATGTACAAGAGATGGATTGGATGGGTGCATCAGAATAAGAATGTACACGAGATGGATTGGATGGTTGTAATAAGAATAAGAATATCCAAGAGATTGATTGGATAGGTGTATCAGAATAAGAATGTACACGACAATGATTGTATAAACGCATAGGAATAGGAATGTACATGAGATTGATTGGATGAACGCATAGGAATAAGAATGTAGACGAGATGGATACGATGAATGCATAGGAATAAGAATGTACAAGAGATGGATTGCATGAACGCATAGCAATAAGAATGTACAAGAGATGGATTGGATGGGTGCATCAGAAGAAGAATGTACACGAGATGGATTGGATTGGTGTAATCAGAATAAGAATGTAAACGAGATGGATTGGATGAACGTATAGGAATAAGAATGTACAGGAGATAGATTGCATGAACGCATAGGAATAAGAATGTACACGAGATGGATTGGATGAACGCATAGGAATAGGTATGGACACGAGATGGATTGGATGAATGCATAGGAATAAGAATGTATACGAGATGGATTGGATGAACGATAGGAATAAGAATGTACTAGAGATGGATTTGATGAACGTATAGGAATAAGAATGTACACGAGATGGATTGGATGGGTCTATCAGAATAAGAATGTACACGAGATGGATTGGATGAACGTATAGGAATAAGAATGTACTCGACAAAGATTGGATAAACGCATAGGAATAAGAATGTACATGAGATTGATTGGATGAACGGATAGGAATAAGAATGTAGACGAGATGGATTGGATGAACGTATAGGAATAAGAATGTAGACGAGATGGATTGGATAAACGCATAGGAATAAGAATGTACAAGAGATGGATTGGATGGGTGCATCAGAATAAAAATGTACACGAGATGGATTGGATGGTTGTAATAAGAATAAGAATATACAAGAGATTGATTGGATAGGTGTATCAGAATAAGAATGTACACGACAATGATTGTATAAACGCATAGGAATAAGAATGTACATGAGATTGATTGGATGAACGCATAGGAATAAGAATGTAGACGAGATGGATGGGATGAACGCATAGGAATAAGAATGTACAAGAGATGGATTGCATGAACGCATAGCAATAAGAATGTACAAGAGATGGATTGAATGGGTGCATCAGAAGAAGAATGTACACGAGATGGATTGGATGGTTGTAATCAGAATAAGAATATACAAGAGATGGATTGGATAGGTGTATCAGAATAAGAATGTACACGAGATGGATTGGATTGGTGTAATCAGAATAAGAATGTACATGAGATGGATTGGATGGGTGTAATCAGAATAAGAATGTACACGATATGGATTGGATGAACGGATAAGAATACGAATGTACACGAGATGGATTGGATGAACGCATAGGAATAAGAATGTACAAGATATGGATTGGTGAACTTATAGGAATAAGAATGTACACGACATGGATTGGATGAGCGCATAGGAATAAGAATCTACACGAGATGGATTGGATTGGTGCATCAAAATAGGAATGTACACGACATGGATTGGATGGGTGCATCAGAATGAAAATGTAACGAGATGGATTGGATGGGTGTATCAGAATAAGAATGTACACGAGATGGATTGGATGCGTGTATCAGAATAAGAATGTACACGAGATATATTGGATGAACATATAGGAATAAGAATGTACACGACATGGATTCGATAAACGCAGAGGAATAAGAATGTATATGAGATGGATTGGATCAACGCATAGGAATAGGAATGGAGACAAGATGGATTGGATGAACGCAAAGGAATAAGAATGTAGACGAGATGGATTGGATAAACGCATAGAAATAAGAATGTACAAGAGATGGATTGGATGGGTGCATCAGAATAAGAATGTAGACGAGATGGATTGGATGAACGCATAGGAATAAGAATGTACACGAGATGGATTGGATGAACGCATAGGAATAAGAATGTACACGAGATGGATTGGAAGAACGAATAGGAATAAGAATGTACTAGAGATGGATTGGATGAACGCATAGGAATAAGAATATACACGAGATGGATTGTATAGGTGCATCAGAATAAGAATGTACACGAGATGGATTGGATGGGTCTATCAGAATAGGAATGTACACGAGATGGATTGGATGAACGTATAGGAATAAGAATGTACTCGACATAGATTGGATAAACGCATAGGAATAAGAATGTACATGAGATTGATTGGATGAACGCATAGGAATAAGAATGTAGACGAGATGGATTCGATGAACGTAAAGGAATAAGAATGTAGACGAGATGGATTGGATAAACGTATAGGAATAAGAATGTACAAGAGATGGATTGGATGGGTGCATCAGAATAAGAATGTACACGAGATGGATTGGATGGTTGTAATAAGAATAAGAATATACAACAGATTGATTGGATACGTGTATCAGAATAAGAATGTACACGACAATGATTGTATAAACGCATAGGAATAAGAATGTACATGAGATTGATTGGATGAACGCATAGGAATAAGAATGTAGACGAGATGGATGGGATGAATGCATAGGAATAAGAATGTACAAGAGATGGATTGCATGAACGCATAGCAATAAGAATGTACAAGAGATGGATTGGATGGGTGCATCAGAAGAAGAATGTACACGAGATGGATTGGATTGGTGTAATCAGAATAAGAATGTAAACGAGATGGATTGGATGAACGTATAGGAATAAGAATGTACAGGAGATAGATTGCATGAACGCATAGGAATAAGAATGTACACGAGATGGATTGGATGAACGCATAGGAATAGGAATGGACACGAGATGGATTGGATGAATGCATAGGAATAAGAATGTATACGAGATGGATTGGATGAACGATAGGAATAAGAATGTACTAGAGATGGATTTGATGAAGGTATAGGAATAAGAATGTACACGAGATGGATTGGATGGGTCTATCAGAATAAGAATGTACACGAGATGGATTGGATGAACGTATAGGAATAAGAATGTACTCGACAAAGATTCGATAAACGCATAGGAATAAGAATGTACATGAGATTGATTGGATGAACGGATAGGAATAAGAATGTAGACGAGATGGATTGGATGAACGTATAGGAATAAGAATGTAGACGAGATGGATTGGATAAACGCATAGGAATAACAAGGTACAAGAGATGGATTGGATGGGTGCATCAGAATAAGAATGTACACGAGATGGATTGGATGGTTGTAATAAGAATAAGAATATACAAGAGATTGATTGGATAGGTGTATAAGAATAAGAATGTACACGACAATGATTGTATAAACGCAAAGGAATAAGAATGTACATGAGATGGATTGCATGAACGCATAGCAATAAGAATGTACAAGAGATGGATTGGATGGGTGCATCAGAAGAAGAATGTACACGAGATGGATTGGATTGGTGTAATCAGAATAAGAATGTAAACGAGATGGATTGGATGAACGTATAGGAATAAGAATGTACAGGAGATAGATTGCATGAACGCATAGGAATAAGAATGTACACGAGATGGATTGGATGAACGCATAGGAATAGGAATGGACACGAGATGGATTGGATGAATGCATAGGAATAAGAATGTATACGAGATGGATTGGATGAACGATAGGAATAAGAATGTACTAGAGATGGATTTGATGAAGGTATAGGAATAAGAATGTACACGAGATGGATTGGATGGGTCTATCAGAATAAGAATGTACACGAGATGGATTGGATGAACGTATAGGAATAAGAATGTACTCGACAAAGATTCGATAAACGCATAGGAATAAGAATGTACATGAGATTGATTGGATGAACGGATAGGAATAAGAATGTAGACGAGATGGATTGGATGAACGTATAGGAATAAGAATGTAGACGAGATGGATTGGATAAACGCATAGGAATAAGAAGGTACAAGAGATGGATTGGATGGGTGCATCAGAATAAGAATGTACACGAGATGGATTGGATGGTTGTAATAAGAATAAGAATATACAAGAGATTGATTGGATAGGTGTATAAGAATAAGAATGTACACGACAATGATTGTATAAACGCAAAGGAATAAGAATGTACATGAGATTGATTGGATGAACGCATAGGAATAAGAATGTAGACGAGATGGATGGGATGAACGCATAGGAATAAGAATGTACAAGAGATGGATTGCATGAACGCATAGCAATAAGAATGTACAAGAGATGGATTGAATGGGTGCATCAGAAGAAGAATGTACACGAGATGGATTGGATGGTTGTAATCAGAATAAGAATATACAAGAGATGGATTGGATAGGTGTATCAGAATAAGAATGTACACGAGATGGATTGGATTGGTGTAATCAGAATAAGAATGTACATGAGATGGATTGGATGGGTGTAATCAGAATAAGAATGTACACGATATGGATTGGATGAACGGATAGGAATACGAATGTACACGAGATGGATTGGATGAACGCATAGGAATAAGAATGTACAAGATATGGATTCGATGGGTGCATCAGAAGAAGAATGTACACTAGATGGATTGGATGGTTGTAATCAGAATAAGAATATACAAGAGATGGATTGGATAGGTGTATCAGAATAAGAATGTACACGAGATGGATTGGATTGGTGTAATCAGAATAAGAATGTAAATGAGATGGATTGGATGGGTGTAATCAGAATAAGAATGTACACGATATGGATTGGATGAACGGATAGAAATAAGAATGTACACGAGATGGATTGGTGAACGTATAGGAATAAGAATGTACACGACATGGATTGGATGAGCGCATAGGAATAAGAATCTACACGAGATGGATTGGATGGGTGCATCAGAATGAAAATGTAACGAGATGGATTGGATGGGTGTATCAGAATAAGAATGTACACGAGATGGATTGGATGCGTGTATCAGAATAAGAATGTACACGAGATGGATTGGATGAACGTATAGGAATAAGAAGGTATAGGAGATAGATTGCATGAACGCATAGGAATAAGAATGTACACGAGATGGATTGAATGGGTCTATCAGGATAAGAATGTACACGAGATGGATTGGATGGTTGTAATCAGAATAAGAATGTACACGATATGGATTGGATGAACGGATAAGAATACGAATGTACACGAGATGGATTGGATGAACGCATAGGAATAAGAATGTACAAGATATGGATTCGATGGGTGCATCAGAAGAAGAATGTACACTAGACGGATTGGATGGTTGTAATCAGAATAAGAATATACAAGAGATGGATTGGATAGGTGTATCAGAATAAGAATGTACACGAGATGGATTGGATTGGTGTAATCAGAATAAGAATGTAAATGAGATGGATTGGATGGGTGTAATCAGAGTAAGAATGTACACGATATGGATTGGATGAACGGATAGGAATAAGAATGTACACGAGATGGATTGGTGAACGTATAGGAATAAGAATGTACACGACATGGATTGGATGAGCGCATAGGAATAAGAATCTACACGAGATGGATTGGATGGGTGCATCAGAATGAAAATGTAACGAGATGGATTGGATGGGTGTATCAGAATAAGAATGTACACGAGATGGATTGGATGCGTGTATCAGAATAAGAATGTACACGAGATGGATTGGATGAACGTATAGGAATAAGAAGGTATAGGAGATAGATTGCATGAACGCATAGGAATAAGAATGTACACGAGATGGATTGAATGGGTCTATCAGGATAAGAATGTACACGAGATGGATTGGATGGTTGTAATCAGAATAAGAATGTACACGATATGGATTGGATGAACGGATAAGAATACGAATGTACACGAGATGGATTGGATGAACGCATAGGAATAAGAATGTACAAGATATGGATTCGATGGGTGCATCAGAAGAAGAATGTACACTAGATGGATTGGATGGTTGTAATCAGAATAAGAATATACAAGAGATGGATTGGATAGGTGTATCAGAATAAGAATGTACACGAGATGGATTGGATTGGTGTAATCAGAATAAGAATGTAAATGAGATGGATTGGATGGGTGTAATCAGAATAAGAATGTACACGATATGGATTGGATGAACGGATAGGAATAAGAATGTACACGAGATGGATTGGTGAACGTATAGGAATAAGAATGTACACGACATGGATTGGATGAGCGCATAGGAATAAGAATCTGCACGAGATGGATTGGATGGGTGCATCAAAATAGGAATGTACACGAGATGGATTGGATGGGTGCATCAGAATGAAAATGTAACGAGATGGATTGGATGGGTGTATCAGAATAAGAATGTACACGAGATGGATTGGATGCGTGTATCAGAATAAGAATGTACACGAGATGGATTGGATGAACGTATAGGAATAAGAAGGTATAGGAGATAGATTGCATGAACGCATAGGAATAAGAATGTAAACGAGATGGATTGAATGGATCTATCAGGATAAGAATGTACACGAGATGGATTGGATGAACATATAGGAATAAGAATGTACACGACATGGATTCGATAAACGCAGAGGAATAAGAATGTATATGAGATGGATTGGATCAACGCATAGGAATAGGAATGTAGACAAGATGGATTGGATGGGTCTATCAGAATAAGAATGTACACGAGATGGATTGGATGAACATATAGGAATAAGAATGTACACGACATGGATTAGATAAACGCAGAGGAAAAAGAATGTATATGAGATGGATTAGATCAACGCATAGGAATAGGAATGTAGACAAGATGGATTGGATGAACGCAAAGGAATAAGAATGTAGACGAGATGGATTGGATAAACGCATAGGAATAAGAATGTACAAGAGATGGATTGGATGGGTGCATCAGAATAAGAATGTAGACGAGATGGATTGGATGAACGCATAGGAATAAGAATGTACACGAGATGGATTGGATGAACGCATAGGAATAAGAATGTACACGAGATGGATTGGAAGAACGCATAGGAATAAGAATGTACTAGAGATGGATTGGATGAACGCATAGGAATAAGAATATACACGAGATGGATTGTATGGGTGCATCAGAATAAGAATGTACACGAGATGGATTGGATGGTTGTAATCAGAATAAGAATATACAAGAGATGGATTGGATAGAAGTATCAGAATAAGAATGTACACGAGATGGATTGGATTGGTATAATCAGAATAAGAATGTACACGAGATGGATTGGATGTGTGTAATCAGAATAAGAATGTACACTAGATGGATTGGATGAACGGATAGGAATAAGAATGTACACGAGATGGATTGGTGAACGTATAGGAACAAGAATGTACACGAGATGGATTGAATAAAAGCATAGGAATAAGAATGTAGACGAGATGGATGGGATGAACGCATAGGAATAAGAATGTACAAGAGATGGATTGGATCAACGCATAGGAATAGGAATGGAGACAAGATGGATTGGATGAACGCAAAGGAATAAGAATGTAGACGAGATGGATTGGATAAACGCATAGGAATAAGAATGTACAAGAGATGGATTGGATGGGTGCATCAGAATAAGAATGTAGACGAGATGGATTGGATGAACGCATAGGAATAAGAATGTACACGAGATGGATTGGATGAACGCATAGGAATAAGAATGTACACGAGATGGATTGGAAGAACGCATAGGAATAAGAATGTACTAGAGATGGATTGGATGAACGCATAGGAATAAGAATATACACGAGATGGATTGTATAGGTGCATCAGAATAAGAATGTACACGAGATGGATTGGATGGGTCTATCAGAATAGGAATGTACACGAGATGGATTGGATGAACGTATAGGAATAAGAATGTACTCGACATAGATTGGATAAACGCATAGGAATAAGAATGTACATGAGATTGATTGGATGAACGCATAGGAATAAGAATGTAAACGAGATGGATTGGATGAAGGTAAAGGAATAAGAATGTACTAGAGATGGATTGGATGAACGCATAGGAATAAGAATATACACGAGATGGATTGTATGGGTGCATCAGAATAAGAATGTACACGAGATGGATTGGATGGTTGTAATCAGAATAAGAATATACAAGAGATGGATTGGATAGAAGTATCAGAATAAGAATGTACACGAGATGGATTGGATTGGTATAATCAGAATAAGAATGTACACGAGATGGATTGGATGTGTGTAATCAGAATAAGAATGTACACTAGATGGATTGGATGAACGGATAGGAATAAGAATGTACACGAGATGGATTGGTGAACGTATAGGAACAAGAATGTACACGAGATGGATTGAATAAAAGCATAGGAATAAGAATGTAGACGAGATGGATGGGATGAACGCATAGGAATAAGAATGTACAAGAGATGGATTGGATCAACGCATAGGAATAGGAATGGAGACAAGATGGATTGGATGAACGCAAAGGAATAAGAATGTAGACGAGATGGATTGGATAAACGCATAGGAATAAGAATGTACAAGAGATGGATTGGATGGGTGCATCAGAATAAGAATGTAGACGAGATGGATTGGATGAACGCATAGGAATAAGAATGTACACGAGATGGATTGGATGAACGCATAGGAATAAGAATGTACACGAGATGGATTGGAAGAACGCATAGGAATAAGAATGTACTAGAGATGGATTGGATGAACGCATAGGAATAAGAATATACACGAGATGGATTGTATAGGTGCATCAGAATAAGAATGTACACGAGATGGATTGGATGGGTCTATCAGAATAGGAATGTACACGAGATGGATTGGATGAACGTATAGGAATAAGAATGTACTCGACATAGATTGGATAAACGCATAGGAATAAGAATGTACATGAGATTGATTGGATGAACGCATAGGAATAAGAATGTAAACGAGATGGATTGGATGAAGGTAAAGGAATAAGAATGTAGACGAGATGGATTGGATAAACGCATAGGAATAAGAATGTACAAGAGATGGATTGGATGGGTGCATCAGAATAAGAATGTACACGAGATGGATTGGATGGTTGTGATAAGAATAAGAATATACAACAGATTGATTGGATACGTGTATCAGAATAAGAATGTACACGACAATGATTGTATAAACGCATAGGAATAAGAATGTACATCAGATTGATTGGATGAACGCATAGGAATAAGAATGTAGACGAGATGGATGGGATGAATGCATAGGAATAAGAATGTACAAGAGATGGATTGCATGAACGCATAGCAATAAGAATGTACAAGAGATAGATTGGATGGGTGCATCAGAAGAAGAATGTACACGAGATGGATTGGATTGGTGTAATCAGAATAAGAATGTAAACGAGATGGATTGGATGAACGTATAGGAATAAGAATGTACAGGAGATAGATTGCATGAACGCATAGGAATAAGAATGTACACGAGATGGATTGGATGAACGCATAGGAATAGGAATGGACACGAGATGGATTGGATGAATGCATAGGAATAAGAATGTATACGAGATGGATTGGATGAACGATAGGAATAAGAATGTACTAGAGATGGATTTGATGAACGTATAGGAATAAGAATGTACACGAGATGGATTGGATGGGTCTATCAGAATAAGAATGTACACGAGATGGATTGGATGAACGTATAGGAATAAGAATGTACTCGACAAAGATTGGATAAACGCATAGGAATAAGAATGTACATGAGATTGATTGGATGAACGGATAGGAATAACAATGTAGACGAGATGGATTGGATGAACGTATAGGAATAAGAATGTAGACGAGATGGATTGGATAAACGCATAGGAATAAGAATGTACAAGAGATGGATTGGATGGGTGCATCAGAATAAGAATGTACACGAGATGGATTGGATGGTTGTAATAAGAATAAGAATATACAAGAGATTGATTGGATAGGTGTATCAGAATAAGAATGTACACGACAATGATTGTATAAACGCATAGGAATAAGAATGTACATGAGATTGATTGGATGAACGCATAGGAATAAGAATGTAGACGAGATGGATGGGATGAACGCATAGGAATAAGAATGTACAAGAGATGGATTGCATGAACGCATAGGAATAAGAATGTACAAGAGATGGATTGAATGGGTGCATCAGAAGAAGAATGTACACGAGATGGATTGGATGGTTGTAATCAGAATAAGAATATACAAGAGATGGATTGGATAGGTGTATCAGAATAAGAATGTACACGAGATGGATTGGATTGGTGTAATCAGAATAAGAATGTACATGAGATGGATTGGATGGGTGTAATCAGAATAAGAATGTACACGATATGGATTGGATGAACGGATAAGAATACGAATGTACACGAGATGGATTGGATGAACGCATAGGAATAAGAATGTACAAGATATGGATTCGATGGATGCATCAGAAGAAGAATGTACACTAGATGGATTGGATGATTGTAATCAGAATAAGAATATACAAGAGATGGATTGGATAGGTGTATCAGAATAAGAATGTACACGAGATATATTGGATTGGTGTAATCAGAATAAGAATGTAAATGAGATGGATTGGATGGGTGTAATCAGAATAAGAATGTACACGATATGGATTGGATGAACGGATAGGAATAAGAATGTACACGAGATGGATTGGTGAACGTATAGGAATAAGAATGTACACGAGATGGATTGGATGGGTGCATCAAAATAGGAATGTACACGAGATGGATTGGATGGGTGCATCAGAATGAAAATGTAACGAGATGGATTGGATGGGTGTATCAGAATAAGAATGTACACGAGATGGATTGGATGCGTGTATCAGAATAAGAATGTACACGAGATGGATTGGATGAACGTATAGGAATAAGAAGGTATAGGAGATAGATTGCATGAACGCATAGGAATAAGAATGTACACGAGATGGATTGAATGGGTCTATCAGCATAAGAATGTACACGAGATTGATTGGATGAACATATAGGAATAAGAATGTACACGACATGGATTCGATAAACGCAGAGGAATAAGAATGTATATGAGATGGATTGGATCAACGCATAGGAATAGGAATGTAGACAAGATGGATTGGATGGGTCTATCAGAATAAGAATGTACACGAGATGGATTGGATGAACATATAGGAATAAGAATGTACACGACATGGATTCGATAAACGCAGTGGAATAAGAATGTATATGAGATAGATTGGATCAACGCATAGGAATAGGAATGTAGACAAGATGGATTGGATGAACGCAAAGGAATAAGAATGTAGACGAGATGGATTGGATAAACGCATAGGAATAAGAATGTACAAGAGATGGATTGGATGGGTGCATCAGAATAAGAATGTAGACGAGATGGATTGGATGAACGCATAGGAATAAGAATGTACACGAGATGGATTGGATGAACGCATAGGAATAAGAATGTACACGAGATGGATTGGAAGAACGCATAGGAATAAGAATGTACTAGAGATGGATTGGATGAACGCATAGGAATAAGAATATACACGAGATGGATTGTATGCGTACATCAGAATAAGAATGTACACGAGATGGATTGGATGGTTGTAATCAGAATAAGAATATACAAGAGATGGATTGGATAGAAGTATCAGAATAAGAATGTACACGAGATGGATTGGATTGGTATAATCAGAATAAGAATGTACACGAGATGGATTGGATGGGTGTAATCAGAATAAGAATGTACACTAGATGGATTGGATGAACGGATAGGAATAAGAATGTACACGAGATGGATTGGTGAACGTATAGGAACAAGAATGTACACGAGATGGATTGAATAAAAGCATAGGAATAAGAATGTAGACGAGATGGATGGGATGAACGCATAGGAATAAGAATGTACAAGAGATGGATTGGATGAACGCATAGGAATAAGAATGTACAAGATATGGATTGGATTGGTGTAATCAGAATAAGAATGTAAATGAGATGGATTGGATGGGTGTAATCAGAATAAGAATGTACACGATATGGATTGGATGAACGGATAGGAATAAGAATGTACACGAGATGGATTGGTGAACGTATAGGAATAAGAATGTACACGACATGGATTGGATGAGCGCATAGGAATAAGAATCTACACGAGATGGATTGGATGGGTGCATCAAAATAGGAATGTACACGAGATGGATTGGATGGGTGCATCAGAATGAAAATGTAACGAGATGGATTGGATGGGTGTATCAGAATAAGAATGTACACGAGATGGATTGGATGCGTGTATCAGAATAGGAATGTACACGAGATGGATTGGATGAACGTATAGGAATAAGAAGGTATAGGAGATAGATTGCATGAACGCAAAGGAATAAGAATGTACACGAGATGGATTGAATGGGTCTATCAGAATAAGAATGTACACGAGATGGATTGGATGAACATATAGGAATAAGAATGTACACGACATGGATTCGATAAACGCAGAGGAATAAGAATGTATATGAGATGGATTGGATCAACGCATAGGAATAGGAATGTAGACAAGATGGATTGGATGGGTCTATCAGAATAAGAATGTACACGAGATGGATTGGATGAACATATAGGAATAAGAATGTACACGACATGGATTCGATAAACGCAGAGGAATAAGAATGTATATGAGATGGATTGGATCAACGCATAGGAATAGGAATGTAGACAAGATGGATTGGATGAACGCAAAAGAATAAGAATGTAGACGAGATGGATTGGATAAACGCATAGGAATAAGAATGTACAAGAGATGGATTGGATGGGTGCATCAGAATAAGAATGTAGACGAGATGGATTGGATGAACGCATAGGAATAAGAATGTACACGAGATGGATTGGATGAACGCATAGGAATAAGAATGTACACGAGATGGATTGGAAGAACGCATAGGAATAAGAATGTACTAGAGATGGATTGGATGAACGCATAGGAATAAGAATATACACGAGATGGATTGTATGGGTGCATCAGAATAAGAATGTACACGAGATGGATTGGATGGTTGTAATCAGAATAAGAATATACAAGAGATGGATTGGATGGGTGTATCAGAATAAGAATGTACACGAGATGGATTGGATGCGTGTATCAGAATAGGAATGTACACGAGATGGATTGGATGAACGTATAGGAATAAGAAGGTATAGCAGATAGATTGCATGAACGCATAGGAATAAGAATGTACACGAGATGGATTGAATGGGTCTATCAGAATAAGAATGTACACGAGATGGATTGGATGAACATATAGGAATAAGAATGTACACGACATGGATTCGATAAACGCAGAGGAATAAGAATGTATATGAGATGGATTGGATCAACGCATAGGAATAAGAATGTAGACAAGATGGATTGGATGGGTCTATCAGAATAAGAATGTACACGAGATGGATTGGATGAACATATAGGAATAAGAATGTACACGACATGGATTCGATAAACGCAGAGGAATAAGAATGTATATGAGATGGATTGGATCAACGCATAGGAATAGGAATGTAGACAAGATGGATTGGATGAGCGCAAAGGAATAAGAATGTAGACGAGATGGATTGGATAAACGCATAGGAATAAGAATGTACAAGAGATGGATTGGATGGGTGCATCAGAATAAGAATGTAGACGAGATGGATTGGATGAACGCATAGGAATAGGAATGTACACGAGATGGATTGGATAAACGCATAGGAATAAGAATGTACACGAGATGGATTGGAAGAACGCATAGGAATAAGAATGTACTAGAGATGGATTGGATGAACGCATAGGAATAAGAATATACACGAGATGGATTGTATGGGTGCATCAGAATAAGAATGTACACGAGATGGATTGGATGGTTGTAATCAGAATAAGAATATACAAGAGATGGATTGGATAGAAGTATCAGAATAAGAATGTACACGAGATGGATTGGATTGGTATAATCAGAATAAGAATGTACACGAGATGGATTGGATGGGTGTAATCAGAATAAGAATGTACACTAGATGGATTGGATGAACGGATAGGAATAAGAATGTACACGAGATGGATTGGTGAACGTATAGGAACAAGAATGTACACGAGATGGATTGAATAAAAGCATAGGAATAAGAATGTAGACGAGATGGATGGGATGAACGCATAGGAATAAGAATGTACAAGAGATGGATTGGATGAACGCATAGTAATAAGAATGTACAAGATATGGATTGGATGGGTGCATCAGAAGAAGAATGTACACTAGATGGATTGGATGGTTGTAATCAGAATAAGAATATACAAGAGATGGATTGGATAGGAGTATCAGAATAAGAATGTACACGAGATGGATTGGATGAACGTATAGGAATAGGAATGTACAGGAGATAGATTGCATGAACGCATAGGAATAAGAATGTACACGAGATGGATTGGATGAACGCATAGGAATAGGAATGTACACGAGATGGATTGGATGAACGCATAGGAATAAGAATGTAAACGAGATGGATTGGATGAACGCATAGGAATAAGAATGTACTAGAGATGGATTTGATGACCGTATAGGAATATGAATGTACACGAGATGGATTGGATGGGTCTATCAGAATAAGAATGTACACGAGATGGATTGGATAAACGTATAGGAATAAGAATGTACTCGACAAGGATTGGATAAACGCATAGGAATAAGAATGTACATTAGATTGATTGGATGAACGCATAGGAATAAGAATGTAGACGAGATGGTATGGATGAACGTATAGGAATAAGAATGTAGACGAGATGGATTGGATAAACGCATAGGAATAAGAATGTACAAGAGATGGATTGGATGGGTGCATCAGAATAAGAATGTACACGAGATGGATTGGATGGTTGTAATCAGAATAAGAATATACAAGAGATTGATTGGATAGGTGTATCAGAATAAGAATGTACACGACAATGATTGGATAAACGCATAGGAATAAGAATGTACATGAGATTGATTGGATGAACGCATAGGAATAAGAATGTAGACGAGATGGATGGGATGAACGCATAGGAATAAGAATGTACAAGAGATGGATTGGATGAACGCATAGGAATAAGAATGTACAAGAGATGGATTGGATGGGTGCATCAGAAGAAGAATGTACACGAGATGGATTGGATGGTTGTAATCAGAATAAGAATATACAAGAGATGGATTGGATAGGTGTATCAGAATAAGAATGCACGCGAGATGGATTGGACTTGTGTAATCAGAATAAGAATGTACATGAGATGGATTGGATGGGTGTAATCAGAATAGGAATGTACACTAGATGGATTTGATGAACGGATAGGAATAAGAATGTACACGAGATGGATTGGTGAACGTATAGGAACAAGAATGTACACGAGATGGATTCAATAAAAGCATAGGAATAAGAATGTACACGAGATGAATTGGATGAACGCATAGGAAAAAGAATGTACACGAGATGGATTGGATGAACGCATAGGAATAAGAATATACACGAGATGGATTGGATGAACGCATAGGAATAAGAATGTACAAGAGATGGATTTGATGAACGCATAGGAATAAGAATATACACGAGATCGATTGGATTGCTGTATCAGAATAAGAATGTACACGAGATGGATTAGATAAACTTATAGGAATAAGAATGTACACGACAAGGATTGGATAAACGCATAGGAATAAGAATGTACATGAGATTGATTGGATGAATGCATAGAAATAAGAATGTAGACGAGATGGATTGGATGAACGCATAGGAATAATAATGTAGACGAGATGGATTGGATAAACGCATCGGAATAAGAATGTACAAGAGATGGATTGGATAGAAGTATCAGGATAAGAATGTACACGAGATGGATTGGATTGGTGTAATCAGAATAAGAATGTACACGAGATGGATTGGATGGTTGTAATCAGAATAAGAATATACAAGAGATGGATTGGATAGGTGTATCAGAATAAGAATGTACACGAGATGGATTGGACTTGTGTAATCAGAATAAGAATGTACATGAGATGGATTGGATGGGTGTAATCAGAATAGGAATGTACACTAGATGGATTGGATGAACGGATAGGAATAAGAATGTACACGAGATGGATTGGTGAACGTATAGGAACAAGAATGTACACGAGATGGATTCAATAAAAGCATATGAATAAGAATGTACACGAGATGAATTGGATGAACGCATAGGAAAAAGAATGTACACGAGATGGATTGGATGAACGCATAGGAATAAGAATATACACGAGATGGATTGGATGAACGCATAGGAATAAGAATGTACAAGAGATGGATTTGATGAACGCATAGGAATAAGAATATACACGAGATCGATTGGATTGCTGTATCAGAATAAGAATGTACACGAGATGGATTAGATGAACTTATAGGAATAAGAATGTACACGACAAGGATTGGATAAACGCATAGGAATAAGAATGTACATGAGATTGATTGGATGAACGCATAGAAATAAGAATGTAGACGAGATGGATTGGATGAACTCATAGGAATAATAATGTAGACGAGATGGATTGGATAAACGCATCGGAATAAGAATGTACAAGAGATGGATTGGATAGAAGTATCAGGATAAGAATGTACACGAGATGGATTGGATTGGTGTAATCAGAATAAGAATGTACAAGAGATGGATTGGATGAACGCATAGGAATAGTAATGTACTTGAGATGGATTGGATGAACGCATAGGAATAAGAATGTACACAAGATGGATTGGATGAACGGATAGGAATAAGAATGTACACGAGATGGATTGGTGAACGTATAGGAATAAGAATGTACACTTGATGGATTGAATGAAAGCATAGGAATAAGATGGATTGGATGGGTGTAATCAGAAAAAGAATGTACACGATATGGATTAGATGAACGGATAGGAATAAGAATGTACACGAGATGGATTGGTGAACATATAGGAATAAGAATGTACATGAGATGGATTGGAAGAGGGCATAGGAATAAGAATCTACACGAGATGGATTGGATGCGTGCTTCAAAATAAGAATGTACACGAGATGGATAGGATGGGTGCATCAGAATAAAAATGTAACGAGATGGATTTGATGGGTGTATCAGAAAAAGAATGTACACGAGATGGATTAGATGCGTGTATCAGAATAAGAATGTACACGAGATGGATTGGATGAACGCATAGGAATAAGAATGTACACGAGATGGAGTGGATGAAGGCATACGAATAAGAATGTGCACGAGATAGATTGGATGAACGCACAGGAATAAGAATGTACAGGAGATGGATTGGATGAACGCATAGAAAGAAGAATGTACACGATTTGAATTGGATGAACGCAGAGGAATAACAATGTACACGAGATGGATTGGATGAACGCAAAGGAATAAAAATGTATACGAGATGGATTGCATGAACGTATAGGAATAAGAATGTACACGAGATGGAATGCATGAATGCATAGGAATAAGAATGTACACGAGATAGATTAGATGAACTCACAGGAATCGGAATGTACACGAGATGGATTGTATGAACGCATAGGAATAAGAATGTACACGAGATGGATTGCATGAACGCATAGGAATAAGAATGTACAAGAGATGGATTGGATAGAAGTATCAGGATAAGAATGTACACGAGATGGATTGGATTGGTGTAATCAGAATAAGAATGTACAAGAGATGGATTTAATGAACGCATAGGAATACTAATGTACATGAGATGGATTGGATGAACGCATAGGAATAAGAATGTACACGAGATGGATTGGATGAGCGCATAGGAATAAGAATGTAAAAGAGATGGATTCGTTGAACGCATAGGAATAAGAATGTACATGAGATGGATTGAATGGGTCTATCAGAATAAGAATGTACACGAGATGGATTGGATGAACGTATAGGAAGAAGAATGTACACGACATGGGTTGGACAAATGCATAGGAATAAGAGTGTACATGAGATGGATTGGATGAACGCAAAGGAATAAGAATGTACACGAGAAGGATTGGATGAACGCATAGGAATAAGAATGTACAAGAGATGGATTTGATGAACGCATAGGAATAAGAATGTACACGAGATGGATTAGATGAACGTATAGGAATAAGAATGTACACGACATGGATTGGATAAACGCATAGGAATAAGAATGTAGATGAGATGGATTGGATGAACGCATAGGAATAAGAATGTAGACGAGATAGATTGGATGAAGGCATAGGAATAAGAATGTAGACGAGATGGATTGGATGAACGCATAGGAATAAGAATGTACAAGAGATGGATTGGATGGGTGCATCAGAATAAGAATGTACACAAGATGGATTGGATGGTTGTAATCAGAATAAGAATATACAAGAGATGGATTGGATAGAAGTATCCGAATAAGAATGTACACCAGATCGATAGGATTGGTGTAATCAGAATAAGAATGTACACGAGATGGATTGGATGGGTGTAATCAGAATAAGAATGTACACAAGATGGATTGGATGAACGGATAGGAATAAGAATGTACACGAGATAGATTGGTGAACGTATAGGAATAAGAATGTACACTTGATGGATTGAATGAAAGCATAGGAATAAGATGGATTGGATGGGTGTAATCAGAAAAAGAATATACACGATATGGATTGGATGAACGGATAGGAATAAGAATGTACACGAGATGGATTGGTGAACATATAGGAATAAGAATGTACACGAGATGGATTGGATGAGGGCATAGCAATAAGAATCTACACGAGATGGATTGGATGGGTGCATCAAAATAAGAATGTACACGAGATGGATAGGATGAGCGCATAGGAATAAGAATGTACACGAGATGGAGCGGATGGGTGTATCAGAATAAGAATGTACAAGAGATGGATTGGATGAACGCATAGGAATAAAAATGTACAAGAGATGGATTTGATGAACGCATAGAAATAAGAATGTACACGAGATGGATTGGATGGGTATATCATAATAAGAATGTACACGAGATGGATTGGATGAACGTATAGGAAAAAGAATGTACATGACATGGATTGGATAAACGCATAGGAATAAGAATGTACATGAGATGGATTGGATGAACGCATAGGAATAAGAATGTACAAGAGATGGATTGGATGGGTGCATCAGAATAAGAAGGTACCCGAGATGGATTGGATGGTTGTAATCAGAATAAGAATATAAAAGAGATGGATTGTATAGGTGTATCAGAATAAGAATGTACACGAGATGGATAGGATTGGTGTATTCAGAATAAGAATGTACACGACAAGGATTGGATAAACGCATAGGAATAAGAATGTACATGAGATTGATTGGATGATCGCATAGGAATAAGAATGTAGACGAGATGGATTGGACGAACGCATAGGAATAAGAATGTACAAGAGATGGATTGGATAGAAGTATCAGAATAAGAATGTACACGAGATGGATTGGATTGGTGTAATCAGAATAAGAATGTACACGGGATGGATTGGATGAACGCATAGGAATAGGAATGTACATGAGATGGATTGGATGAACGCATAGGAATAAGAATGTAGACGAGATGGATTGGATGAACGCATAGGAATAAGAATGTAAAAGAGATGGATTTGTTGAACGCATAGGAATAATAATGTACACGAGATGGATTGGATGGGTCTATCAGAATAAGAATGTACACTAGATGGATTGGATGAACGTATAGGAATAAGAATATACACGACATGGATTGGACAAACGCATAGGAATAAGAATGTACATGAGATGGATTGGATGAACGCATAGGAATAAGAATGTACACGAGATCGATTGGATGAACGCATAGGAATAAGAATGTACAAGAGATGGATTTGATGAACGCATAGGAATAAGAATGTACACGAGATGGATTCGATGGGGGTATCAGAATAAAAATGTACACGAGATGGATTAGATGAACGTATAGGAATAAGAATGTACACGACATGGATTGCATAAACGCAAAGGAATAAGAATGTACATGAGATGGATTGGATTAACGCATAGGAATAAGAATGTAGACGAGATGGATTGGATGACGGCATAGGAATAAGAATGTAGACGAGATGGATTGGATAAACGCATAGGAATAAGAATGTACAAGAGATGGATTGGATGGGTGCATCAGAATAAGAATGTACACGAGATGGATTGGATGGTTGTAATCAGAACAAGAATATACAAGAGATGGATTGGATAGAAGTATCAGAATAAGAATGTACACGAGATCGATAGGATTGGTGTAATCAGAATATGAATGTACACGAGATGGATTGGATGGCTGTAATCAGAATAAGAATGTACACGAGATGGATTGGATGAACGGATAGGAATAAGAATGTACACGAGATGGATTGGTGAACGTATAGGAATAAGAATGTACACGAGATGGATTGAATGAAAGCATAGGAATAAGATGGATTGGATGGGTGTAATCAGAAAAAGAATGTACACGATATGGATTGGATTAACGGATAGGAATAAGAATGTACACGAGATGGATTGGTGAACGTATAGGAATAAGAATGTACACGAGATGGATTGGATGAGCGCATAGGAATAAGAATCTACACGAGATGGATTAGATGGGTGCATCAAAATAAGAATGTACACGAGATGGATTGGATGGGTGCATCAGATAAACACACAACACCTCATTTGGGGGTAACTGGGTCTTTATTGCCTATTAGACCATACGCGATCTCCATAATAGGAGATAAAATATACACTAAAAAAAAATATTTTGCTGGATACGTTGTGCTGCACGCGGCTTACACTAGTGACTGGATTACCGTCACACCACGCGCTATATATGCCTAAGGCGCGGCTCGGCATTTCCGCTTGGTATTTAATTGTGATAAACAAGTCTATCACTCACTAAACACACAACACCTCATTTGGGGGTAACTGGGTCTTTATTGCCTATTAGACCATACGCGATCTCCCCAAAAACCCCCAAGGAGGTGATGTACTGTCAGTGAGCGAGAGACTTGCTCATCATGTTAATTGCTGTCATCTTATACTGCAGAGACGTGTCGAGATATCGTTCGTATGCATCTGAGAGCCAGTCTCCCTGTAACTTAATGTAATGTGCCGGAACGCCGCAGCTCAGAGCGAAGGTGGCTCCACCTCGCCGAAATGAATGTCCAGAATACAGGTTGCTATTAAAACCGCACTTATCAAGTGTCTGCTTAAGTTTACTGGTGAATGTTGCAAAGGTTAACACCTTCAAGTTTCCTTTTAAACTGTACATAAACGCAGGACCGAGCAAATGTTTATCATACGAAGAAATTCCCGCTAGCTTGAAAGCATTCGTTATTGCTACATGAGGACAGAGAGTAGAACCTGCAATACGCGGTACAGGGACCATTAGGGTTCGGTTGCGATATTGGATAGTCTTAGAACAACGTACGACCAACAGCAGTCCCCATGCAAAAATGCGTATGTCACACGCCCGCAGGTGTTTCTGGGGGTCAAAAGCGGACTCCGATGGAACGAGCAGATTGGACTTGCGAAAAAAAGAAAAGAATGCAATGACGCAGGCAGCCCAAAAGGTCGCGTCCAAAGAATTAGTGATTAGGTCAAGTTGTCCATGAAGTTTACGGAGAATGTCTGGCGTGATAGGGAGCTTTTGCCGTACTGCGTTGCTATTTATACGCTTTACGCCACGCATGAGCAGGTCTTTTTGGAACTTAAAGAGCGGTTCCTGTAGGGGATTGTTGAACCCATGCTGTAGATGTAAAATGCACACAACATTCAAATAGCATGGAATGCTAGTAGCTGAAAGAGTCCTTGCTAGGAAAACCACGTAGCGAAGTAGGTGGTGAGCAGTACATGGAACCGGCCTGTAGCCAAAATACAAACAAAACCGGAAATATGCGCGTAACTGTGATTTGTATGTTGCGGCTGTTGACTGTGCGTAGGCATGTCCCCGATACTTTTTCAGCTCTGCATCAAGTTGTTGCTCCTGAGCCTCGACTGCACCTGCAGGGGCAATGCGTTAAAGGCGTTACATGACATGTGAGGCTGGCCAGTAGGTCCGTCTTGCAGGCGAGTGGAGGTAAGCCCCTGCACAAACAGTTCGTAATGTGTGGGGTCGTGAATGCGTGAGATTGCATCCGCCATAGTATTAGAAGTTGTGGGGGTGTACCGGGAAGTCACGCGAAAGTTGTATGTCGCGGAAAGCCAGAAAATTTTTGCGCAGCCATTGCATCACTATCGGGTCGCGCGAGGTGCCTTTGTTAATTACACTTAGTGTAGTTGTGTTATCGGTGCGCACCGTAATCCATTTCCCACTAAGAGACTCTTTCCAACGCTCTAGTGCTGCGAATACCGTAAATGTTTCCAGTAAGTTGATGTGTGCATTCGCAAGGCGAGGCTCATCGGTAGCCCAGTGGAGGTAAAACCAGTCGCCTCGAAAAAAAACCCCTCCGCCAACCGGGCAGGCGTCAGTGGAAAACTCAGCCGAGGAGACTGGTTCTGAGTCTACGAAAAAGGATTTCCCGTTAAACACTAACAAGAACTCTGTCCACCAGTCTAAGTCAGCCCGTAGTTGGGAATTGATCCTTACGCGGTGGTGTGGACGCCGCAATCTGTTAACAGTGTCTATAATTCGCCGTAAATAGGTTCTGCCGCCGAACACTACGCGTGCGGCAAAATTTAACTTGCCCAACAGGGACTGCAAGTCCCTTTTGGTTATAGATCGCTTCGCCAGTGTGTCACTTAGTAATATTCGCAATTCGCACAGTTTGCGGTCGGGCAACGTGAGTTGCCTACGCACTGTATCAATCTCAATGCCGAGAAATGTTAATCGCTGACAGGGACCAACCGCCTTGTCCCAGTTTATTTTAAAACCAAGTTCGCCTAGTAATTCGATTAGGTCCTGATACGCTTGTTGACACTCCTGTTCGGTGTCACATATAATGAGATAATCATCAAGGTAGGCGAGAACAGAGCTATATCCTCCCCTGTCCATCATTCTCGTGATTGCTTGTGTCAGCCTATGAAATATTTCAGGGCTTTTTGCTGCTCCAAAAGGCAATTTACAGTCATACAGATAGGTTGGTGCGTCATCGCCACTGAAATGCCACGCGAGTCCTGTTGCTGTGTAGTTAGACGGGTGGATGGGTACGTGCCGATAAGCGCTTTTAAGGTCAAGTTTAGCCATATAAGCATTAGGCGTGATAAGCGATACCGCTTTATCTACTGTCACGTAGGAGAAATGATGAAGATTAGAAATGTATGAGTTTACGTTGCTGTGTTCAGGCCTACTACAGTCATGGATAAGTCGTAATTTGTCGCTGTCTGGTTTAGGAACCGCTCCTAAAGCGCTCACAATAGTCGGTTTTGTGTCTGTTACTATGTAGTTCCCGTTACGTATTTCGTCAGTTATTGTTTGTTCTACCCTGTCACGCACGCCAGGTCCGGTTGCTGATTTGTAGTTAATTACTTCTGCAGGTCGTAGGTCACAGTCGTGTGATATAATTTGGAATCCTTCTGAGAGTCCTGTCAGTAAAAAGTCCCTGTCACTGTCGCCAGTCAAGTGTTTCGTCCATGCAGTAACGTTTAGTGGAGCAGGATGTAATGTGTTTACGTTAAGTCATGAGTGCGGTGCGGATGGGGTCAACATGGATGAGTGCGCATGTTGTGGGTGAGGCTGATTACAATTAGCTACAATACATGCATGTCGGAAACGACAATTAGGCCAATTACAACCGGAAGGCGTGTTGTACTGGCGGCAGATGGGAATGGCAGATTGCGGTTGGCGGTTGTTGTTTGAGCGTTGGCCGGCATTGGGCCTTAGGATATTTTGATTATTAGCCTGAGTTAGGGCACGGCGTTTAACAAGAAAACGTGTGTGTAGATGTTGCGAGTCGCTTCCCCACCGAAAGTTGTACTGGTGCTGAAGCTTGCGATATTCGTGGTCATACAAGACAACAGAGGCGAGCGTATGAACCTCAAGTAACTCGGCCACTTTAACTGTGTAGGAAAGATAATCCGCTATTTTGGACGTGTTCCCGAGTTTCCCTGACAGAGATAATTGGTGCATAATTCTGGCATTCGCTCCAACCCACATTGATAGAGAAATGTTTTCAAGTTTGGGCTTGCTTTTAGCAGCCCGAATAACAATGCGAGCGCCTAAAGTACTGCCCAGCTCTTGTTCTTCCTCGGTTGACCCATCATAAGTACCCATATTGACAAAGTCAGGGATTAATAAAGGTTTCTCACCTCCCTTTTTCGTAGAAGCGCCGAGGAAAACTTGCGGGTCTTGGTCGAGTCGTCCCAATGGGGCCACCGAGAGGGGGACTTGTTCTGTAGCGCCCAACGTGTATAGAGGGTCGTCCAATGAAACTCCCTCGATCTTTTTTAGAAGCTCCTTCAACCCGCCGTCCTTCGCGAGGGAGCCAGTAGTCACGGGGGTACCGGCAGAGTTATTGGTTGATGGCAAAGCTTCGGTCTTTACCGTCGTTCCTAACCCGCGCAGCTCTTGAACGGCGTGGAGAAAGATTTTTCTTTGCCCCAGGGTAAGGGATAGAGTGCCTACCTCCTCGGCCGATACCAGCTTCAGTGCTTGCCGGCTATCCAAGTCTTTCTTGGTTAATTCCGCTATTGTCGCCTCCTTCAGGCCATTTTCTCCGCACCAGGTTTTGAAATCAAAACTCGCCATGATAAAAAATATTTTGCTGGATACGTTGTGCTGCACGCGGCTTACACTAGTGACTGGATTACCGTCACACCACGCGCTATATATGCCTAAGGCGCGGCTCGGCATTTCCGCTTGGTATTTAATTGTGATAAACAAGTCTATCACTCACATAAAAATGTAACGAGATGGATTGGATGGGTGTATCAGAAAAAGAATGTACACGAGATGGATTGGATGCGTGTATCAGAATAAGAATGTACACTAGATGGATTGGATGAACGCACAGGAATAAGAATGTACACGAGATGGAGTGGATGAAGGCATAGGAATAAGAATGTGCACGAGATAGATTGGATGAACGCACAGGAATAAGAATCTACAGGAGATAGATTGGATGAATGCATAGAAAGAAGAATGTACACGAGATAAATTGGAGGAACGCAGAGGAATAACAATGTACACGAGATGGATTGGATGAACGCATAGGAATAAGAATGTACACGAGATGGATTGCATGAACGTATAGGAATAAGAATGTACTTGAGATGGATTGCATGAATGCATAGGAATAAGAAAGTACACGAGATGGATTGGATGAACGCATAGGAATAAGAATGTACACGAGATGGATTGCATGAACGTATAGGAATAAGAATGTATACGAGATGGATTGCATGAATGCATAGGAATAACAATGTACACGAGATGGATTGGATGAACGCATAAAATAAGAATGTACAAGAGATGGATTTGATGAACGCATAGGAATAAGAATGTAAACGAGATGGATTGGATGAACGCATAGGAATAAAAATGTACACGAGATGGAGTGGATGAACGCATAGGAATAAGAACGTACACGAGATGGATTGGATGAACGCATAGGAATAAAAATGTACAAGAGATGGATTTGATGAACGCATAGGAATAAGAATGTACACGAGATGGATTGGATGGGTGTATCAGAATAAGAATGTACACGAGATGGATTGGATGAACGTATAGGAAAAAGAATGTACACGACATGGATTGGATAAACGCATAGGAATAAGAATGTACATGAGATGGATTGGATGAACGCATAGGAGTAAGAATGTATACGAGATGGATTGGATGAACGCATAGGAATAAGAATGTACAAGAGATGGATTGGATAAACGCATAGGAATAAGAATGTACAAGAGATGGATTGGATGGGTGCATCAGAATAAGAATGTACACGAGATGGATTGGATGGTTGTAATGAATATAAGAATATACAAGAGATGGATTGGATAGGTGTATCAGAATAAGAATGTAAACGAGATGGATTGGATTGGTGTATTCAGAATAAGAATGTACAAGACAAGGATTGGATAAACGCATAGGAATAAGAATGTACATGAGATTGATTGGATGAACGCATAGGAATAAGAATGTAGACGAGATGGATTGGACGAACGCATAGGAATAAGAATGTACAGGAGATGGATTGGATAGAGGTATCAGAATAAGAATGTACACGAGATGGATTGGATTGGTGTAATCAGAATAAGAATGTACACGAGATGGATTGGATGAACGCATAGGAATAGGAATGTACATGAGATGGATTGGATGAACGCATAGGAATAAGAATGTAGACGAGATGGATTTGTTGAACGCATAGGAATAAGAATGTACACGAGATGGATTGCATGAATACATAGAAATAAGAATGTACACGAGATGGATTGGATGAACGCATAGGAATAAGAATGTACACGAGATGGATTGCATGAACGTATAGGAATAAGAATGTACACGAGATGGATTGCATGAATGCATAGTAATAAGAATGTACACGAGATGGATTGGATGAATTCATAAAATAAGAATGTACAAGAGATGGATTTGATGAACGCATAGGAATAAGAATGTAAACGAGATGGATTGGATGAACGCATAGGAATAAAAATGTACACGAGATGAAGTGGATGAACGCATAGGAATAAGAACGTACACGAGATGGATTGGATGAACGCATAGGAATAAAAATGTACAAGAGATGGATTTGATGAACGCATAGGAATAAGAATGTACACGAGATGGATTGGATGGGTGTATCAGAATAAGAATGTACACGAGATGGATTGGATGAACGTATAGGAAAAAGTATGTACACGACATGGATTGGATAAACGCATAGCAATAAGAATGTACATGAGATGGATTGGATGAACGCATAGGAGTAAGAATGTATACGAGATGGATTGGATGAACGCATAGGAATAAGAATGTACAAGAGATGGTTTCTATAAACGCATAGGAATAAGAATGTACAAGAGATGGATTGGATGGGTGCATCAGAATAAGAATGTACACGAGATGGATTGGATGGTTGTAATGAATATAAGAATATACAAGAGATGGATTGGATAGGTGTATCAGAATAAGAATGTACACGAGATGGATTGGATTGGTGTATTCAGAATAAGAATGTACACGACAAGGATTGGATAAACGCATAGGAATAAGAATGTACATGAGATTGATTGGATGAACGCATAGGAATAAGAATGTAGACGAGATGGATTGGACGAACGCATAGGAATAAGAATGTACAGGAGATGGATTGGATAGAAGTATCAGAATAAGAATATATACGAGATGGATTGGATGGGTGTAACAGAATAAGAATGTACACGAGATGGATTGGATGAACGTATAGGAAAAAGAATGTACACGACATGGATTGGATAAACGCATAGCAATAAGAATGTACATGAGATGGATTGGATGAACGCATAGGAGTAAGAATGTATACGAGATGGATTGGATGAACTTATAGGAATAAGAATGTACAAGAGATGGATTGGATAAACGCAAAGGAATAAGAATGTACAAGAGATGGATTGGATGGGTGCATCAGAATAAGAATGTACACGAGATGGATTGGATGGTTGTAATGAATATAAGAATATACAAGAGATGGATTGGATAGGTGTATCAGAATAAGAATGTACACGAGATGGATTGGATTGGTGTATTCAGAATAAGAATGTACACGACAAGGATTGGATAAACGCATAGGAATAAGAATGTACATGAGATTGATTGGATGAACGCATAGGAATAAGAATGTACACGAGATGGATTGGATTGGTGTAATCAGAATAAGAATGTACACGAGATGGATTGGATGAACGCATAGGAATAGGAATATACATGAGATGGATTGGATGAACGCATAGGAATAAGAATGTAGACGAGATGGATTTGTTGAACGCATAGGAATAAGAATGTACACGAGATGGATTGGATGAACGCATAGGAATAGGAATGTACATGAGATGGATTGGATGAACGCATAGGAATAAGAATGTAGACGAGATGGATTTGTTGAACGCATAGGAATAAGAATGTACACGAGATGGATTGCATGAACGTATAGGAATAAGAATGTACACGAGATGGATTGCAGGAATGCATAGGAATAAGAATGTACACGAGATGGATTGGATGAACGCATAAAATAAGAATGTACAAGAGATGGATTTGATCAACGCATAGGAATAAGAATGTAAACGAGATGGATTGGATGAACGCATAGGAATAAAAATGTACACGAGATGGATTGGATGAACGCATAGGAATAAGAACGTACACGAGATGGATTGGATGAACGCATAGGAATAAAAATGTACAAGAGATGGATTTGATGAACGCATAGGAATAAGAATGTACACGAGATGGATTGGATGGGTGTATCAGAATAAGAATGTACACGAGATGGATTGGATGAACGTATAGGAAAAAGAATGTACACGACATGGATTGGATAAACGCATAGCAATACGAATGTACATGAGATGGATTGGATGAACGCATAGGAGTAAGAATGTATACGAGATGGATTGGATGAACGCATAGGAATAAGAATGTACAAGAGATGGATTGGATAAACGCATAGGAATAAGAATGTACAAGAGATGGATTGGATGGGTGCATCAGAATAAGAATGTACACGAGATGGATTGAATGGTTGTAATGAATATAGGAATATACAAGAGATGGATTGGATAGGTGTATCAGAATAAGAATGTACACGAGATGGATTGGATTGGTGTATTCAGAATAAGAATGTCCACGACAAGGATTGGATAAACGCATAGGAATAAGAATGTACATGAGATTGATTGGATGAACGCATAGGAATAAGAATGTAGACGAGATGGATTGGACGAACGCATAGGAATAAGAATGTACAGGAGATGGATTGGATGAACGCATAGGAATAAGAATGTACACCAGATGGATTGGATGGGTGTATCAGAATAAGAATGTACACGAGATAGATTGGATGAACGTATAGGAAAAAGAATTTACACGACATGGATTGGATAAACGCAAAGGAATAAGAATGTACATGAGATGGATTGGATGAACGCATAGGAGTAAGAATGTATACGAGATGGATTGGATGAACGCATAGGAATAAGAATGTACAAGAGATGGATTGGATAAACGCATAGGAATAAGAATGTACAAGAGATGGATTGGATGGGTGCATCAGAATAAGAATGTACACGAAATGGATTGGATGGTTGTAATGAGAATAAGAATATACAAGAGATGGATTGGATAGGTGTATCAGAATAAGAATGTACACGAGATGGATTGGATTGGTGTATTCAGAATAAGAATGTACAGGACAAGGATTGGATAAACGCATAGGAATAAGAATGTACATGAGATTGATTGGATGAACGCATAGGAATAAGAATGTAGACGAGATGGATTGGACAAACGCATAGGAATAAGAATGTACAGGAGATGGATTGGATAGAAGTATCAGAATAAGAATGTACATCAGATAGATTGGATTGGTGTAATCAGAATAAGAACTTACACGAGATGGATTGGATGAACGCATAGGAATAGGAATGTACATGAGATGGATTGGATGAACGCATAGGAATAAGAATGTTGACGAGATTGATTGGATGAACGCATAGGAATAAGAATGTAAAAGAGATGGATTTGTTGAACGCATAGGAATAAGAATGTACACGAGATGGATTAGATGAAGGCATAGGAATAAGAATGTAGACGAGATGGATTGGATAAACGCATAGTAATAAGAATGTACAAGAGATGGATTGGATGGGTGCATCAGAATAAGAATGTACACGAGATGGATTGGATGGTTGTAATCAGAACAAGAATATACAAGAGATGGATTGGATAGAAGTATGAGAATAAGAATGTACACGAGATCGATAGGATTGGTGTAATCAGAATATGAATGTACATGAGATGGATTGGATGGGTGTAATCAGAATAAGAATGTACACGAGATGGATTGGATGAACGGATAGGAATAAGAATGTACACGAGATGGATTCGTGAACGTATAGGAATAAGAATGTGCATGAGATGGATTGAATGAAAGCATAGGAATAAGATGGATTGGATGGATGTAATCAGAAAAAGAATGTACACGATATCGATTGGATGAACGGATAGGAATAAGAATGTACACGAGATGGATTGGTGAACGTATAGGAATAGGAATGTACACGAGATGGATTGGATGAGCGCATAGGAATAAGAATCTACACGAGATGGATTAGATGGGTGCATCAAAATAAGAATGTACACGAGATGGATTGGATGGGTGCATCAGAATAAAAATGTAACGAGATGGATAGGATGGGTGTATCAGAAAAAGAATGTACACGAGATGGATTGGATGTGTGTATCAGAATAAGAATGTACACGACATGGATTGGATGAACGGATAGGAATAAGAATGTGCACGAGATAGATTGAATGAACGCACAGGAATAAGAATGTACAGGAGATAGATTGGATGAACGCATAGAAAGAAGAATCTACACGAGATGAATTGGATGAACGCAGAGAAATAACAATGTACACGAGATGAATTGGATGAACGCATAGGAATAAGAATGTACACGAGATGGATTGCATGAACATTTAGGAATAAGAATGTACACGACATGGATTACATGAATGCATAGGAATAAGAATGTACACGAGATGGATTTGATGAACGCAAAGGAATCGGAATGTACACGAGATGGATTGCATGAACGCATAGGAATAAGAATGTACACGAGATGGATTGGATGAATGCATAAAATAAGAATGTACAAGAGATGGATTTGATGAACGCATAGGAATAAGAATGTATACGAGATGGATTGGATGAACGCATAGGAATAAGAATGTACACGAGATGGAGTGGATGAACGCATAGGAATAAGAATGTACACGAGATGGATTCGATGAACGTATAGGAAAAAGAATGTACACGACATGGATTGGATAAACGCATAGCAATACGAATGTACATGAGATGGATTGGATGAACGCATAGGAGTAAGAATGTATACGAGATGGGTTGGATGAACGCATAGGAATAAGAATGTACAAGAGATGGATTGGATAAACGCATAGGAATAAGAATGTACAAGAGATGGATTGGATGGGTGCATCAGAATAAGAATGTACACGAGATGGATTGAATGGTTGTAATGAATATAGGAATATACAAGAGATGGATTGGATAGGTGTATCAGAATAAGAATGTACACGAGATGGATTGGATTGGTGTATTCAGAATAAGAATGTCCACGACAAGGATTGGATAAACGCATAGGAATAAGAATGTACATGAGATTGATTGGATGAACGCATAGGAATAAGAATGTAGACGAGATGGATTGGACGAACGCATAGGAATAAGAATGTACAGGAGATGGATTGGATGAACGCATAGGAATAAGAATGTTCACCAGATGGATTGGATGGGTGTATCAGAATAAGAATGTACACGAGATAGATTGGATGAACGTATAGGAAAAAGAATTTACACGACATGGATTGGATAAACGCAAAGGAATAAGAATGTACATGAGATGGATTGGATGAACGCATAGGAGTAAGAATGTATACGAGATGGATTGGATGAACGCATAGGAATAAGAATGTACAAGAGATGGATTGGATAAACGCATAGGAATAAGAATGTACAAGAGATGGATTGGATGGGTGCATCAGAATAAGAATGTACACGAAATGGATTGGATGGTTGTAATGAGAATAAGAATATACAAGAGATGGATTGGATAGGTGTATCAGAATAAGAATGTACACGAGATGGATTGGATTGGTGTATTCAGAATAAGAATGTACAGGACAAGGATTGGATAAACGCATAGGAATAAGAATGTACATGAGATTGATTGGATGAACGCATAGGAATAAGAATGTAGACGAGATGGATTGGACAAACGCATAGGAATAAGAATGTACAGGAGATGGATTGGATAGAAGTATCAGAATAAGAATGTACATCAGATAGATTGGATTGGTGTAATCAGAATAAGAACTTACACGAGATGGATTGGATGAACGCATAGGAATAGGAATGTACATGAGATGGATTGGATGAACGCATAGGAATAAGAATGTTGACGAGATTGATTGGATGAACGCATAGGAATAAGAATGTAAAAGAGATGGATTTGTTGAACGCATAGGAATAAGAATGTACACGAGATGGATTAGATGAAGGCATAGGAATAAGAATGTAGACGAGATGGATTGGATAAACGCATAGTAATAAGAATGTACAAGAGATGGATTGGATGGGTGCATCAGAATAAGAATGTACACGAGATGGATTGGATGGTTGTAATCAGAACAAGAATATACAAGAGATGGATTGGATAGAAGTATGAGAATAAGAATGTACACGAGATCGATAGGATTGGTGTAATCAGAATATGAATGTACACGAGATGGATTGGATGGGTGTAATCAGAATAAGAATGTACACGAGATGGATTGGATGAACGGATAGGAATAAGAATGTACACGAGATGGATTCGTGAACGTATAGGAATAAGAATGTGCATGAGATGGATTGAATGAAAGCATAGGAATAAGATGGATTGGATGGATGTAATCAGAAAAAGAATGTACACGATATCGATTGGATGAACGGATAGGAATAAGAATGTACACGAGATGGATTGGTGAACGTATAGGAATAGGAATGTACACGAGATGGATTGGATGAGCGCATAGGAATAAGAATCTACACGAGATGGATTAGATGGGTGCATCAAAATAAGAATGTACACGAGATGGATTGGATGGGTGCATCAGAATAAAAATGTAACGAGATGGATAGGATGGGTGTATCAGAAAAAGAATGTACACGAGATGGATTGGATGTGTGTATCAGAATAAGAATGTACACGACATGGATTGGATGAACGGATAGGAATAAGAATGTGCACGAGATAGATTGAATGAACGCACAGGAATAAGAATGTACAGGAGATAGATTGGATGAACGCATAGAAAGAAGAATCTACACGAGATGAATTGGATGAACGCAGAGAAATAACAATGTACACGAGATGAATTGGATGAACGCATAGGAATAAGAATGTACACGAGATGGATTGCATGAACATTTAGGAATAAGAATGTACACGACATGGATTACATGAATGCATAGGAATAAGAATGTACACGAGATGGATTTGATGAACGCAAAGGAATCGGAATGTACACGAGATGGATTGCATGAATGCATAGGAATAAGAATGTACACGAGATGGATTGGATGAATGCATAAAATAAGAATGTACAAGAGATGGATTTGATGAACGCATAGGAATAAGAATGTATACGAGATGGATTGGATGAACGCATAGGAATAAGAATGTACACGAGATGGAGTGGATGAACGCATAGGAATAAGAATGTACACGAGATGGATTCGATGAATGCATAGGAATAAAAATGTACAAGAGATGGATTTGATGAACGCATAGGAATAAGAATGTACACAAGATGGTTTGGATGGGTGTATCAGAATTAGAATGTACACGAGATGGTTTGGATGAACGTATAGGAATAAGAATGTACACGACATGGATTGGATAAACGCATAGGAATAAGAATGTACATGAGATGGATTGGATGAACGCATAGGAGTAAAAATGTAGACGAGATGGATTGGATTAACGCATAGGAATAAGAATGTACAAGAGATGGATTGGATAAACGCATAGGAATAAGAATGTACAAGAGATGGATTGGATGCGTGCATCAGAATAAGAATGTACACGAGATGGATTGGATGGTTGTAATCAGAATAAGAATATACAAGAGATGTATTGGATAGGTGTATCAGAATAAGAATGTACTCGAGATGGATTGGACTGGTGTATTCAGAATAAGAATGTACACGAGATGGATTGGATGGGTGTAATCAGAATAAGAATGTACACGAGATGGATTGGATGAACGGATAGGAATAAGAATGTACACGAGATGGATTGGATGGTTGTAATCAGAATAAGAATATACAAGAGATGGATCGGATAGGTGTATCAGAAGAAGAATGTACACGAGATGGATTGGATTGGTGTATTCAGAATAAGAATGTACACGAGATGGATTGGATGGATTTAATCAAAATAAGAATGTACACGAGATGGATTGGATCAACGGATAGTAATAAGAATGTACACGAGATGGATTGGATTGGTGTAATCAGAATAAGAATGTACACGACATGGATTGTATGAACGCATAGGAATAGGAATATACATGAGATGGATTGGATGAACGCATAGGAATAAGAATGTAGACGAGATGGATTTGTTGAACGCATAGGAATAAGAATGTACACGAGATGGATTGGATGAACGCATAGGAATAGGAATGTACATGAGATGGATTGGATGAACGCATAGGAATAAGAATGTAGACGAGATGGATTTGTTGAACGCATAGGAATAAGAATGTACACGAGATGGATTGCATGAACGTATAGGAATAAGAATGTACACGAGATGGATTGCAGGAATGCATAGGAATAAGAATGTACACGAGATGGATTGGATGAACGTATAGGAAAAAGAATGTACACGACATGGATTGGATAAACGCATAGCAATACGAATGTACATGAGATGGATTGGATGAACGCATAGGAGTAAGAATGTATACGAGATGGATTGGATGAACGCATAGGAATAAGAATGTACAAGAGATGGATTGGATAAACGCATAGGAATAAGAATGTACAAGAGATGGATTGGATGGGTGCATCAGAATAAGAATGTACACGAGATGGATTGAATGGTTGTAATGAATATAGGAATATACAAGAGATGGATTGGATAGGTGTATCAGAATAAGAATGTACACGAGATGGATTGGATTGGTGTATTCAGAATAAGAATGTCCACGACAAGGATTGGATAAACGCATAGGAATAAGAATGTACATGAGATTGATTGGATGAACGCATAGGAATAAGAATGTAGACGAGATGGATTGGACGAATGCATAGGAATAAGAATGTACACCAGATGGATTGGATGGGTGTATCAGAATAAGAATGTACACAAGATAGATTGGATGAACGTATAGGAAAAAGAATTTACACGACATGGATTGGATAAACGCAAAGGAATAAGAATGTACATGAGATGGATTGGATGAACGCATAGGAGTAAGAATGTATACGAGATGGATTGGATGAACGCATAGGAATAAGAATGTACAAGAGATGGATTGGATAAACGCATAGGAATAAGAATGTACAAGAGATGGATTGGATGGGTGCATCAGAATAAGAATGTACACGAAATGGATTGGATGGTTGTAATGAGAATAAGAATATACAAGAGATGGATTGGATAGGTGTATCAGAATAAGAATGTACACGAGATGGATTGGATTGGTGTATTCAGAATAAGAATGTACAGGACAAGGATTGGATAAACGCATAGGAATAAGAATGTACATGAGATTGATTGGATGAACGCATAGGAATAAGAATGTAGACGAGATGGATTGGACAAACGCATAGGAATAAGAATGTACAGGAGATGGATTGGATAGAAGTATCAGAATAAGAATGTACATCAGATAGATTGGATTGGTGTAATCAGAATAAGAACTTACACGAGATGGATTGGATGAACGCATAGGAATAGGAATGTACATGAGATGGATTGGATGAACGCATAGGAATAAGAATGTTGACGAGATTGATTGGATGAACGCATAGGAATAAGAATGTAAAAGAGATGGATTTGTTGAACGCATAGGAATAAGAATGTACACGAGATGGATTAGATGAAGGCATAGGAATAAGAATGTAGACGAGATGGATTGGATAAACGCATAGTAATAAGAATGTACAAGAGATGGATTGGATGGGTGCATCAGAATAAGAATGTACACGAGATGGATTGGATGGTTGTAATCAGAACAAGAATATACAAGAGATGGATTGGATAGAAGTATGAGAATAAGAATGTACACGAGATCGATAGGATTGGTGTAATCAGAATATGAATGTACACGAGATGGATTGGATGGGTGTAATCAGAATAAGAATGTACACGAGATGGATTGGATGAACGGATAGGAATAAGAATGTACACGAGATGGATTCGTGAACGTATAGGAATAAGAATGTGCATGAGATGGATTGAATGAACGCATAGGAGTAAGAATGTATACGAGATGGATTGGATGAACGCATAGGAATAAGAATGTACAAGAGATGGATTGGATAAACGCATAGGAATAAGAATGTACAAGAGATGGATTGGATGGGTGCATCAGAATAAGAATGTACACGAAATGGATTGGATGGTTGTAATGAGAATAAGAATATACAAGAGATGGATTGGATAGGTGTATCAGAATAAGAATGTACACGAGATGGATTGGATTGGTATATTCAGAATAAGAATGTACAGGACAAGGATTGGATAAACGCATAGGAATAAGAATGTACATGAGATTGATTGGATGAACGCATAGGAATAAGAATGTAGACGAGATGGATTGGACAAACGCATAGGAATAAGAATGTACAGGAGATGGATTGGATAGAAGTATCAGAATAAGAATGTACATCAGATAGATTGGATTGGTGTAATCAGAATAAGAACTTACACGAGATGGATTGGATGAACGCATAGGAATAGGAATGTACATGAGATGGATTGGATGAACGCATAGGAATAAGAATGTTGACGAGATTGATTGGATGAACGCATAGGAATAAGAATGTAAAAGAGATGGATTTGTTGAACGCATAGGAATAAGAATGTACACGAGATGGATTAGATGAAGGCATAGGAATAAGAATGTAGACGAGATGGATTGGATAAACGCATAGTAATAAGAATGTACAAGAGATGGATTGGATGGGTGCATCAGAATAAGAATGTACACGAGATGGATTGGATGGTTGTAATCAGAACAAGAATATACAAGAGATGGATTGGATAGAAGTATGAGAATAAGAATGTACACGAGATCGATAGGATTGGTGTAATCAGAATATGAATGTACACGAGATGGATTGGATGGGTGTAATCAGAATAAGAATGTACACGAGATGGATTGGATGAACGGATAGGAATAAGAATGTACACGAGATGGATTCGTGAACGTATAGGAATAAGAATGTGCATGAGATGGATTGAATGAAAGCATAGGAATAAGATGGATTGGATGGATGTAATCAGAAAAAGAATGTACACGATATCGATTGGATGAACGGATAGGAATAAGAATGTACACGAGATGGATTGGTGAACGTATAGGAATAGGAATGTACACGAGATGGATTGGATGAGCGCATAGGAATAAGAATCTACACGAGATGGATTAGATGGGTGCATCAAAATAAGAATGTACACGAGATGGATTGGATGGGTGCATCAGAATAAAAATGTAACGAGATGGATAGGATGGGTGTATCAGAAAAAGAATGTACACGAGATGGATTGGATGCGTGTATCAGAATAAGAATGTACACGACATGGATTGGATGAACGGATAGGAATAAGAATGTGCACGAGATAGATTGAATGAACGCACAGGAATAAGAATGTACAGGAGATAGATTGGATGAACGCATAGAAAGAAGAATCTACACGAGATGAATTGGATGAACGCAGAGAAATAACAATGTACACGAGATGAATTGGATGAACGCATAGGAATAAGAATGTACACGAGATGGATTGCATGAACATTTAGGAATAAGAATGTACACGACATGGATTACATGAATGCATAGGAATAAGAATGTACACGAGATGGATTTGATGAACGCAAAGGAATCGGAATGTACACGAGATGGATTGCATGAACGCATAGGAATAAGAATGTACACGAGATGGATTGGATGAATGCATAAAATAAGAATGTACAAGAGATGGATTTGATGAACGCATAGGAATAAGAATGTATACGAGATGGATTGGATGAACGCATAGGAATAAGAATGTACACGAGATGGAGTGGATGAACGCATAGGAATAAGAATGTACACGAGATGGATTCGATGAATGCATAGGAATAAAAATGTACAAGAGATGGATTTGATGAACGCATAGGAATAAGAATGTACACAAGATGGTTTGGATGGGTGTATCAGAATTAGAATGTACACGAGATGGTTTGGATGAACGTATAGGAATAAGAATGTACACGACATGGATTGGATAAACGCATAGGAATAAGAATGTACATGAGATGGATTGGATGAACGCATAGGAGTAAAAATGTAGACGAGATGGATTGGATTAACGCATAGGAATAAGAATGTACAAGAGATGGATTGGATAAACGCATAGGAATAAGAATGTACAAGAGATGGATTGGATGCGTGCATCAGAATAAGAATGTACACGAGATGGATAGGATGGTTGTAATCAGAATAAGAATATACAAGAGATGTATTGGATAGGTGTATCAGAATAAGAATGTACTCGAGATGGATTGGACTGGTGTATTCAGAATAAGAATGTACACGAGATGGATTGGATGGGTGTAATCAGAATAAGAATGTACACGAGATGGATTGGATGAACGGATAGGAATAAGAATGTACACGAGATGGATTGGATGGTTGAAATCAGAATAAGAATATACAAGAGATGGATCGGATAGGTGTATCAGAAGAAGAATGTACACGAGATGGATTGGATTGGTGTATTCAGAATAAGAATGTACACGAGATGGATTGGATGGATTTAATCAAAATAAGAATGTACACGAGATGGATTGGATCAACGGATAGTAATAAGAATGTACACGAGATGGCTTGGTGAACGTATAGGAATAAGAATGTACACGAGATGGATTGAATGAAAGCATAGGAATAAGAATGTACAAGAGATGGATTTGATGAACGCATAGGAATAAGAATGTACACGAGATGGATTGGATGGGTATATCAGAATTAGAATGTACACGAGATGCATTGGATGAACGTATAGGTATAAGAATGTACACGACATGGATTGGATAAACGCATAGGAATAAGAATGTACATGAGATAGATTGGATGAACGCATAGGAGTAAGAATGTAGACGAGATGGATTGGATGAACGCATAGGAATAAGAATGTACAAGAGATGGATTATATAAACGCATAGGAATAAGAATGTACAAGAGATGGATTGGATGGGGGCGTCAGAATAACAATGTACACGAGATGGATTGGATGGTTGTAATCAGAATAAAAATATACAAGAGATGTATTGGATAGGTGTATCAGAATAAGAATGTACACGAGATGGATTGGATTGGTGTATTCAGAATAAGAATGTACACGAGATGGATTGGATGGGTGTAATCAGAATAAGAATGTACACGAGATGGATTGGATGAACGGATAGGAATAGGAATGTACACGAGATGGATTGGATGGTTGTAATCAGAATAAGAATATACAAGAGATGGATTGGATAGGTGTATCAGAATAAGAATGTACACGAGATGGATTGGATTGGTGTATTCAGAATAAGAATGTACACGAGATGGATTGGATGGGTGTAATCAGAATAAGAATGTACACGAGATGGATTGGATCAACGGATAGTAATAAGAATGTACACGAGATGGCTTGGTGAACGTATAGGAATAAGAATGTACACGAGATGGATTGAATGAAAGCATAGGAATAAGAATGTAAACGAGATGGATTGCATGAACGCATAGGAATAAGAATGTATACGAGATGGATTGTATGAACGCATAGGAATAGGAATGTACACGAGATGGATTGGATGAACGCACAGGAATAAGAATGTACACGAGATGGATTGGATGAACGAATAGAAATAAGAATGTACAAGAGATGGATTTGATGAACGCATAGGAATAAGAATGTACACGAGATGGATTGGAAGGGTGTATCAGAATAAGAATGTACACGAGATGGATTTGATGAGCGCATAGGAATAAGAATGTACACGAGATGGATTGGATGGTTGTAATCAGAATAAGAATATACAAGAGATGGATTGGATAGGGCTATCAGAATAAGAATGTACACGAGATGGATTGGATTGGTGTAATCAGAATAAGAATGTACATGAGATGGATTGGTGAACGTATCGGATTAAGAATGTACACGAGATGGAGTGGATGAAGGCATAGCAATAAGAATGTGCACGAGATAGATCGGATGAACGCACAGGAATAAGAATGTACACGAGATGGATTGGATGAACGCATAGAAAGAAGAATGTACATGAGATGAATTGGATGAATGCATAGGAAAAAGAATGTACACGAGATGGATTGGATGAACGCATAGGAATAAGAATGTACGAGAGATGGATAGAATGAACGCATAGGAATAAGAATGTACACGAGATGGATTGCATGAATGCATAGGAATACGAATGTACACGAGATGGATTTGATGAACGCATAGGAATAGGAATGTACACGAGATGGATTGGATGAACGCATAGGAATAAGAATGCACACGAGATGGATTGGATGAATGCATCGGAATAAGAATGTACAAGAGATGGATTGGATGCGTGTATCAGAATAAGAATGTACACGACATGGATTGGATGAACGGATAGGAATAAGAATGTGCACGAGATAGATTGAATGAACGCACAGGAATAAGAATGTACAGGAGATAGATTGGATGAACGCATAGAAAGAAGAATCTACACGAGATGAATTGGATGAACGCAGAGAAATAACAATGTACACGAGATGAATTGGATGAACGCATAGGAATAAGAATGTACACGAGATGGATTGCATGAACATTTAGGAATAAGAATGTACACGACATGGATTACATGAATGCATAGGAATAAGAATGTACACGAGATGGATTTGATGAACGCAAAGGAATCGGAATGTATACGAGATGGATTGCATGAACGCATAGGAATAAGAATGTACACGAGATGGATTGGATGAATGCATAAAATAAGAATGTACAAGAGATGGATTTGATGAACGCATAGGAATAAGAATGTATACGAGATGGATTGGATGAACGCATAGGAATAAGAATGTACACGAGATGGAGTGGATGAACGCATAGGAATAAGAATGTACACGAGATGGATTCGATGAATGCATAGGAATAAAAATGTACAAGAGATGGATTTGATGAACGCATAGGAATAAGAATGTACACAAGATGGTTTGGATGGGTGTATCAGAATTAGAATGTACACGAGATGGTTTGGATGAACGTATAGGAATAAGAATGTACACGACATGGATTGGATAAACGCATAGGAATAAGAATGTACATGAGATGGATTGGATGAACGCATAGGAGTAAAAATGTAGACGAGATGGATTGGATTAACGCATAGGAATAAGAATGTACAAGAGATGGATTGGATAAACGCATAGGAATAAGAATGTACAAGAGATGGATTGGATGCGTGCATCAGAATAAGAATGTACACGAGATGGATTGGATGGTTGTAATCAGAATAAGAATATACAAGAGATGTATTGGATAGGTGTATCAGAATAAGAATGTACTCGAGATGGATTGGACTGGTGTATTCAGAATAAGAATGTACACGAGATGGATTGGATGGGTGTAATCAGAATAAGAATGTACACGAGATGGATTGGATGAACGGATAGGAATAAGAATGTACACGAGATGGATTGGATGGTTGAAATCAGAATAAGAATATACAAGAGATGGATCGGATAGGTGTATCAGAAGAAGAATGTACACGAGATGGATTGGATTGGTGTATTCAGAATAAGAATGTACACGAGATGGATTGGATGGATTTAATCAAAATAAGAATGTACACGAGATGGATTGGATCAACGGATAGTAATAAGAATGTACACGAGATGGCTTGGTGAACGTATAGGAATAAGAATGTACACGAGATGGATTGAATGAAAGCATAGGAATAAGAATGTACAAGAGATGGATTTGATGAACGCATAGGAATAAGAATGTACACGAGATGGATTGGATGGGTATATCAGAATTAGAATGTACACGAGATGCATTGGATGAACGTATAGGTATAAGAATGTACACGACATGGATTGGATAAACGCATAGGAATAAGAATGTACATGAGATAGATTGGATGAACGCATAGGAGTAAGAATGTAGACGAGATGGATTGGATGAACGCATAGGAATAAGAATGTACAAGAGATGGATTGGATAAACGCATAGGAATAAGAATGTACAAGAGATGGATTGGATGGGGGCGTCAGAATAACAATGTACACGAGATGGATTGGATGGTTGTAATCAGAATAAAAATATACAAGAGATGTATTGGATAGGTGTATCAGAATAAGAATGTACACGAGATGGATTGGATTGGTGTATTCAGAATAAGAATGTACACGAGATGGATTGGATGGGTGTAATCAGAATAAGAATGTACACGAGATGGATTGGATGAACGGATAGGAATAGGAATGTACACTAGATGGATTGGATGGTTGTAATCAGAATAAGAATATACAAGAGATGGATTGGATAGGTGTATCAGAATAAGAATGTACACGAGATGGATTGGATTGGTGTATTCAGAATAAGAATGTACACGAGATGGATTGGATGGGTGTAATCAGAATAAGAATGTACACGAGATGGATTGGATCAACGGATAGTAATAAGAATGTACACGAGATGGATTGGATGGGTGTAATCAGAATAAGAATGTACACGAGATGGATTGGATCAACGGATAGTAATAAGAATGTACACGAGATGGCTTGGTGAACGTATAGGAATAAGAATGTACACGAGATGGATTGAATGAAAGCATAGGAATAAGAATGTAAACGAGATGGATTGCATGAACGCATAGGAATAAGAATGTATACGAGATGGATTGTATGAACGCATAGGAATAGGAATGTACACGAGATGGATTGGATGAACGCACAGGAATAAGAATGTACACGAGATGGATTGGATGAACGAATAGAAATAAGAATGTACAAGAGATGGATTTGATGAACGCATAGGAATAAGAATGTACACGAGATGGATTGGAAGGGTGTATCAGAATAAGAATGTACACGAGATGGATTTGATGAGCGCATAGGAATAAGAATGTACACGAGATGGATTGGATGGTTGTAATCAGAATAAGAATATACAAGAGATGGATTGGATAGGGCTATCAGAATAAGAATGTACACGAGATGGATTGGATTGGTGTAATCAGAATAAGAATGTACATGAGATGGATTGGTGAACGTATCGGATTAAGAATGTACACGAGATGGAGTGGATGAAGGCATAGCAATAAGAATGTGCACGAGATAGATCGGATGAACGCACAGGAATAAGAATGTACACGAGATGGATTGGATGAACGCATAGAAAGAAGAATGTACATGAGATGAATTGGATGAATGCATAGGAAAAAGAATGTACACGAGATGGATTGGATGAACGCATAGGAATAAGAATGTACGAGAGATGGATAGAATGAACGCATAGGAATAAGAATGTACACGAGATGGATTGCATGAATGCATAGGAATACGAATGTACACGAGATGGATTTGATGAACGCATAGGAATAGGAATGTACACGAGATGGATTGGATGAACGCATAGGAATAAGAATGCACACGAGATGGATTGGATGAATGCATCGGAATAAGAATGTACAAGAGATGGATTTGATGAACGCATAGGAATAAGAATGTACACGAGATGGATTGGATGAACGCATAGGAATAAGAATGTACACGAGATGTATTGGATGAAGGTATAGGAATAAGAATGTGCACGAGATAGATTGGATGAACGCACAGGAATAAGAATGTACAGGAGATGGATTGGATGAACGCATAGAAATAAGAATGTACACGAGATGAATTGGATGAACGCATAGGAATAAGAATGTACACGACATGGATTGCATAAACGCATAGGAATAAGAATGTACATGAGATGGATTGGATGAGCGCATAGGAATAAGAATGTACATGAGATGGATTGGATGGTTGTAATCAGAATAAGAATATACAAGAGATGGATTGGATAGGGCTATCAGAATAAGAATGTACACGAGATGGATTGGATTGGTGTAATCAGAATAAGAATGTACATGAGATGGATTGGATGGGTGTAATCAGAATAAGAATGGACACGATATGGATTGGATGAACGGATAGGAATAAGAATGTACACGAGATGGATTGGTGAACGTATAGGATTAAGAATGTACACGAGATGGAGTGGATGAAGGCATAGCAATAAGAATGTGCACGAGATAGATCGGATGAACGCACAGGAATAAGAATGTACACGAGATGGATTGGATGAACGCATAGAAAGAAGAATGTACATGAGATGAATTGGATGAACGCACAGGAATAAGAATGTACAGGAGATGGATTGGATGAACGCATAGGAATAAGAATGTACAAGAGATAGATTGAATGAACGCATAGGAATAAGAATGTACACGAGATGGATTGCATGAATGCATAGGAATACGAATGTACACGAGATGGATAGGATGAACGCATAGGAATAGGAATGTACACGAGATGGATTTGATGAACGCATAGGAATAAGAATGTACACCAGATGGATTGGATGAACGCATCGGAATAAGAATGTACAAGAGATGGATTTGATGAACGCAAAGGAATAAGAATGTACACGAGATGGATTGGATGAACTCATAGGAATAAGAATGTACACGAGATGGATTGGATGAAGGTATAGGAATAAGAATGTGCACGAGATGGATTGGATGAAGGCATAGGAATAAGAATGTAGACGGGATGGAATGGATTAATACATAGGAATAAGAATGTACAAGAGATCGATTGGATGGGTGCATCAGAATAAGAATGTACACGAGATGGATTGGATGGTTGTAATCAGAACAAGAATATACAAGAGATGGATTGGATAGAAGTATCAGAATAAAAATGTACACGAGATCGATAGGATTGGTGTAATCAGAATATGAATGTACACGAGATGAATTGGATGGGTGTAATCAGAATGAGAATGTACACGAAATGGATTGGATGAACGGATAGGAATAAGAATGTACACGAGATAGATTGGATGAACGCACAGGAATAAGAATGTACAGGAGATAGATTGGATGAATGCATAGAAAGAAGAATCTACACAAGATGAATTGGATGAACGCAGAGGAATAACAATGTACACGAGATGGATTGGATGAACGCATAGGAATAAGAATGTACACGAGATGGATTGCATTAACATATAGGAATAAGAATGTACACGACATGGATTGCATGAATGCATAGGAATAAGAATGTACACGAGATGGATTGCATGAACGCATAGGAATCGGAATGTACACAAGATGGATTGCATGAACACATAGGAATAAGAATGTACACGAGATGGATTGGATGAACGCATAAAATAAGAATGTACAAGAGATGGATTTGATGAACGCATAGGAATAAGAATGTATACGAGATGGATTGGATGAACGCATAGGAATAAGAATGTACACGAGATGGAGTGGATGAACGCATAGAAATAAGAATGTACACGAGATGGATTGGATGAACGCATAGGAATAAAAATGTACAAGAGATGGATTTGATGAACGCATAGGAATAAGAATGTACACGAGATGGATTGGTTGGGTATATCAGAATAAGAATGTACACGAGATGGATTGGATGAACGTATAGGAATAAGAATGTACACGACATGGATTGGATAAACGCATAGGAATAAGAATGTACATGAGATGGATTGGATGAACGCATAGGAGTCAGAATGTAGACGAGATTGATTGGATGAACGCATAGGAATAAGAATGTACAAGAGATGGATTGGATAAACGCATAGGAATAAGAAAGTACAAGAGATGGATTGGATGGGTGCATCAGAATAAGAATGTACACGAGATGGATTGGATGAACGCATAGGAATCGGAATGTACACGAGATGGATTGCATGAACACATAGGAATAAGAATGTACACGAGATGGATTGGATGAGCGCATAGGAATAAGAATCTACATGAGATGGATTAGATGGGTGCATCAAAATAAGAATGTAACGAGATGGATTGGATGGGTGTATCAGAAAAAGAATGTACACGAGATGGATTGGATGCGTGTATCAGAATAAGAATGTACACGAAATGGATTGGATGAACGCATAGGAATAAGAATGTAAACGAGATGGAGTGGATGAAGGCAGAGGAATAAGAATGTGCACGAGATAGATTGGATGAACGCACAGGAATAAGAATGTACAGGAGATAGACTGGATGAATGCATAGAAAGAAGAATCTACACGAGATGAATTGGATGAACGCAGAGGAATAACAATGTACACGAGATGGATTGGATGAACGCATAGGAATAAGAATGTACACGAGATAAAAAAATATATAGAGATTCCGTTATAACCTTGAAGAGCTACGATTTAGACATTAACTAGCGGCAGAATTTATGCGATATGATGTAGGGCCATGACATAGCGATTATTTTGATGCATGCCCCGGTTTTCCCTCGGCCATGATATGTTTTGAGGTCCCATTTCGTACTTTAACAAGATGTAGTGTGAAAACGAACACTGTGTACTATAAACAAATTATGTTTGGTTTCATTTCTACAATGAGAAGGGACTAAACAAACACTTGAGATAAGAATTATTAAGAAAGTTTGTGCACACATGCAAAAGAAAAAAGGTGTTTTATTTCAGTTTTTGTTCATCTATCTGAAGTGTTTTATATACTCTTATTTTATATATCCTTTATAAACTATAAGAATGATATTTTCTACTTGATACCCTGAAGGTAACTGCATAGGTCAAAAGCTGGGTAGAGTAAAGAAAATATTGCAAAGGTTAAATAAAACAAGACTAAAACGTATAAAGATAAACATGAGCTATAAACATCTCTTTGTTAAGATTGTTTTTTGTTACACAACCTCTGATCATATCCTATCTTCTAAGCTTGATAATGGATCTTCTTCTGAACTAGTTCTTTGCTCTTTTCTCAATAAGATATTTCACATAGTATTTTATTGATTTCCATGGTCTTTTGTCAAGTCTTCCCAGGGCATTCTTTTTACAGGTTTCAATGTGATGTTTCCATGGAAGTTTCCCTTGGCGAATAAATTTCCCTAGATGTTCAAAAACTGCATCCTTCTCATCCTTGGTCCAGGTTCTCTTGACTACTGGTTCTGTAGGAAAAATAATAAAATTACTATCGCATATAAATTCCTAGGTAACACTGTCATCAAGTAAAATAAAATGTACTACAGTAAACATTTAATTTTGTAAGCAATACTTCTTTTTTTTAACAATACTTTTTATTTACATTTCTATTAGCAAGTTTATATAAATATTTATATATTTTACATGTTTATATATATTACTATTTTTTCGTTTCTGTTTTTTTAAGCAGAAATATAATTATGTTTTTCAAAATGTTCAGTATCTAAATTAACCGTTAGGTTTTCTAGTTAGATACTAACATTATGAGTTACATTTAGATAAGCTAGTACACACAACAATAAATATTTAAATAAATTTATAAAGAACGAAAGAAGTATAGACCTTGAATTTTAAATAAGATTAAGAGTCGTGTTTCCACCAAGAGAAAATTCTCAGCAAATTTCGAATTTTCTCAGCAAAAAACGGTTTTTTGGACGAAAAAGCACCTTTTCTCAGCCAAAACTCAAATTTTTTTCGCCAAAAAGTTTCGTTTTTATCTCGTGAGGTATTTTCATGAGCAAAAAGTGGGGGTTTCAGCAAAACAGCCATGCCATCAGCGAAAAACCTCGTTTTGAGGGCCAAAATGGCCATTTTTCAGTTTTTTGGGCCAAAAATTTTTTTCTTCAGCAAAACCGCGTATTTCTCACCCCAAATGTGTTTTTCTCGCCCAAAGTAAGGTTTTAGCAGTGAAAACGTCGTGTTTCCACCAAGAGAAAATTCTCAGCAAATTTCGAATTTTCTCAGCAAAAAACGGTTTTTTGGACGAAAAAGCACCTTTTCTCAGCCAAAACTCAAATTTTTTTCGCCAAAAAGTTTCGTTTTTATCTCGTGAGGTATTTTCATGAGCAAAAAGTGGGGGTTTCAGCAAAACAGCCATGCCATCAGCGAAAAACCTCGTTTTGAGGGCCAAAATGGCCATTTTTCAGTTTTTTGGGCCAAAAATTTTTTTCTTCAGCAAAACCGCGTATTTCTCACCCCAAATGTGTTTTTCTCGCCCAAAGTGAGGTTTTAGCAGTGAAAACGTCGTGTTTCCACCAAGAGAAAATTCTCAGCAAATTTCGAATTTTCTCAGCAAAAAACGGTTTTTTGGACGAAAAAGCACCTTTTCTCAGCCAAAACTCAAATTTTTTTCGCCAAAAAGTTTCGTTTTTATCTCGTGAGGTATTTTCATGAGCAAAAAGTGGGGGTTTCAGCAAAACAGCCATGCCATCAGCGAAAAACCTCGTTTTGAGGGCCAAAATGGCCATTTTTCAGTTTTTTGGGCCAACAATTTTTTTCTTCAGCAAAACCGCGTATTTCTCACCCCAAATGTGTTTTTCTCGCCCAAAGTGAGGTTTTAGCAGTGAAAACGTCGTGTTTCCACCAAGAGAAAATTCTCAGCAAATTTCGAATTTTCTCAGCAAAAAACGGTTTTTTGGACGAAAAAGCACCTTTTCTCAGCCAAAACTCAATTTTTTTTCGCCAAAAAGTTTCGTTTTTATCTCGTGAGGTATTTTCATGAGCAAAAAGTGGGGGTTTCAGCAAAACAGCCATGCCATCAGCGAAAAACCTCGTTTTGAGGGCCAAAATGGCCATTTTTCAGTTTTTTGGGCCAACAATTTTTTTCTTCAGCAAAACCGCGTATTTCTCACCCCAAATGTGTTTTTCTCGCCCAAAGTCAGGTTTTAGCAGTGATAACGTCGTGTTTCCACCAAGAGAAAATTCTCAGCAAATTTCGAATTTTCTCAGCAAAAAACGGTTTTTTGGACGAAAAAGCACCTTTTCTCAGCCAAAACTCAAATTTTTTTCGCCAAAAAGTTTCGTTTTTATCTCGTGAGGTATTTTCATGAGCAAAAAGTGGGGGTTTCAGCAAAACAGCCATGCCATCAGCGAAAAACCTCGTTTTGAGGGCCAAAATGTCCATTTTTCAGTTTTTTGGGCCAAAAATTTTTTTCTTCAGCAAAACCGCGTATTTCTCACCTCAAATGTGTTTTTCTCGCCCAAAGTGAGGTTTTAGCAGTGAAAACGTCGTGTTTCCACCAAGAGAAAATTCTCAGCAAATTTCGAATTTTCTCAGCAAAAAACGTTTTTTTGGACGAAAAAGCACCTTTTCTCAGCCAAAACTCAAATTTTTTTCGCCAAAAAGTTTCGTTTTTATCTCGTGAGGTATTTTCATGAGCAAAAAGTGGGGGTTTCAGCAAAACAGCCATGCCATCAGCGAAAAACCTCGTTTTGAGGGCCAAAATGGCCATTTTTCAGTTTTTTGGGCCAAAAATTTTTTTCTTCAGCAAAACCGCGTATTTCTCACCCCAAATGTGTTTTTCTCGCCCAAAGTGAGGTTTTAGCAGTGATAACGTCGTGTTTCCACCAAGAGAAAATTCTCAGCAAATTTCGAATTTTCTCAGCAAAAAACGGTTTTTTGGACGAAAAAGCACCTTTTCTCAGCCAAAACTCAAATTTTTTTCGCCAAAAAGTTTCGTTTTTATCTCGTGAGGTATTTTCATGAGCAAAAAGTGGGGGTTTCAGCAAAACAGCCATGCCATCAGCGAAAAACCTCGTTTTGAGGGCCAAAATGTCCATTTTTCAGTTTTTTGGGCCAAAAATTTTTTTCTTCAGCAAAACCGCGTATTTCTCACCTCAAATGTGTTTTTCTCGCCCAAAGTGAGGTTTTAGCAGTGAAAACGTCGTGTTTCCACCAAGAGAAAATTCTCAGCAAATTTCGAATTTTCTCAGCAAAAAACGTTTTTTTGGACGAAAAAGCACCTTTTCTCAGCCAAAACTCAAATTTTTTTCGCCAAAAAGTTTCGTTTTTATCTCGTGAGGTATTTTCATGAGCAAAAAGTGGGGGTTTCAGCAAAACAGCCATGCCATCAGCGAAAAACCTCGTTTTGAGGGCCAAAATGGCCATTTTTCAGTTTTTTGGGCCAAAAATTTTTTTCTTCAGCAAAACCGCGTATTTCTCACCCCAAATGTGTTTTTCTCGCCCAAAGTGAGGTTTTAGCAGTGAAAACGTCGTGTTTCCACCAAGAGAAAATTCTCAGCAAATTTCGAATTTTCTCAGCAAAAAACGGTTTTTTGGACGAAAAAGCACCTTTTCTCAGCCAAAACTCAAATTTTTTTCGCCAAAAAGTTTCGTTTTTATCTCGTGAGGTATTTTCATGAGCAAAAAGTGGGGGTTTCAGCAAAACAGCCATGCCATCAGCGAAAAACCTCGTTTTGAGGGCCAAAATGGCCATTTTTCAGTTTTTTGGGCCAAAAATTTTTTTCTTCAGCAAAACCGCGTATTTCTCACCCCAAATGTGTTTTTCTCGCCCAAAGTGAGGTTTTAGCAGTGAAAACGTCGTGTTTCCACCAAGAGAAAATTCTCAGCAAATTTCGAATTTTCTCAGCAAAAAACGGTTTTTTGGACGAAAAAGCACCTTTTCTCAGCCAAAACTCAAATTTTTTTCGCCAAAAAGTTTCGTTTTTATCTCGTGAGGTATTTTCATGAGCAAAAAGTGGGGGTTTCAGCAAAACAGCCATGCCATCAGCGAAAAACCTCGTTTTGAGGGCCAAAATGGCCATTTTTCAGTTTTTTGGGCCAAAAATTTTTTTCTTCAGCAAAACCGCGTATTTCTCACCCCAAATGTGTTTTTCTCGCCCAAAGTGAGGTTTTAGCAGTGAAAACGTCGTGTTTCCACCAAGAGAAAATTCTCAGCAAATTTCGAATTTTCTCAGCAAAAAACGGTTTTTTGGACGAAAAAGCACCTTTTCTCAGCCAAAACTCAATTTTTTTTCGCCAAAAAGTTTCGTTTTTATCTCGTGAGGTATTTTCATGAGCAAAAAGTGGGGGTTTCAGCAAAACAGCCATGCCATCAGCGAAAAACCTCGTTTTGAGGGCCAAAATGGCCATTTTTCAGTTTTTTGGGAAAAAAATTTTTTTCTTCAGCAAAACCGCGTATTTCTCACCCCAAATGTGTTTTTCTCGCCCAAAGTGAGGTTTTAGCAGTGAAAACGTCGTGTTTCCACCAAGAGAAAATTCTCAGCAAATTTCGAATTTTCTCAGCAAAAAACGGTTTTTTGGACGAAAAAGCACCTTTTCTCAGCCAAAACTCAAATTTTTTTCGCCAAAAAGTTTCGTTTTTATCTCGTGAGGTATTTTCATGAGCAAAAAGTGGGGGTTTCAGCAAAACAGCCATGCCATCAGCGAAAAACCTCGTTTTGAGGGCCAAAATGGCCATTTTTCAGTTTTTTGGGCCAAAAATTTTTTTCTTCAGCAAAACCGCGTATTTCTCACCCCAAATGTGTTTTTCTCGCCCAAAGTGAGGTTTTAGCAGTGAAAACGTCGTGTTTCCACCAAGAGAAAATTCTCAGCAAATTTCGAATTTTCTCAGCAAAAAACGGTTTTTTGGACGAAAAAGCACCTTTTCTCAGCCAAAACTCAAATTTTTTTCGCCAAAAAGTTTCGTTTTTATCTCGTGAGGTATTTTCATGAGCAAAAAGTGGGGGTTTCAGCAAAACAGCCATGCCATCAGCGAAAAACCTCGTTTTGAGGGCCAAAATGGCCATTTTTCAGTTTTTTGGGCCAAAAATTTTTTTCTTCAGCAAAACCGCGTATTTCTCACCCCAAATGTGTTTTTCTCGCCCAAAGTGAGGTTTTAGCAGTGAAAACGTCGTGTTTCCACCAAGAGAAAATTCTCAGCAAATTTCGAATTTTCTCAGCAAAAAACGGTTTTTTGGACGAAAAAGCACCTTTTCTCAGCCAAAACTCAAATTTTTTTCGCCAAAAAGTTTCGTTTTTATCTCGTGAGGTATTTTCATGAGCAAAAAGTGGGGGTTTCAGCAAAACAGCCATGCCATCAGCGAAAAACCTCGTTTTGAGGGCCAAAATGGCCATTTTTCAGTTTTTTGGGCCAACAATTTTTTTCTTCAGCAAAACCGCGTATTTCTCACCCCAAATGTGTTTTTCTCGCCCAAAGTGAGGTTTTAGCAGTGAAAACGTCGTGTTTCCACCAAGAGAAAATTCTCAGCAAATTTCGAATTTTCTCAGCAAAAAACGGTTTTTTGGACGAAAAAGCACCTTTTCTCAGCCAAAACTCAAATTTTTTTCGCCAAAAAGTTTCGTTTTTATCTCGTGAGGTATTTTCATGAGCAAAAAGTGGGGGTTTCAGCAAAACAGCCATGCCATCAGCGAAAAACCTCGTTTTGAGGGCCAAAATGGCCATTTTTCAGTTTTTTGGGCCAAACATTTTTTTCTTCAGCAAAACCGCGTATTTCTCACCCCAAATGTGTTTTTCTCGCCCAAAGTGAGGTTTTAGCAGTGAAAACGTCGTGTTTCCACCAAGAGAAAATTCTCAGCAAATTTCGAATTTTCTCAGCAAAAAACGGTTTTTTGGACGAAAAAGCACCTTTTCTCAGCCAAAACTCAAATTTTTTTCGCCAAAAAGTTTCGTTTTTATCTCGTGAGGTATTTTCATGAGCAAAAAGTGGGGGTTTCAGCAAAACAGCCATGCCATCAGCGAAAAACCTCGTTTTGAGGGCCAAAATGGCCATTTTTCAGTTTTTTGGGCCAAAAATTTTTTTCTTCAGCAAAACCGCGTATTTCTCACCCCAAATGTGTTTTTCTCGCCCAAAGTGAGGTTTTAGCAGTGAAAACGTCGTGTTTCCACCAAGAGAAAATTCTCAGCAAATTTCGAATTTTCTCAGCAAAAAACGGTTTTTTGGACGAAAAAGCACCTTTTCTCAGCCAAAACTCAAATTTTTTTCGCCAAAAAGTTTCGTTTTTATCTCGTGAGGTATTTTCATGAGCAAAAAGTGGGGGTTTCAGCAAAACAGCCATGCCATCAGCGAAAAACCTCGTTTTGAGGGCCAAAATGGCCATTTTTCAGTTTTTTGGGCCAAAAATTTTTTTCTTCAGCAAAACCGCGTATTTCTCACCCCAAATGTGTTTTTCTCGCCCAAAGTGAGGTTTTAGCAGTGAAAACGTCGTGTTTCCACCAAGAGAAAATTCTCAGCAAATTTCGAATTTTCTCAGCAAAAAACGGTTTTTTGGACGAAAAAGCACCTTTTCTCAGCCAAAACTCAAATTTTTTTCGCCAAAAAGTTTCGTTTTTATCTCGTGAGGTATTTTCATGAGCAAAAAGTAGTGGTTTCAGCAAAACAGCCATGCCATCAGCGAAAAACCTCGTTTTGAGGGCCAAAATGGCCATTTTTCAGTTTTTTGGGCCAAAAATTTTTTTTCTTCAGCAAAACCGCGTATTTCTCACCCCAAATGTGTTTTTCTCGCCCAAAGTGAGGTTTTAGCAGTGAAAACGTCGTGTTTCCACCAAGAGAAAATTCTCAGCAAATTTCGAATTTTCTCAGCAAAAAACGGTTTTTTGGACGAAAAAGCACCTTTTCTCAGCCAAAACTCAAATTTTTTTTCGCCAAAAAGTTTCGTTTTTATCTCGTGAGGTATTTTCATGAGCAAAAAGTGGGGGTTTCAGCAAAACAGCCATGCCATCAGCGAAAAAACCTCGTTTTGAGGGCCAAAATGGCCATTTTTCAGTTTTTTTGGCCAAAAATTTTTTTCTCAGCAAAACCGCGTATTTCTCACCCCAAATGTGTTTTTCTCGCCCAAGTGAGGTTTTAGCAGTGAAAACGTCGTGTTTCCACCAAGAGAAAATTCTCAGCAAATTTCGAATTTTCTCAGCAAAAAACGGTTTTTTTGGACGAAAAAGCACCTTTTCTCAGCCAAAACTCAAATTTTTTCGCCAAAAAGTTTCGTTTTTATCTCGTGAGGTATTTTCATGAGCAAAAAGTGGGGGTTTCAGCAAAACAGCCATGCCATCAGCGAAAAACCTCGTTTTGAGGGCCAAAATGGCCATTTTTCAGTTTTTTGGGCCAAAACTTTTTTCTTCAGCAAAACCCCGCGTATTTCTCACCCCAAATGTGTTTTTCTCGCCCAAAGTGAGGTTTTAGCAGTGAAAACGTCGTGTTTCCACCAAAGAGAAAATTCTCAGCAAATTTCGAATTTTCTCAGCAAAAAAAACGGTTTTTTGGACGAAAAAGCACCTTTTCTCAGCCAAAACTCAAATTTTTTTCGCCAAAAAGTTTCGTTTTTATCTCGTGAGGTATTTTCATGAGCAAAAAGTGGGGGTTTCAGCAAAAACAGCCATGCCATCAGCGAAAAACCTCGTTTTAAGGGCCAAAATGGCCATTTTCAGTTTTTTGGGCCAAAAATTTTTTTCTTCAGCAAAACCGCGTATTTCTCACCCCAAATGTGTTTTTTCTCGCCCAAAGTGAGGTTTTAGCAGTGAAAACGTCGTGTTTCCACCAAGAGAAAATTCTCAGCAAATTTCGAATTTTCTCAGCAAAAAACGGTTTTTTGGACGAAAAAGCACCTTTTCTCAGCCAAAACTCAAATTTTTTCGCCAAAAAAGTTTCGTTTTTATCTCGTGAGGTATTTTCATGAGCAAAAAGTGGGGGTTTCAGCAAAACAGCCATGCCATCAGCGAAAAACCTCGTTTTGAGGGCCAAAATGGCCATTTTTCAGTTTTTTGGGCCAAAAATTTTTTTCTTCAGCAAAACCGCGTATTTCTCACCCCAAATGTGTTTTTCTCGCCCAAAGTGAGGTTTTAGCAGTGAAAACGTCGTGTTTCCACCAAGAGAAAATTCTCAGCAAATTTCGAATTTTCTCAGCAAAAAACGGTTTTTTGGACGAAAAAGCACCTTTTCTCAGCCAAAACTCAAATTTTTTAAGCCAAAAAGTTTCGTTTTTATCTCGTGAGGTATTTTCATGAGCAAAAAGTGGGGGTTTCAGCAAAACAGCCATGCCATCAGCGAAAAACCTCGTTTTGAGGGCCAAAATGGCCATTTTTCAGTTTTTTGGGCCAAAAATTTTTTTCTTCAGCAAAACCGCGTATTTCTCACCCCAAATGTGTTTTTCTCGCCCAAAGTGAGGTTTTAGCAGTGAAAACGTCGTGTTTCCACCAAGAGAAAATTCTCAGCAAATTTCGAATTTTCTCAGCAAAAAACGGTTTTTTGGACGAAAAAGCACCTTTTCTCAGCCAAAACTCAAATTTTTTTCGCCAAAAAGTTTCGTTTTTATCTCGTGAGGTATTTTCATGAGCAAAAAGTGGGGGTTTCAGCAAAACAGCCATGCCATCAGCGAAAAACCTCGTTTTGAGGGCCAAAATGGCCATTTTTTTCAGTTGTTTTTTGGGCCAAAAAATTTTTTCTTCAGCAAAACCGCGTATTTCTCACCCCAAATGTGTTTTTCTCGCCCAAAGTGAGGTTTTAGCAGTGAAAACGTCGTGTTTCCACCAAGAGAAAATTCTCAGCAAATTTCGAATTTTCTCAGCAAAAAAACGGTTTTTTGGACGAAAAAGCACCTTTTCTCAGCCAAAACTCAAATTTTTTTCGCCAAAAAGTTTCGTTTTTATCTCGTGAGGTATTTTCATGAGCAAAAAGTGGGGGTTTCAGCAAAACAGCCATGCCATCAGCGAAAAACCTCGTTTTGAGGGCCAAAATGGCCATTTTTTCAGTTTTTTGGGCCAAAAATTTTTTTCTTCAGCAAAACCGCGTATTTCTCACCCCAAATGTGTTTTTCCTCGCCCAAAGTGAGGTTTTAGCAGTGAAAACGTCGTGTTTCCACCAAGAGAAAATTCTCAGCAAATTTCGAATTTTCTCAGCAAAAAACGGTTTTTTGGACGAAAAAAGCACCTTTTCCTCAGCCAAAACTCAAATTGTTTTCGCCAAAAAGTTTCGTTTTTATCTCGTGAGGTATTTTCATGAGCAAAAAGTGGGGGTTTCAGCAAAACAGCCATGCCATCAGCGAAAAACCTCGTTTTGAGGGCCAAAATGGCCATTTTTCAGTTTTTTGGGCCAAAAATTTTTTTCTTCAGCAAAACCGCGTATTTCTCACCCCAAATGTGTTTTTCCTCGCCCAAAGTGAGGTTTTAGCAGTGAAAACGTCGTGTTTCCACCAAGAGAAAATTCTCAGCAAATTTCGAATTTTCTCAGCAAAAAACGGTTTTTTGGACGAAAAAGCACCTTTTCTCAGCCAAAACTCAAATTTTTTTCGCCAAAAAGTTTCGTTTTTATCTCGTGAGGTATTTTCATGAGCAAAAAGTGGGGCTTTCAGCAAAACAGCCATGCCATCAGCGAAAAAACCTCGTTTTGAGGGCCAAAATGGCCATTTTTCAGTTTTTTGCACCAAAAATTTTTTTCTTCAGCAAAACCGCGTATTTCTCACCCCAAATGTGTTTTTCTCGCCCAAAGTGAGGTTTTAGCAGTGAAAACGTCGTGTTTCCACCAAGAGAAAATTCTCAGCAAATTTCGAATTTTCTCAGCAAAAAAACGGTTTTTTGGACGAAAAAGCACCTTTTCTCAGCCAAAACTCAAATTTTTTTCGCCAAAAAGTTTCGTTTTTATCTCGTGAGGTATTTTCATGAGCAAAAAGTGGGGGTTTCAGCAAAACAGCCATGCCATCAGCGAAAAACCTCGTTTTGAGGGCCAAAATGGCCATTTTTCAGTTTTTTGGGCCAAAAATTTTTTTCTTCAGCAAAACCGCGTATTTCTCACCCCAAATGTGTTTTTCTCGCCCAAAGTGAGGTTTTAGCAGTGAAAACGTCGTGTTTCCACCAAGAGAAAATTCTCAGCAAATTTCGAATTTTCTCAGCAAAAAACGGTTTTTTGGACGAAAAAGCACCTTTTCTCAGCCAAAACTCAATTTTTTTTCGCCAAAAAGTTTCGTTTTTATCTCGTGAGGTATTTTCATGAGCAAAAAGTGGGGGTTTCAGCAAAACAGCCATGCCATCAGCGAAAAACCTCGTTTTGAGGGCCAAAATGGCCATTTTTCAGTTTTTTGGGCCAACAATTTTTTTCTTCAGCAAAACCGCGTATTTCTCACCCCAAATGTGTTTTTCTCGCCCAAAGTGAGGTTTTAGCAGTGAAAACGTCGTGTTTCCACCAAGAGAAAATTCTCAGCAAATTTCGAATTTTCTCATCAAAAAACGGTTTTTTGGACGAAAAAGCACCTTTTCTCAGCCAAAACTCAATTTTTTTTCGCCAAAAAAGTTTCGTTTTTATCTCGAGAGGTATTTTCATGAGCAAAAAGTGGGTTTTTCAGCAAAACAGCCATGCCATCAGCGAAAAACCTCGTTTTGAGGGCCAAAATGGCCATTTTTCAGTTTTTTGGGCCAAAAATTTTTTTCTTCAGCAAAACCGCGTATTTCTCACCCCAAATGTGTTTTTCTCGCCCAAAGTGAGGTTTTAGCAGTGAAAACGTCGTGTTTCCACCAAGAGAAAATTCTCAGCAAATTTCGAATTTTCTCAGCAAAAAACGGTTTTTTGGACGAAAAAGCACCTTTTCTCAGCCAAAACTCAAATTTTTTTCGCCAAAAAGTTTCGTTTTTATCTCGTGAGGTATTTTCATGAGCAAAAACTGGGGGTTTCAGCAAAACAGCCATGCCATCAGCGAAAAACCTCGTTTTGAGGGCCAAAATGGCCATTTTTCAGTTTTTTGGGCCAAAAATTTTTTTCTTCAGCAAAACCGCGTATTTCTCACCCCAAATGTGTTTTTCTCGCCCAAAGTGAGGTTTTAGCAGTGAAAACGTCGTGTTTCCACCAAGAGAAAATTCTCAGCAAATTTCGAATTTTCTCAGCAAAAAACGGTTTTTTGGACGAAAAAGCACCTTTTCTCAGCCAAAACTCAAATTTTTTTCGCCAAAAAGTTTCGTTTTTATCTCGTGAGGTATTTTCATGAGCAAAAAGTGGGGGTTTCAGCAAAACAGCCATGCCATCAGCGAAAAACCTCGTTTTGAGGGCCAAAATGGCCATTTTTTCAGTTTTTTGGGCCAAAAATTTTTTTCTTCAACAAAACCGCGTATTTCTCACCCCAAATGTGTTTTTCTCGCCCAAAGTGAGGTTTTAGCAGTGAAAACGTCGTGTTTCCACCAAGAGAAAATTCTCAGCAAATTTCGAATTTTCTCAGCAAAAAAACGGTTTTTTTGGACGAAAAAAGCACCTTTTCTCAGCCAAAACTCAAATTTTTTTCGCCAAAAAGTTTCGTTTTTATCTCGTGAGGTATTTTCATGAGCAAAAAGTGGGGGGTTTCAGCAAAACAGCCATGCCCATCAGCGAAAAACCTCGTTTTGAGGGCCAAAATGGCCATTTTTCAGTTTTTTTGGGCCAAAAATTTTTTTCTTCAGCAAAACCGCGTATTTCTCACCCAAAATGTGTTTTTTCTCGCCCAAAGTGAGGTTTTAGCAGTGAAAACGTCGTGTTTCCACCAAGAGAAAATTCTCAGCAAATTTCGAATTTTCTCAGCAAAAAACGGTTTTTTGGACGAAAAAGCACCTTTTCTCAGCCAAAACTCAAATTTTTTTTCGCCAAAAAGTTTCGTTTTTATCTCGTGAGGTATTTTCATGAGCAAAAAGTGGGGGTTTCAGCAAAACAGCCATGCCATCAGCGAAAAAACCTCGTTTTGAGGGCCAAAATGGCCATTTTTCAGTTTTTTGGGCCAAAAATTTTTTTCTTCAGCAAAACCGCGTATTTCTCACCCCAAATGTGTTTTTCCTCGCCCAAAGTGAGGTTTTAGCAGTGAAAACGTCGTGTTTCCACCAAGAGAAAATTCTCAGCAAATTTCGAATTTTCTCAGCAAAAAAAACGGTTTTTTGGACGAAAAAGCACCTTTTCTCAGCCAAAAACTCAAATTTTTTTCGCCAAAAAGTTTCGTTTTTATCTCGTGAGGTATTTTCATGAGCAAAAAGTGGGGGTTTCAGCAAAACAGCCATGCCATCAGCGAAAAACCTCGTTTTGAGGGCCAAAATGGCCATTTTTCAGTTTTTTGGGCCAAAAATTTTTTTCTTCAGCAAAACCGCGTATTTCTCACCCCAAATGTGTTTTTCTCGCCCAAAGTGAGGTTTTAGCAGTGAAAACGTCGTGTTTCCACCAAGAGAAAATTCTCAGCAAATTTCGAATTTTCTCAGCAAAAAACGGTTTTTTGGACGAAAAAGCACCTTTTCCTCAGCCAAAACTCAAATTTTTTTCGCCAAAAAAGTTTCGTTTTTATCTCGTGAGGTATTTTCATGAGCAAAAAGTGGGGTTTCAGCAAAACAGCCATGCCATCAGCGAAAAACCTCGTTTTGAGGGCCAAAATGGCCATTTTTCAGTTTTTTGGACCAAAAATTTTTTTCTTCAGCAAAACCGCGTATTTCTCACCCCAAATGTGTTTTTCTCGCCCAAAGTGAGGTTTTAGCAGTGAAAACGTCGTGTTTCCACCAAGAGAAAAATTCTCAGCAAATTTCGAATTTTCTCAGCAAAAAAACGGTTTTTTTGGACGAAAAAGCACCTTTTCCTCAGCCAAAACTCAAATTTTTTTTCGCCAAAAAGTTTCGTTTTTATCTCGTGAGGTATTTTCATGAGCAAAAAGTGGGGGTTTCAGCAAAACAGCCATGCCATCAGCGAAAAACCTCGTTTTGAGGGCCAAAATGGCCATTTTTCAGTTTTTTGGGCCAACAATTTTTTTCTTCAGCAAAACCGCGTATTTCTCACCCCAAATGTGTTTTTCTCGCCCAAAGTGAGGTTTTAGCAGTGAAAACGTCGTGTTTCCACCAAGAGAAAATTCTCAGCAAATTTCGAATTTTCTCAGCAAAAAACGGTTTTTTTGGACGAAAAAAGCACCTTTTCTCAGCCAAAACTCAATTTTTTTTCGCCAAAAAGTTTCGTTTTTATCTCGTGAGGTATTTTCATGAGCAAAAAGTGGGGGTTTCAGCAAAACAGCCATGCCATCAGCGAAAAACCTCGTTTTGAGGGCCAAAATGGCCATTTTTCCAGTTTTTTGGGCCAAAAATTTTTTTCTTCAGCAAAACCGCGTATTTCTCACCCCAAATGTGTTTTTCTCGCCCAAAGTGAGGTTTTAGCAGTGAAAACGTCGTGTTTCCACCAAGAGAAAATTCCTCAGCAAATTTCGAATTTTCTCAGCAAAAAACGGTTTTTTGGACGAAAAAGCACCTTTTCTCAGCCAAAACTCAAATTTTTTTCGCCAAAAAGTTTCGTTTTTATCTCGTGAGGTATTTTTCATGAGCAAAAAGTGGGGGTTTCAGCAAAACAGCCATGCCATCAGCGAAAAAACCTCGTTTTGAGGGCCAAAATGGCCATTTTTCAGTTTTTTGGGCCAAAATTTTTTTTCTTCAGCAAAACCGCGTATTTCTCACCCCAAATGTGTTTTTATCGCCCAACGTGAGGTTTTAGCAGTGAAAACGTCGTGTTTCCACCAAGAGAAAATTCTCAGCAAATTTCGAATTTTCTCAGCAAAAAACGGTTTTTTGGACGAAAAAAGCACCTTTTCTCAGCCAAAACTCAATTTTTTTTTCGCCAAAAAGTTTCGTTTTTATCTCGTGAGGTATTTTCATGAGCAAAAAGTGTGGGTTTCAGCAAAACAGCCATGCCATCAGCGAAAAACCTCGTTTTGAGGGCCAAAATGGCCATTTTTTCAGTTTTTTTGGGCCAAAAATTTTTTTCTTCAGCAAAACCGCGTATTTCTCACCCCAAATGTGTTTTTCTCGCCCAAAGTGAGGTTTTAGCAGTGAAAACGTCGTGTTTCCACCAAGAGAAAATTCTCAGCAAATTTCGAATTTTCTCAGCAAAAAAACGGTTTTTTTGGACGAAAAAGCACCTTTTCCTCAGCCAAAACTCAAATTTTTTAGGCCAAAAAGTTTCGTTTTTATCTCGTGAGGTATTTTCATGAGCAAAAAGTGGGGGTTTCAGCAAAACAGCCATGCCATCAGCGAAAAAACCTCGTTTTGAGGGCCAAAATGGCCATTTTTCAGTTTTTTGGGCCAAAAATTTTTTTCTTCAGCAAAACCGCGTATTTCTCACCCCAAATGTGTTTTTATCGCCCAACGTGAGGTTTTAGCAGTGAAAACGTCGTGTTTCCACCAAGAGAAAATTCTCAGCAAATTTCGAATTTTCTCTCAGCAAAAAAACGGTTTTTTGGACGAAAAAGCACCTTTTCTCAGCCAAAACTCAATTTTTTTTTCGCCAAAAAGTTTCGTTTTTATCTCGTGAGGTATTTTCATGAGCAAAAAGTGTGGGTTTCAGCAAAACAGCCATGCCATCAGCGAAAAACCTCGTTTTGAGGGCCAAAATGGCCATTTTTTCAGTTTTTTGGGCCAAAAATTTTTTTCTTCAGCAAAAACCGCGTATTTCTCACCCCAAATGTGTTTTTCTCGCCCAAAGTGAGGTTTTAGCAGTGAAAACGTCGTGTTTCCACCAAGAGAAAATTCTCAGCAAAATTTCGAATTTTCTCAGCAAAAAACGGTTTTTTGGACGAAAAAGCACCTTTTCTCAGCCAAAACTCAAATTTTTTAGGCCAAAAAGTTTCGTTTTTATCTCGTGAGGTATTTTCATGAGCAAAAAGTGGGGGTTTCAGCAAAACAGCCATGCCATCAGCGAAAAAACCTCGTTTTGAGGGCCAAAATGGCCATTTTTTCAGTTTTTTGGGCCAAAAATTTTTTTCTTCAGCAAAACCGCGTATTTTCTCACCCCAAATGTGTTTTTCTCGCCCAAAGTGAGGTTTTAGCAGTGAAAACGTCGTGTTTCCACCAAGAGAAAATTCTCAGCAAATTTCGAATTTTCTCAGCAAAAAACGGTTTTTTGGACGAAAAAGCACCTTTTCCTCAGCCAAAACTCAAATTTTTTTCGCCAAAAAGTTTCGTTTTTATCTCGAGAGGTATTTTCATGAGCAAAAAGTGGGTTTTTCAGCAAAACAGCCATGCCATCAGCGAAAAACCTCGTTTTGAGGGCCAAAATGGCCATTTTTCAGTTTTTTGGGCCAAAAAATTTTTTCTTCAGCAAAACCGCGTATTTCTCACCCCAAATGTGTTTTTCTCGCCCAAAGTGAGGTTTTAGCAGTGAAAACGTCGTGTTTCCACCAAGAGAAAATTCTCAGCAAATTTCGAATTTTCTCAGCAAAAAACGGTTTTTTTGGACGAAAAAGCACCTTTTCTCAGCCAAAACTCAAATTTTTTTCGCCAAAAAGTTTCGTTTTTATCTCGTGAGGTATTTTCATGAGCAAAAAGTGGGGGTTTCAGCAAAACAGCCATGCCATCAGCGAAAAACCTCGTTTTGAGGGGCCAAAATGGCCATTTTTCAGTTTTTTTGGGCCAAAAATTTTTTTCTTCAGCAAAACCGCGTATTTCTCACCCCCAAATGTGTTTTTCTCGCCCAAAGTGAGGTTTTAGCAGTGAAAACGTCGTGTTTCCACCAAGAGAAAATTCTCAGCAAATTTCGAATTTTCTCAGCAAAAAAACGGTTTTTTGGACGAAAAAGCACCTTTTCTCAGCCAAAACTCAAATTGTTTTCGCCAAAAAGTTTCGTTTTTATCTCGTGAGGTATTTTCATGAGCAAAAAGTGGGGGTTTCAGCAAAACAGCCATGCCATCAGCGAAAAACCTCGTTTTGAGGGCCAAAATGGCCATTTTTCAGTTTTTTGGGCCAAAAATTTTTTTCTTCAGCAAAACCGCGTATTTCTCACCCCCAAATGTGTTTTTCTCGCCCAAAGTGAGGTTTTAGCAGTGAAAACGTCGTGTTTCCACCAAGAGAAAATTCTCAGCAAATTTCGAATTTTCTCAGCAAAAAAACGGTTTTTTGGACGAAAAAGCACCTTTTCTCAGCCAAAACTCAAATTTTTTTCGCCAAAAAGTTTCGTTTTTATCTCGTGAGGTATTTTCATGAGCAAAAAGTGGGGCTTTCAGCAAAACAGCCATGCCATCAGCGAAAAACCTCGTTTTGAGGGCCAAAATGGCCATTTTTTCAGTTTTTTGCACCAAAAATTTTTTTCTTCAGCAAAACCGCGTATTTCTCACCCCAAATGTGTTTTTCTCGCCCAAAGTGAGGTTTTAGCAGTGAAAACGTCGTGTTTCCACCAAGAGAAAATTCTCAGCAAATTTCGAATTTTCTCAGCAAAAAACGGTTTTTTGGACGAAAAAGCACCTTTTCTCAGCCAAAACTCAAATTTTTTTCGCCAAAAAGTTTCGTTTTTATCTCGTGAGGTATTTTCATGAGCAAAAAGTGGGGGTTTCAGCAAAACAGCCATGCCATCAGCGAAAAACCTCGTTTTGAGGGCCAAAATGGCCATTTTTCAGTTTTTTGGGCCAAAAATTTTTTTCTTCAGCAAAACCGCGTATTTCTCACCCCAAATGTGTTTTTCTCGCCCAAAGTGAGGTTTTAGCAGTGAAAAACGTCGTGTTTCCACCAAGAGAAAATTCTCAGCAAATTTCGAATTTTCTCAGCAAAAAAACGGTTTTTTGGACGAAAAAGCACCTTTTCTCAGCCAAAACTCAATTTTTTTTCGCCAAAAAGTTTCGTTTTTATCTCGTGAGGTATTTTCATGAGCAAAAAGTGGGGGTTTCAGCAAAACAGCCATGCCATCAGCGAAAAACCTCGTTTTGAGGGCCAAAATGGCCATTTTTCAGTTTTTTGGGCCAACAATTTTTTTCTTCAGCAAAACCGCGTATTTCTCACCCCAAATGTGTTTTTCTCGCCCAAAGTGAGGTTTTAGCAGTGAAAACGTCGTGTTTCCACCAAGAGAAAATTCTCAGCAAATTTCGAATTTTCTCATCAAAAAAACGGTTTTTTGGACGAAAAAGCACCTTTTCTCAGCCAAAACTCAATTTTTTTTCGCCAAAAAGTTTCGTTTTTATCTCGAGAGGTATTTTCATGAGCAAAAAGTGGGTTTTTCAGCAAAACAGCCATGCCATCAGCGAAAAACCTCGTTTTGAGGGCCAAAATGGCCATTTTTTCAGTTTTTTGGGCCAAAAATTTTTTTCTTCAGCAAAACCGCGTATTTCTCACCCCCAAATGTGTTTTTTCTCGCCCAAAGTGAGGTTTTAGCAGTGAAAACGTCGTGTTTCCACCAAGAGAAAATTCTCAGCAAATTTCGAATTTTCTCAGCAAAAAACGGTTTTTTGGACGAAAAAGCACCTTTTCTCAGCCAAAACTCAAATTTTTTTTCGCCAAAAAGTTTCGTTTTTATCTCGTGAGGTATTTTCATGAGCAAAAAGTGGGGGTTTCAGCAAAACAGCCATGCCATCAGCGAAAAACCTCGTTTTGAGGGCCAAAATGGCCATTTTTCAGTTTTTTGGGCCAAAAATTTTTTTCTTCAGCAAAACCGCGTATTTCTCACCCCAAATGTGTTTTTCTCGCCCAAAGTGAGGTTTTAGCAGTGAAAACGTCGTGTTTCCACCAAGAGAAAATTCTCAGCAAATTTCGAATTTTCTCAGCAAAAAACGGTTTTTTGGACGAAAAAGCACCTTTTCTCAGCCAAAAACTCAAATTGTTTTCGCCAAAAAGTTTCGTTTTTATCTCGTGAGGTATTTTCATGAGCAAAAAGTGGGGGTTTCAGCAAAACAGCCATGCCATCAGCGAAAAACCTCGTTTTGAGGGCCAAAATGGCCATTTTTTCAGTTTTTTGGGCCAAAAATTTTTTTCTTCAGCAAAACCGCGTATTTCTCACCCCAAATGTGTTTTTCTCGCCCAAAGTGAGGTTTTAGCAGTGAAAACGTCGTGTTTCCACCAAGAGAAAATTCTCAGCAAATTTCGAATTTTCTCAGCAAAAAACGGTTTTTTGGACGAAAAAGCACCTTTTCTCAGCCAAAACTCAAATTTTTTTTCGCCAAAAAGTTTCGTTTTTATCTCGTGAGGTATTTTCATGAGCAAAAAGTGGGGGTTTCAGCAAAACAGCCATGCCATCAGCGAAAAACCCTCGTTTTGAGGGCCAAAATGGCCATTTTTCAGTTTTTTGGACCAAAAATTTTTTTCTTCAGCAAAACCGCGTATTTCTCACCCCCAAATGTGTTTTTCTCGCCCAAAGTGAGGTTTTAGCAGTGAAAACGTCGTGTTTCCACCAAGAGAAAATTCTCAGCAAATTTCGAATTTTCTCAGCAAAAAACGGTTTTTTGGACGAAAAAGCACCTTTCTCTCAGCCAAAACTCAAATTTTTTTCGCCAAAAAGTTTCGTTTTTATCTCGTGAGGTATTTTCATGAGCAAAAAGTGGGGGTTTCAGCAAAACAGCCATGCCATCAGCGAAAAACCTCGTTTTGAGGGCCAAAATGGCCATTTTTCAGTTTTTTGGGCCAAAAATTTTTTTCTTCAGCAAAACCGCGTATTTCTCACCCCAAATGTGTTTTTCTCGCCCAAAGTGAGGTTTTAGCAGTGAAAACGTCGTGTTTCCACCAAGAGAAAATTCTCAGCAAATTTCGAATTTTCTCAGCAAAAAAACGGTTTTTTGGACGAAAAAGCACCTTTTCTCAGCCAAAACTCAAATTTTTTTCGCCAAAAAGTTTCGTTTTTATCTCGTGAGGTATTTTCATGAGCAAAAAGTGGGGCTTTCAGCAAAATAGCCATGCCATCAGCGAAAAACCTCGTTTTGAGGGCCAAAATGGCCATTTTTTCAGTTTTTTTGGACCAAAAATTTTTTTCTTCAGCAAAACCGCGTATTTCTCACCCCAAATGTGTTTTTCTCGCCCAAAGTGAGGTTTTAGCAGTGAAAACGTCGTGTTTCCACCAAGAGAAAATTCTCAGCAAATTTCGAATTTTCTCAGCAAAAAACGGTTTTTTGGACGAAAAAGCACCTTTTCTCAGCCAAAAACTCAAATTTTTTTCGCCAAAAAGTTTCGTTTTTATCTCGTGAGGTATTTTCATGAGCAAAAAGTGGGGGTTTCAGCAAAACAGCCATGCCATCAGCGAAAAACCTCGTTTTGAGGGCAAAATGGCCATTTTTCAGTTTTTTGGGCCAAAAATTTTTTTCTTCAGCAAAACCGCGTATTTCTCACCCCAAATGTGTTTTTTCTCGCCCAAAGTGAGGTTTTAGCAGTGAAAACGTCGTGTTTCCACCAAGAGAAAATTCTCAGCAAATTTCGAATTTTCTCAGCAAAAAACGGTTTTTTGGACGAAAAAGCACCTTTTCTCAGCCAAAACTCAATTTTTTTTCGCCAAAAAGTTTCGTTTTTATCTCGTGAGGTATTTTCATGAGCAAAAAGTGGGGCTTTCAGCAAAACAGCCATGCCATCAGCGAAAAACCTCGTTTTGAGGGCCAAAATGGCCATTTTTCAGTTTTTTGGACCAAAAATTTTTTTCTTCAGCAAAACCGCGTATTTCTCACCCCAAATGTGTTTTTCTCGCCCAAAGTGAGGTTTTAGCAGTGAAAACGTCGTGTTTCCACCAAGAGAAAATTCTCAGCAAATTTCGAATTTTCTCAGCAAAAAACGGTTTTTTGGACGAAAAAGCACCTTTTTCTCAGCCAAAACTCAAATTTTTTTTGCCAAAAAGTTTCGTTTTTATCTCGTGAGGTATTTTCATGAGCAAAAAGTGGGGGTTTCAGCAAAAACAGCCATGCCATCAGCGAAAAACCTCGTTTTGAGGGCCAAAATGGCCATTTTTCAGTTTTTTGGGCCAAAAATTTTTTTCTTCAGCAAAACCGCGTATTTCTCACCCCAAATGTGTTTTTCTCGCCCAAAGTGAGGTTTTAGCAGTGAAAACGTCGTGTTTCCACCAAGAGAAAATTCTCAGCAAATTTCGAATTTTCTCAGCAAAAAAACGGTTTTTTGGACGAAAAAGCACCTTTTCTCAGCCAAAACTCAATTTTTTTTCGCCAAAAAGTTTCGTTTTTTATCTCGTGAGGTATTTTCATGAGCAAAAAGTGGGGGTTTCAGCAAAACAGCCATGCCATCAGCGAAAAAACCTCGTTTTGAGGGCCAAAATGGCCATTTTTCAGTTTTTTGGGCCAACAATTTTTTTCTTCAGCAAAACCGCGTATTTCTCACCCCAAATGTGTTTTTCTCGCCCAAAGTGAGGTTTTAGCAGTGAAAACGTCGTGTTTCCACCAAGAGAAAATTCTCAGCAAATTTCGAATTTTCTCAGCAAAAAAAACGGTTTTTTGGACGAAAAAGCACCTTTTTCTCAGCCAAAACTCAAATTTTTTTCGCCAAAAAGTTTCGTTTTTATCTCGAGAGGTATTTTCATGAGCAAAAAGTGGGTTTTTCAGCAAAAACAGCCATGCCATCAGCGAAAAAACCTCGTTTTGAGGGCCAAAATGGCCATTTTTCAGTTTTTTGGGCCAAAAATTTTTTTCTTCAGCAAAACCGCGTATTTCTCACCCCAAATGTGTTTTTTCTCGCCCAAAGTGAGGTTTTAGCAGTGAAAACGTCGTGTTTCCACCAAGAGAAAATTCTCAGCAAATTTCGAATTTTCTCAGCAAAAAACGGTTTTTTGGACGAAAAAGCACCTTTTCTCAGCCAAAACTCAAATTTTTTTCGCCAAAAAGTTTCGTTTTTATCTCGTGAGGTATTTTCATGAGCAAAAAGTGGGGGTTTCAGCAAAACAGCCATGCCATCAGCGAAAAACCTCGTTTTGAGGGCCAAAATGGCCATTTTTCAGTTTTTTGGGCCAAAAATTTTTTTCTTCAGCAAAACCGCGTATTTCTCACCCCAAATGTGTTTTTCTCGCCCAAAGTGAGGTTTTAGCAGTGAAAACGTCGTGTTTCCACCAAGAGAAAATTCTCAGCAAATTTCGAATTTTCTCAGCAAAAAACGGTTTTTTGGACGAAAAAGCACCTTTTCTCAGCCAAAACTCAAATTTTTTTCGCCAAAAAGTTTCGTTTTTATCTCGTGAGGTATTTTCATGAGCAAAAAGTGGGGGTTTCAGCAAAACAGCCATGCCATCAGCGAAAAACCTCGTTTTGAGGGCCAAAATGGCCATTTTTCAGTTTTTTGGGCCAAAATTTTTTTTCTTCAGCAAAACCGCGTATTTCTCACCCCAAATGTGTTTTTCTCGCCCAAAGTGAGGTTTTAGCAGTGAAAACGTCGTGTTTCCACCAAGAGAAAATTCTCAGCAAATTTCGAATTTTCTCAGCAAAAAACGGTTTTTTGGACGAAAAAGCACCTTTTCTCAGCCAAAACTCAAATTGTTTTCGCCAAAAAGTTTCGTTTTTATCTCGTGAGGTATTTTCATGAGCAAAAAAGTTGGGGTTTCAGCAAAACAGCCATGCCATCAGCGAAAAACCTCGTTTTGAGGGCCAAAATGGCCATTTTTCAGTTTTTTGGGCCAAAAAAAATTTTTCTTCAGCAAAACCGCGTATTTCTCACCCCAAATGTGTTTTCTCTCGCCCAAAGTGAGGTTTTAGCAGTGAAAACGTCGTGTTTCCACCAAGAGAAAATTCTCAGCAAATTTCGAATTTTCTCAGCAAAAAAACGGTTTTTTGGACGAAAAAGCACCTTTTCTCAGCCAAAACTCAAATTTTTTTCGCCAAAAAGTTTCGTTTTTATCTCGTGAGGTATTTTCATGAGCAAAAAGTGGGGGTTTCAGCAAAACAGCCATGCCATCAGCGAAAAAACCTCGTTTTGAGGGCCAAAATGGCCATTTTTCAGTTTTTTGGGCCAAAAATTTTTTTCTTCAGCAAAACCGCGTATTTCTCACCCCAAATGTGTTTTTCTCGCCCAAAGTGAGGTTTTAGCAGTGAAAACGTCGTGTTTCCACCAAGAGAAAATTCTCAGCAAATTTCGAATTTTCTCAGCAAAAAACGGTTTTTTGGACGAAAAAGCACCTTTTCTCAGCCAAAACTCAAATTTTTTTCGCCAAAAAGTTTCGTTTTTATCTCGTGAGGTATTTTCATGAGCAAAAAGTGGGGGTTTCAGCAAAACAGCCATGCCATCAGCGAAAAACCTCGTTTTGAGGGCCAAAATGGCCATTTTTCAGTTTTTTGGGCCAAAAATTTTTTTCTTCAGCAAAACCGCGTATTTCTCACCCCAAATGTGTTTTTCTCGCCCAAAGTGAGGTTTTAGCAGTGAAAACGTCGTGTTTCCACCAGCAA